>JAVJGJ010000002.1:829343-846270 GCA_035590215.1 Microhierax caerulescens
CTACTTCCCACCTGTAGGACCCACACCTGCAGTGCTCATCTACTGGAAGTGGGAGATGGGGCTGATCCGGGGGCTGCCAAAGCTGGTGGGAGATGGTTCACTCCACTTTGGGAAGACTGAAATCACATCTTCATTGTGAACTGAAAAGCATCCTGTTGTAAGAGATACTTCAGTGACTGCAAATATTTGCTATTCTGTCTCTTTTTAACAGCACAGAAACTAGGCTGGCTCGAACTCTGAGCAGAGCAAGAGGTAACCAAAAGGAAATGGATGGATGACACAGCTGCAATGCAGTGTAGATACTTGCAAAGCAAGGATTTCCTAGCTATCTGTCCAGCCCTCACATGCCTGCCCAGCTCATGGCTGTCCAGCCAGCCAGGCGCCCAGCCAGGCAGTGTTTGGCGAGTCCTTGAAATTATGGTCTGTAAGTCCTGGCAGAAAACGTGAGCAAGAAGTCTGCCAAAATGTCAACCAAGGCGGCACCAGGGCAGAAGTCCAGCGAGCTGTCTTGGAGATGGCTGGCTGTCCTTGCAATCCTGTGAAGCTCTGAACCTTCTGCTGCCCACCTGGGATCTCTGGTGGCAGCTCCAGCCTGTGATGTCCCATCCTGCCCATCCTGCCCACGGAGAACAGCTCTCCTCCATCCTCGAAGACTAGCTCCACGTCTCCTTGGAGGTGCTCCATCAGGCCATGCGCTGTGCCCTAGAGAGGACAGCTGCCCAGGAGATGCTGGCCATGGGTCTGACCCCATCCCCCCAAGTAATTCCTCCCCTGTTCCTGTGACTAGTGAGGGCAGCAGCTGGAGGACCACTGCTCCACAGGGGCTGCTCAGAGCCTGTTCTGAACTGGCTCCAGCCTCAGGACACAAAACAACAAAGCCTGAGAGGCCCCTGTGCTGGTGCGAGGGCAGAGCACCTCCTGCAAGCCAGCCCTGTCAGGACCACCGGCGTGCCCCCCCCCCCCGTGCCGGGGCTCTGCACCATGAGGGACTTGGGCAAACCAGCTGCCACTGCCCGCTGTGCCACCACTTTAACCTTGGGGGTGGAGGTGGCTTTCTAGGACACACCACCCTTCTTCTCATGTCTCTGTGCTCCCCTGGGCCAATTCCCGGCTTAAGTTCTGCGACCCCCCCTTAAAACAGCTTATACTGAGGGCACGGAGAGGACAGGGCAGACCCCCTGCCCTCTCTGGGCAAGGAGGGGACGAGAGGAGGCAACGCAGCACGCTGTGCCGCCAGCCTCGCCTCGCTGCTCTCTGCTGTGGCCCGTGCCCGGCGTTTCGCTCCGCGATTACCTGGTGCCTACAAGCCCGATGGTGGCAGAGGCAGCCGGCGCAGGGGGTCACCGCGCCGGGGAGGGCACAGGGAGCTCCAAGAGCACCCTGATGTCCTCTGGGATTCCTGCTCCTTGTGCGTGTGTGTTGGGGCTGTAGCACGAGGGCAAGCACACATCCGCGTGGCTGTGCGGTGCGCGTGCGCTCGAGAGCTGTTGCTGGTGGTGCGCGTGCTGTGACCCAGGTGCGGGATCAGGGTGGCCCTGCCGGGTGCTGGAGGTGGCCCGAGGGCAGCCAGATCTCCCTCCGCAGCTTTCACGCGGCTGGGGCCGCAGCCTGCTCACGGGGGACCTGCAAGCACCGGCGTGGCGGCTGCACTTCACCTGCCGGGTGCAGCAGTGCCTGCGGGCCCCGTGCTGCCTGCCTCCCTTCCCCCATGTCCTCGGCACACACCTGCCGTGCGTGAAGCCCACGTCCTCGCCCTGGTGCTCTCCTCTGCAAACGGCCGTGGCTGCCCTGAGCGGTGCCTTGATCCAGAAACGGGCGCTTGAAGAGCTCTTCTGTCTCCCCAAAATCACAGCCTAAAGCATCACTCCCCCCATTCCCTCGCTTCCCTCTCCTCTCTGCCTCCCCCTCACAGCTTAGCCACAGATTTCCTGCTATTCCCACCAGCAGAGCTTTCCAACAGGCTCTACGTTTGCTCCCTGTGGAAACATGGAAGCTGCTGCCCCCACGCTGCGTGCCAGCCCAGGGGCCTTCACCCTTGCTACGTGGGGGGAGGAACCCAACACCTCCTGGGAGAGCTCGGCGCTCTCCTCCTAACCTCTGTTGCGTCCATCCACACGACACGATGCGCCACAAAGTCACTGCACCTGTGCGAAACGCGGGGCACCAGCCACAACAGCCAGACCGTGGGCCAGGTAGTGCCAGCCAGAAGCCAGAGGCGCTCTCGCCAGGCCTCCTGGCTGGCATTTATACAACCATCACGGAGTTGTTTAGGTTGGAAGGCATCTCTTGAGGTCACAACCTTCGCCGCAGGGTTCCCCCGAACGGGGCTGAGTGGGAAGGGACACGTACTGCTGAGGCAGGGCTGGCCACGAAGGGCCAGGAGGGGCAAGAGAAGCAACAGCCTGTAAAATGTGACTGCTCAGGGTGCAAGTCCTCCAGAAGGAAGAAACTCCTGTTCTGGTGGGGCCGCAGGCACCCTTTGGAGTCAGCTAGTCCTGCCCTCCGCTGATCGGCACTTCCAGGGGCTCCATGTACCACAATCTCCCACGTAAACCCCAGTCCAGCCATCCAAGCTGGCTGCAAACACATGGGTGGCTTTTATATATAGAAACCTAGCAGCACGCTAATAACTAGCTAGATAAGGAATAAATGATTTACAACCTGCAGAAGAAAAATGACTCCCCTCACCCTGCCGCGAGAAGCTTAAAAATTTGTATGCTGTGGTGTAGGTGACGTCGGTCTGCCTACACACATGAATTCAAATGTGCCCTGAATTAGCAGGAACACTTCATGTGGCATTCAGTGAGGGGGGCCGCCGGCTTCCAGGGCGTTACATTAGTGATGATTCAGAGTTCAGAATCTAATCGCAGGGGATAAAAATAGCGAGCTTCTACTTAGAACAATTCATTATACAACAGACCTTCCACCAGCCTCCTTCTGCTGCTCGCTTCTCTCCGGGAAGTGTCCCACTGCTACCGGTGAGCTTCACGGCAGGACAGAGCGGGGACCGGGTCCAAGCAGCAGGCAACGCCGCCCATTCTGGGCTGCTGGGAAGAGCTTAAGCCAGGGTCTCCTGAGGGGCACGTGTGGGGTTAACATCGCCTGGACTTTCCCACTGAGGCATGTGACAGCATCACCAGGAGAACCGGGGCAGACCTGCCCTTTGCCCCTCATTCTTCGTACAGCAAAGGTGGGGAGATGGTGGCTTCCAGCGATTCAAGTGCTTCATCTGCCTGGGATACCTCCTTAGGAGATGGGCGACCGGCTTTACGAGGGTCGGTCTGCTCGTTGCCTGAAGGGGTCCCAGTGGGCTCACCCAGCTCATCCACAAATGCAACTTGCAGGCAGCTAACGCTAGATGAAGCAAATCCCAAATCCCAGCGTAGGCTACATTGGCGTAGGAGCTCCACAAAGCATGCAGCACCGATTTCCTAACGCTGCTGAGTCCCACGTCACTGGTGGAAGGATCTCCTCACATCTCACTTCACGTATGAGTAACTGGGTTGTGTCTTTTTAATGCGGAATCTGCATGACAGCTCCGGAGGCTGCAGTCGCCCAGTAGTGCCCCGCAGCCCCGGCAGCCTTGCTGCACCCCTCTGGGCTCCTGCTCGCTCTTCAGGCAAAGGGACATCTCTGCCGAGACGGCCAGCTGATGCCCACTGCAATGATGGGGAGGGACGAGATCCGACTGGAGCCATCCCAAAAGAGACAAAGAATAGTTTTTCTTCCTTATATGCTCTAGATACTACTATACTACTTTTTTTTTTTTTTTTTTTTTGGTAGTGGCAAAACCAAATGCTGTGAAAATCAATGGCTGCAATATGACAAAGATTTTTGACTTTAGGTGTTGACTAAGCTGGAGGAGCGTATGAACTCTAGAGAGACAGAGAGCTTATTTTCATGCAAATGTCACTAATCAACTCTCAAGGGAACAAAACCCCAGAAACTTTACAACCTATTTGTCTCTGTCCCTAAATAGAAGTATCTCAAAGTTCTCCAGAAGTCAGGATCTGCTCTGAAGAAGGAAATGCAAAGCATTAAGTAGGTCAAATGAGACAAACGAAGGCAAGATAGGAAAGGGAGTGTTTTCAGGAGGAAAGCAGGAGCGCTGATGGGAGGGAGTGGAAGGACCTGGGCAAGAGTCACTGCCTTTTGAAACCTACCTGCAGTCTCTGCTCTCTGACGGGGCACTTGGGACACATGCTGGTGACAACACGGTGTATGTTCCCAGACCATCTGGGACCAAAACTCATTTGTTATGGTCGGGGCTGTTCAGGAGGCCTGGCGGGGTGTGTGTGTGTTTGCAAAGCCCTCCAGGGAGCGAGCAGAGGGTGAAAAGCGCTTAACACGACTGCCCTTGACCTTGCTTATGCTGTGACTCCCAGGGATGGCGGTTGTCCACACTTGCACAGAACACTTGTGACACAGAAGGTAGCAGGCCACTCTGCTTGGTCTCCAGCCGGATCCTCCTGTCTCATTGTGCTACCAGAGCGAGCAGCAGCCCCAGGACCAGGGGGATGAAGGACTAAGGCAAAGAGGAGGTAGGGACAGCTGGGAGGGAAGGGACGGGCTCCTGGCCCCAGACTCTTGCTGCGCAGCAGTAACGGTGCTCCGAACAGCGACGGCCATTGCTGCTGTTCCAGCAGGTCTCTGCAGCTTTGCAAGGACGTTGCTTTGCTCCAGGGCAGACGTTCCTGTTGCCTAAAAGTCCAGACGAAACTGAGCAGGTCCAGATGAAGCTAGGCAGGGCCCTGGCTGCATCTAAGATGCAGGATGGAGATGCTCTCTGGCAGTGGATTTGCTGACTGCCTGAGACAAAGTGGCCCATGTTGCCTGAGGGTCCTGGAGCGGGTGGGGAAAAACCAGCAGCCCCCTCTGCCATTCTTTCTAGAGAGCAGACTGAGACTCGTCTGCAGCCTCCTGTGTGCTCAGAGCTGCAGGAGCACTTCCTTTGTCTCGAAATAGGTCAGCGCAGAGGCGTGACGTTACTATAGCAATCGGTATTAGATTTCATAACTTTATTTTAGTGATAGGCGTGCAGGATTCACTACTAGATGGAGGGAGGGTTGTCATTGAAACACCCTCTCCAGCTCCCCTTCCCCAGCCTCCTTCTCCCTCTTACTCTGCTGGCCCTCGTGTCACAAGCACACTGCTCCCTGGCCATCCTGTTGCCCCCTTGGCTGCTTCTGAAGAATCCCAAAGTCACCCCTGGGCATACTGTACCTCTCACAGCTTCCTGGGCTTGGGGACTAGGCCAGATTCAGCATCCCATGCACCTTGTGTTCCCCTGGGCTCCAGAGCTGTCCTTCATGAAGACCTGCCAGGCAGAGAGAAAAGGGAAAATGCCCTCAGGTCACAAAGAGCAGAGTGGTGTCTTCTGATAATGTCCCAGGCCACAACCCTGATGCTGTAAAGACACAACTCTGATCACCAGTCAGGTTGTTTTCATTAGGTCCTAGCAAAGGCACAAGGCAAATGTGAGAAAGCATCCTACAGAAAGAGGCAGAGGCAATACCCACGGGAGAAGGGCAGGATGCAGAAGTGAGCCTTGTGTCCCGCTGTGTTGTATGTGGACTAAAAGGATGGACTGGAACTCAGGTGGGGAGGGCAACATGCAAAATGCCCAGGCTCCTTACCTGGGGACACAGGGCTGGGGCGAGCCCCTCTGTGGGAAAGTGCTCTTTGGCTTTCCTTCCCTTGTTTCTTTATCATGAAATATTCCCTCCAGGAATCCCCTTGCTGCCTGTGGCTGTATCTTCATTTCCTGGCCATGCCAGGAGCTTACCGTCTGGGGCAGGGGTGATTCTGTAACCCCCCCGTGCTTCATCTTCTGGGCTGTTCACTCTTCTCTGAGCCACCAGAGAACAGAGTCTGGTCGGGCAGGAAGGACAGTCCTGGGGATAAACCCCCTGACTGGGGTGGCAGATGGCAGCGAGGTACCTTTGATGTGTCCTAGCTACACACCTGCCAAAATCTGCACCTCACTCTCACCTACCAGTGCTGCTCATCAGAGTTTTGCTTGAGCAGCTCACACTGTAATTCTCTTCCATCTGGTCACTAGGTGTTACTGTGTCGCAGCTAAAGCATTGCACTTCTTGCTTCATTGTCATTCACCATCAGCTATGCTGCAAACAACTGACAAAAATGATCCCTGTACAAAAACTAGTGTAAATAAATATGAGGACACCCCCCCCCCCCCAATGTTTCTTAATGTCCTCAAAAATCTATGCCTCACAACGGAGAACACCGCCTGAATTATTTTATCGGTGAGACTAAATATTATTTGGAATTTACATCAATTAAGTTCCCAGTGTGTGCATGCATGCTTTCTGTTCTGCACTGACAAGATGCAGGCACAAGCGCTGGGCCAACCTGGGAAATTCAGCTTTTGCTGCTGAGAAGCGAGGAATGGGAACGGCGCGGTAAGTCAGCGCGAGGAGTCAGCCTTCCGTTGCCTTTTTCATTCCTGCCTGCACAGAGGTGGCATCTGGGTCTTGAGAAGCCCTGCCCAGAGCTCAAGGGGCTTTAAAAGAGGTGAACTCCAGTTCCTTGACTGGGAGGATGTATGGAAGGCTGGAAGAAGGACACGAACCTTGGCAATTTTTCTAGGAAAGGTAGATCTGAGGGGTGGGTTTAGCTCCCTTTCTGGTGAAGCAGAAGCAGACCAAACCGGTGCCCTGGTGCCAGTGACAAGACAGCAGCTCTTTGTCCCCAGAAAGGAGAGATGGACACTGCAGTGCCCACGAGGTCCCGCTCTCCCACCCTGCCACCACCCAGCAGGAGGGGTTTTCTCCCCAGGGTAACTCATGCCTGGGGGGGTGTCTTTGGAGGCACCCAGGTGCAGTGTATGCCTGGGTTATGACAGAGGCACCATGTTTCCTTTCGAACGTGTTCAACAGCCCTCCTTATAACCTGTCACAAGGAAGGAAAGGCTAGAGAGATGGACAGATACAGCGCCCGCACAGAACACGAGGGCTTGGTGTCCAAGAGGCGTTCAGGGACTCTCATGGCGGGTATCGCAACAGACAGAAGAACGGAAAGCCTGGGAAGATGAGGAGACTGCCCTCCTAAATCCAGTACAAACCCGTTTCACCTTCCCACTAGCTACATACCACTGGAACCCCAGCAATGCAGAGGAAATGGTTAAAGGAAGGGCACATATCCTAGGAAAGCCAAGCAGGAGACAGCTGTTGTTTAGACAGGACAGTCACATCTGTCCCCAGGGCTCACCTGTTTTCTACACAAAAACACTTGTTTTTTGAGTTTCTTGCTGTTGACGAGTACTTCAGCTGTGAAAAACAGAGGCAGATGCTCTATGCAGGAGGTACAGCAAAGATGCTTCCACCTAACCACGGCGGCCTCTGTTCTGGGGGGCACAGGACAATTCCACATCCCAAACTCAGAGGTGCCTGAGCTCACACACGTCGGTGAGGTTGCAGGCTGCTGCCAACAGGCCGCCGCTCGCAGCACTAAACGCAGCACCGGGTGAATGTGGTAGGACTCGGTGCGGCGGATCTGGGAGCTGCGGGGGGGCCACGCAGCAGTAATTGAGCTGACACCATTCAACCCTTCCACAGCTCTCTCCATGTGAAAAGTGAATTCCTGTTACTAGTTGGGTTAGGTTTGAGCCAGCAATGCAGACACGTAGAGCCTGCAACAGCCATCAGCACAGCCAGTACCCACGGCTCGTGCTGCCCACTGTGCCCACAGTATCAGTACTCATCTGCCAGCAGCAAAGCTATTGGTCTCCTGCTCTAATGCCACCAGTATTGTTATGAAGGGTAGGTAACACTAGGTATCACTAGAGCCACTGATGTCCATCATGCAAGTCACCAGCATCTGCTAGCAATGTTCTCAGCACCCCTCCTGGGTGCACAGCTGTCCACCACTAGTGCCCAGCATCCTGTATCAGCACTGGTAGCTACTTGTACTGGAAGTATCTGTTCGGTACTACCATCACCCACCACGTCTGTGTCTGTCACTGGCACTCTCAGGGTATCCTGGAGTACCTGCAGGAATGGTGCTTGGCACAGAGTGACTCTGATGAGTGCTTGGGCTCCAGGCCTCCGCTCACCCAGCAGATTTCTCAGAAAATAAGATGCCATTGAAGCTCCCGAGGAAGAAACCGCTTTTTCTGTAATGCTGCTTTTGTCTTTGTGTGCTGCTGTTGCACTGAGAAAGCAGTGCTATAATTACCTTTAATTAATATCAGCATCAATGCCCCAAGGAAACGTAAATGAGCAATTGCGCCACCAGCACAATTACATTACATTAACTACCAGTGGTCCACCTCCATCACCCCCCTCTGTCTCCCATTCTCAGGAGCAGCCTGCTCACGTCATGGCTGCCGTGGGGAGGGGGTGGGATGGAAGGTGAGACGTGGAAGGACACACACTGCTACGAGAGGCGGCGCAGCCTCAGGCATGTGGATCACAGACCAGGGGGATGGTGGGGAGCACGGGGCAAGTGGGGCCCCTGAGCTCCCAGGCAACGAAGGCACAGGATGCCGGAGGAAGCAGCCAAGGGTCCTTCCAGGGGGGTCTGTATGCTCCCATGCTGTTGTTTGCTCAGGGCTGTCCTGCTGATGAACTGATGTCCCTCTCCCGCATGACTCAAGACACTTTTGGTGAACTATGGCCTCAGACGCTCTGCAGCCAAACCTCACTGGAGAATCAGCTCACGTTTATTGGTCCTCCAAGCCTCGGTCCAGGAGAGGAGGGTCACAACCTGCCCCTCTGTAGCCCATGTGGTTCTGTTGGACTTGAAGTGTGGCTGGAGAAGACCTTGAAGAGACCGATCTGGCGTTCATGATCCCTGGCATTGCCACCTCAGAGCTGGCTGCAGCTAAATGACAGAAAGAGGCAACTGAGCAAAGGTTCCTATTGCCTGCTGGGGTCTCCAGGCGAAGACAATGAGGGTTTCAGTCACGACTGAGCAGTGGAAAGCACAGCCTGCCCATGTGGCAGCACGGTGGCAAGGGCAGGATGCTCCTTCCCTTCCAGCCACCCGCTCCTGGGGCCACACCAGTGTGGCCGCTACCTGAGCGGAGCAAGGAGAGCAGGGCAGTCATGGTAGGCATTCCTGGGAAGGTGCAGATGGTGCTGGGATTTAATTTTAGTGAAAATAACGTGAAATGTTACAGGCTTAAAAAGCAGCATTTTGAGCTGGGTTTATGTGAGAGAGGGAGGTCTCTTGCTGGCCAGTCCCTCGACTCCCACTGCAGGGACTTTCTGCTTCTCTTCCAAACTTGAAAGAGGCTCAGCAAACTGCCCATATCTGCTCCTTGCTAAAACCAAGAAGAAATGAAGTCTTTGTGTCAGGGAACCAGCAAAGTCACCTGCCTGGGCTTCTCTGTTTTGCAGGGCAGCCCCACATGAGACCCAGAGCTATGGCAGCAGGGGGAGGCCGTGGGTCCGAGGGAAGGTCCTGCCAGCACAGCGGGGACATCCGCGGGGATGGAGCGGGCGCGCAGGTCCAGCACAGGGGCTGTAAGATATGGGTAAGATAAGAGCTCAGCCAGGCATGCAGGCTCCCAGTGATGGCCAGCACTGTTGAATGCAACGTTCCCCTCCTCCTGCTATCATCCCTAGTTTGGCTTCCTCGTACTACTTAGATTTACAGACTGTAAATTCAGGTACAGTCATTACAAACCTCTGGCTTGCTCTCCTCTAGGAAATAGGCCATAGCATTGTTCTGTGCAAAACCAGCAACAGAAATAATAAAAATAAATATATGTGTGTTCTTGTACCTCTAATCTCATAAACATTTATCTGGATCAAAAAGAATACATTTATCTCCTTTGGGTCTCCCAGAAAGAATTAAATTTTGGATGAAGGATGCTTGGTGCCTGATTTGAGAGCTGTCACTGCTTCACGTTCAAAGGAATGTGAAGGGAAGGGAGAAGGGGTGCTGCAGGGAGGATGGTGAGCACAGATGAGATATGGCTGTTCATAAGTGATGTGTAGCCAGCATTAAGATTCTTCTGAAGGAAGTATGGATGGAAAAATATGTGCGTGCAAACACCACAGGAAACAACTGAGCAAAGGTGGGATGAGTGGTAAAGCCCCGCTGAGCTGTGAGGAATGTGTTCCTCTCTCCAAGCCCAGAAGGCTGGCACTCCGCAAAGGTCCCCACACAGATGACTTGTCAGCAGAAGAGTTCTGTTGGGGTCATGGGAGGGGGGAAACAAGGTTACAGCACATCACATGTGCCGTTCCTCTTTCTGCTCTCCCAACAGGAAGGCACCCGGGACACAAAGACAACGCACTAGTCTTGCCGAAGATTTATGGAAGCTGAAGTAAGCAAGAGGCTGAGGCAAATAATCCAAACCATCGCAGCCGCTGACTGCTAGAGGCTGTAAGAGACTGATCCAGACCCCACACCATCGTCAAGCAAGGGGAACCTCAGAGACACAGCGGGGACCCAACAGCAGCGCTCCTTTAATTTTATACCCAGGTGAACTTGGCAAGACCTCCTGGACACATGCCTTGGAGCTTACAAGCACACAAAGGAGGATGACTCTGGAGAGAATGAGTTTGAGTGACTGAAATCTGTTTCATTTGAAAGAAATGCCACCCTCCCTTCAGTAAGAGCTTATATTAAATTTTGTTTCATTAATTTACTAAATAAACACACAGTCAACTAGGGTCCGCTCTGCCTGAGTAGAGCTTGAAGCTTGGGCAGGCCAGCAGCACCAGAGAGAAGAGGAGGGGGATAATTCCCTGTGGGTGGGGGTTACCAAACCTTAGCATGGGAACAGCAGAAAGCGCTTTTGTGGTTCTCGGTAGAGCAACGGGGAACGGAGCTGCGTGGAGCAGCACCGAGCCGCCCTGATCCGTGCAGTGAGACACTGATGCCCACAGCGGCACCCAGCAGGGCAGAGGGATGCTCTCACTGAGGGCTCTCAGCGGCCAGCACGGTCCCTCCCCAGGGCCCAGGAACACTGGCCTGTATCCACACGGCTGGGCAGCCCGTAGGTGCCGAGGGGGATTCACCATCCACGCCGTCGGCGGCCGCCCAGGCAGGAGCTCGTGGCGCGCAGGGGGCAGCCGTGGGCAGGGCGCGCTGGAGGCTGCGTGTCTCCGCGAGACGGGGGACACGGTGCCCAGCTGGCAGCGTCCGGCGTGCTGCAGCGGTCCACGAGATGCTGTTTGTGACGGCAGATGTTCCTCTGAGGGCATGGGGAGCAAGGAGGGTGTGGGCAGACCCAGCAGGGTGTGAAACAATGAAGGAGAAGGGCAAGTAGGAAGAACTGAGGAGCCTTCGTTAGCCTGGCATCATGATGCTGAGGATAAAATTGGTCCGGACAGCAACAGACTTGAAGAGAAGAAATTCTTTAATTGCCTTCATACCGATGCCAGGGAGCCTGGAAAATACATTCTGCTTACATATGGACACAAATGTGACCTATTTGTGCTCCCAAAATCTGGCTTGGAGCGTCACATAACTGGAGTGTTAAAATCAGTAAACGTTAAAACCAACACCTTTAGGGAGGAATAAGGGCACAAAGAGGGACATGGAATGTCACAGCAGGCAAGGTCGGCTTTTTGAGTCACATCTACCTGACAAGATCTGCGTCCTAGCAAAGGGAGCAGAAGACAGACCATGTACGGGGCCTTCCACAAGCCACCAGCTCGCCCCGGTGAGCCTGACAGCCCGCAAGCATCTTTGTGACACGTCTGGGGGACAGGCTGCCTTGTTACAAGGAACTGAACTGGGGAGACGCGTGCCGAGAGCTGTACGCTAGTGTGACCCCAAGGTGGACTTGAGGGATACGGTGGCTAAACAGCTGGACATAAGACAACAGTACAATACGATGGTTAAAGTGAGACTCTGCCTGCATCAGTGAGGGGTCCCTGCTGGTTGGCCCTAGAGCATCATTCCTCCTTTGAGACACAGCAGCAGCATGAGGGAGAGTCTACGAAGGGCTGGGAGGTGCACGGATGCAGCGCAGCTCAGCTCAGGGAGGCCGTGCTGGTGGTGAAGAGAGCAGCCGGCCCAGGAGAGGGGCAGGCGCGTGCACATATGCCCCGGCATGCGGTGCCTGGGCCGCTGGCTGGCCGTGGGGCACGCTGCGTCTGGGCGCTGGCAGCTGTCGGTCATTCAGCCCCAGATCCAGTGTAAATACCCAGGTGCTCCCATCCCACCCCATCGCCGTTGGACTCCTCCTGAGGTCATCCTACATCTACATCCAACAACCAGCCACCGGGGCAGACGCCGCCAGCCCTGAACCAGAAGCTTTGCTTTCATTTTCATTAGTATAACGAAGTTGTGCAAACCTCAATCTACACTTCCTTCGGGTGGGCTTTTCCCTCTCCCCTCGGAGGACCAGAGGACCGCTGTCCCTTGCTCCCTTCAGGCGAGGGGAAGCTCTGTTCCTCCGAGTGGGCTGCAGCCACTGGATGTCCAGGCTGGCCCTGCTTCCCGTGAGTCACCAGCACATCCCAGCTTCCTTCTGCAGGGCCCTGGAACCAGAGCCCTAATTACAGGGCAAGACTAGCGGAAACAAGCTTATTATTTACAAGGCTAATGAAAATTAATCATGCCTCCCCCTCACTTTCTTGTGGGAACAGTCATCTTAAAGAAAGTAGATTATAAAAGCATTATGGGTGACTGCTGCGCGGGTTTTTGGCACTGACCGGGAGACTGTGTGTGGGCTACAGGCTTTGCCTGCGGGTCACCTGAAACTCAGGGGTTAAAAGTACCTAAAAGCAAAGTGCAGCTTGTTCTGCCCTATTCCCATGCAGGCCTCCCCTCTGCTGCTGGATGAGACGGGGAACAGATGGAGCTGTAGCCCCAGCGCTAAGCCACACAGGCTGTAAAGCCCTTTGGTGCTTTTCCAGGCAGCTGCTGCTTCTCCCAAAGCCTGGACCTCTTTGGCATCATCTGCCTTCTTGCAAACAGGGAGTGGTGTGGGGCTGGTCCCACCCCAGGAGCTCACAGCCCACCCAGCCCAGGAGACTGGGAATCCCCCAGGGCAGCCCAGTTAGCTCCATGCAAGCAAGGGTCTCAAGAGTCCAGCAGCTCCACACTCCAGCCTGCTGTGCAATGCACAGGTAGACAGTAAGACGCTGTGCAAAGCCAGGCAAAGAGGAAAACATGTCCAGGAGTAGTTCATGTTGCACAGGTGTGGAAAAACAGAGTATCCTGTACCGGCTGGAGCCACTGGCTCCAGAGCAAGTGCTGCTGGCCTCTCCTGCAGCAGAAGGATGAACCCTGCTAAGTGCTAAAAACATCACCCTCACCCAATCCACCACCATCACTCGGGAGGAGCTGAGATACGGGATAGGGCAGGTCGGTCACAGAGACAGGGAAAGACCTCCAGTCTTTTAGCTCTGTCCAGTCAGTGCCAGCTCCTGTGGCTCCTGCTGTGCAATGGTTCCCCAGGATGTAGCATTGTGTGCCCTGACCCTGACCTGAGCCCCAAGCTGCCCTATCTGCCCCCTGTGCTGACCTCATCCCTCCTTTTCCAGGCTTAAAGATCTCCGCAGCCACGAGCAGCCTCCCTCTCTTTAGGGCTGTGCAGGCTGGGAGCGAGGAAGGCAAGCCAGGGGCACTGGGAGACCACCCCAGCCAGCTTCAGGGCTGATTGCCTGGATCAGGATCTGGGATGGAGGGAGATGAGGACCAGGCTCCAGAGCCAGGCCGAAGGGATACTTCCCGGAGGCCTGTCTGGGCAGCCCCAGGGGAGTGCTGCGTGGAGGAGCCTACCCCATGGCTTCTGCAGGCTGCCGCAGTAATTAACTGTTGCTTTGGAGATGACAGGAAATAAGCAGGATGTCAATTTTCAATTTCCCAGATGTGTATAACCAGTTTCTAGCAGGCAGCCTGAAAATAAATCTCCATCAGTCTAGTTACTGCTTAATTAACAGCACTAGCTACAACATGTATTCCCCAGCCCAGACAAAGCCGGAGCTCATCCACTATTGATGTGCGACGAGACAGAGCCGGGCATGGCTGGTGGGAATTCTCTAGCCTGAAACATCAGTCCTGCTGCCCAACGTGCTGCACTTGTCCTGCTCAGGCACGGGAGCTCTGCCTTAGCTTCCCTGTATTGGCCTGGGCCAGGGGTGGCTGCTGTGACACCCCCCCCCACCCCCCCTGCGCTGGCTGCTTTGGGGTGCAGTTGGCACAGATAACAGATCTGGTGAAACAACTAGAGCTCGTTTCCCTTTTGCATAGTTTGGAAAAATGAAGAAAAAGACGGTCCTGCGGGCAAAGTGCTTCCTTGTGCTGCCACTCTGCAGCAGAAAAAAAAAAAAAAGTCTCCTTTCCAAGAAAATAGTGCTCAGTTTTCCATAAGAAAGCATGGTTTTGGCAAGTGAAGAGCATTGGCCATTCCAGAGAGAGATTTTGGTAAAAATAACAATAACTGTCATGGAAAATGACTCCTGTGTCCAAATGCAGTTTTAGCAAGACCCAGCCACCAAATCCCAGCTACCAAAGCCCTACCACCTGATGAATACTGGCCAGCAGAGCTGGGCTGCAACCTGTGGGCACTGGGGTCTGAGTGCTGCAGTCTGCTGATACCTGCCCCCCCCCGGTGTGATGGAGGTGCCATCCCAGTCACCCAGGTCTGGGACAGCTGCTGGCTGCCCAGTACCAGCCCTGGGCTCACAAGGGCAGCAGTGTGGGCAGCACAGCCACCCTGAGCACAGGCTCAGGAGACCCTCTCTCCTCAGCACATGCACCTACACGGTGTGCAGAAACCCAAGTGCTGTTCTCGCACGAGAGCCAAGGGAAGGAGCCAGGAGACCCGATGGACCAGTAGAGCAGGGAGGCTGGTGTGTGGAAACCCATGCCAGCTGGTGGCAAGACCTGCAATGACAGAGAGACCTCTTGGATGGGGCATCCACGGTGGGACAACAATGGTTTGTTCCTGATGGGGACGATAGCGGGAGGTTCCCTTGGTTTTGGGAGAATCAGAGCCACGTGAGGCCTCGCACCAGCCTAGCTACAGCAAGACACCAAGATCCCTTGCCTGCCTGAGGAACGTGACATGCCCTTCTGGCCGGAGCCATCCAAGGAGAGCTTACCTCTCCTGTATCCAAAGGAGAGACATCTCCACTGAGCTGGTTGCTGGCAAAGTTGCCGGCAGTCAATGAGCCAGGGGGGCAGGGCTGCAACCCCCCTTCCCACACAAGGCAGAGACCTCAGGCACAGTCCACGTGCAGTCAGCTAGCGGCATGCAGCTGCACGCCCAGACCCCACCGGAGCCGAACCTGCTGCTTTCTTCAGCTGGCCACCTTCTCTACTCTTTCATTTGCTCCTCATCGGTGAGTTCTGCTCACACGCTCTTTCCTCACCCTGGTTTGCAATGAGGGGGAACGCTGTCTCCACCAGGTGACCTAGCCAAGAGCACGGAGGCTTGTTAGCGTTAGCCCACGCGGAAAAAAGGAAGGAGACAAGACAAAAGAATCCATTTCCATATGTATGCGGAAAGAATCCATACACAACTCCTATCATCATCCTGCTTGACACTTGTCTTCAAAGCACTGTACAAACATTAACTAATTAATCCTCCCAACACTCCTGGGAGGAAGAGACACATTAATATGACTCTCATTTTAGATGCCTTGTAAACATAAAGGCTAGGTGGGCCAGGAGATACCAGGCAGGCAAAACAGGGAGGTTATGCCTGTTACTCCATTCTTCCTGTTGAATATCACAGGATCGGTGAGTCAGTGATTGTGTCCCAGGCAATTAGCCCAGGCAATTAGCCGGTGTACCCACGCGTTGGAGGATGCTGAGGGCGGAGAGGAGTGGCGGAGATGCAGCACAAAGCAAAACAGGGAGCGTTGCAGAAATGCATGAGAGAGAGTAAGATGTCGCGCCTGAAACAGGGAGCCCAGAGAGAAATACAGCTGCTTTAGCAGCGATTTTGAGGGGTTTAGTACAGGCAGGGAGCCTTCTCTCCACTCCTGTTATATGTTGCAGGGGAGAGATGTAAAGAGCCCCTGGGCATAACAGCCCTGCTCTCCTTGCAGCACCTCCCCACAGTGCTGATTCGTGCTTTAATCTGAATTTCCAGCTTGAACATCGCCAAACATTGCACCATTTCTTGTGTCCTTTAGCTGAACTTCTCTGCTCTAGCGTTCACCCAGTAACGCATCGACAGGCCGCTGTTGCACCCCCTTTCTTTCAACAGTCCAGACAAGCCGGGCACCCTTGGGTTCTGCAGGTCGGCTCTACTCCCTTCGGACTGGCCTTGCTGGGATCTTGCATTTAATGCTTCCTCTACCTTCATCCCTAAATCTTTTGAGACCACTGTGCGCCAGGGTCCCCCTCCCTGGTCCTGTAGAGCATGACCTGCGCTCAGCGCTCCTTGCAGCCGGCTGTTAGAAGGGGCATTGGCTGCAGTGCAGCCTCCGTGCCAAGCGATGCAGATCCATCTGTGGAACCGTGCCTCTTTGCCACTGGGGCTGGCAGGGAAGCGGGCCACCTGCCCATAGCTGCTGTCACTCCCTGTTCTCTCCGCCTGGCCTCCTGGGCTTCTCCAGCCTATTTCAGGGGATCACCAGGGGTCCGGGATCTCCAAAGTCAAGCCAAGGTCCTGCTGGTTTCTCAGGAGCTGAGTTCAGTTGGTCCAGTCCAATAGCACCACGGAGAGACTTGCCTGCTGTGCCCGAAATTATAGCTGATAAATTTTTAAACACAGCAGCGCACGAAGGCCAAAACCAGAGATCAGAGGCTCTTCCCACTCGTCTGCTGAGACACAGTCCACCTGCATAAGATCTTACAGTCTTTTCATGGAGTTTTTTCTGGAGATTGTTACATCTAGTTCTACGAAGCTTAATTTGATAAAGCTGGAGAAAAAGATTCTTCGCTGTGAGGGTGGCGAGGGGCTGGCACAGGCTGCCCAGAGCAGCTGTGGGTGCCCCATCCCTGGCAGTGCCCAAGGCCAAGCTGGCCGGGGCTGGGAGCAACT
>JAVJGJ010000002.1:850356-875545 GCA_035590215.1 Microhierax caerulescens
AGTAATGCCTCACATAAGCAGCTAAGAACAGCCATCCCCTCCTCACAGAGGGCAAACGGAGGCACAGCAGCACGCCCGGCCACGCTTCGCAGGGCTGCAAGTAGGCGTCCAGCTTCCCAGCTCTCTCACCGCCCCATCTGCTTGAGCGATTCAACTGTTGCCCTGGGAAGCCAGAAAAGCTCTGCTTCAGTCTGTTGTATGGCAAGAAAAAGGGAAAACCAAGTCTGCCAGAACGCTGACCTTAACACGCAGCTGCGGGGTCCACCCGCACTGGGTCGTGAGCCCCCGTGTTTGCTCCCCAGCAGGCCCCGGGCAGCCATGCATGTTTGCAGCTTGTGGTGGAGAAGAGATGAGAGCAAATTCGGGAGGCTGAGGAAAGCTCAAGGTTCTGCAACAGGAAAGGACCCGAGCACTACCCACACCAGGAGAGCAACCTGCAGCGGGGACACCAGCAGACCCTTGCATGCCTCGGGAACAGCACCCCTGGGATAAGCCCCAGCCCCACGCTCTCAACCGTGGGATGCCCACATGGCCCCAGCCTGCCAGCAGCTGGCCTGGCACACCGTTCTGGTTTGGATATCAGGGTGCAAACACCCACCAGGTACTGCTGGAGTAGATCCCGTGGGAAAGCCATCACTCCAGGCTGCAGATGTCAACTAATGCCTCAAAAAAGACTGCATCTGACACGGTCGTCCTTCAGCTTTAAACATCTCATTCTGGGTCATTTATTTCCTTGTTTCTGAGATATAAAACTGGACAGGACAGGCAGGCAGCTGCACTGGGCTTGTGTGCCCTGCAGACATCTGCGAGCAGGGCCAGCACAGCTCCCACCAGCTGACTCCCTGCACGAACATCACATCTCCCCACACCAGCTCCCCAGGGGTTAAGGCCCTGCAAGAGCCACAAGGCTGCAGGAGCCAGGGGCAGGCTGACACCACTGCGGTGGTGGCCAGGGTAAGCCGTTCTCAAGGACTTTCCTTCACCACCACATGAAGGAGACGTGGTTGAGCTGAAGCTTGGGGAGCAGGGGCGTGGGATGCAGGAGGACCACAGCCATCCCATCACATGCACAGCTCCTCACGGGGCAGTCCCACTCCGACCTCACAGCGCTGGTGGCTGCAGCCCTGAGCTCAGAGACCATCGCTACCTAAATCACAGCGAATACACATAACCCTCACACGCAGCCGGTCTCAGGAGTTCAGTGAGATGCTCCCTCTCTGGGTGCTTGGGCACAGTCTCAGCAGAGCAACTCTTGTGAACACTGACTGGGCTGCAGCTCAGGGTCACCCGCTCAGGGTTGTGGCAGAAGGGCTCCCTGGCAGTGCTGCCACCCAGGGCTTTGCCATACCCACTTCTAGGCATCCTGCTCCCATCCCTAGCTCCCAGGGCATCAAGGCCTCAGGAACTCATTGTGGAGCCATCTCTTCCACTTGGACAAATCTGCCCCGGTGCCTAGGGCTCAGGCTTTACCCTGCTGCGGGGCAGTTCTAACATCCCATGCACTGAACACAGGACAGCTGCTCCTGAGCACGATGGCAGTACAAACAGCACACCTACAAATCTGACAATGATCCCTCTGAGCCAGATCAGCCAGGAATTGAGACCCTCAGCCAAACCACAGAATAGCTTCAAAAGCATACAACACGTAATATTAATGGAAAGCCACAGAGACAAATGCTCAGTCCTAAAGAAACACAGGGAACGAGACAGAAACAGACTACCAGGAGCAGCCCTGGCTTCACTACGAACCCGAGAGGAACAACACACACTCACCAAGACAACCCTGAGACATAAGCTCCTCACAGGAGAAGGAGATTATAAACACAAAAGCCCTTTTACCCAAAATTTATAGCAAGTATGTCTCAAACCCGCCCCCCCCCACCGCTACCTGCAGAACTGGGATTCACAGCTACAACTTACAGTGCCACACACCTGCTCTCATAAGCAATTCCTCAAGTCTTCCCTTCACTACCATCATTAAAGCACCTTACATCTTTCCTTTGGAAAAAAGAAAATAAACCCAACAGCAAATACCTTTTTTCCTTGCAAACACCGGTCTAGCAAAGCCGTGGCAGCAGCGGCTGCTCCTGGGGCGATGGGGCAACTGACCCCCAGCCCCACAGCTGTAGGTCTTTAAGCCCACTTTACCCTGGCCAGGCTGCACCCTGGGGAGGGTGTGGAGCAGGTGTGGGGCTTGTTTGCCACAGAACAATCCGCACCTGAGCCTGTACAAGCCCCTCTGGGTCTCTGGGGCAGTACAGTTCCCCCCACCCCCCGACCCCCAGCTGGAGCCAGGAGCCCCTGGGCCAGCGGAGGCTGCTTACGCTGCAGTGCTGCTTTGCACTTCTGCAGGAACTTTCCAAGGCTTTCCCCCAGCTCAGAGTTCAGCAGCCAATTTATTCATTCACAAGCACACACAGCACCTGGCCAACTCGTGTGAACTTCTCAGCTCACAGTGCGGGCTTTCGTGCGCTGCAGCTCCCGCAGCCACGGGCTGATGTGAAAGCCCAGCTTGCTATCCTGTGTTTTAAGTAGCAAAGCTCGGGCCTTCTGATTGCAGCAGTACGATGGCATGCCAAATAGCTTGATAAATCAGAAAGAAGCAAATCAATCTCAGCATGTGGTGTTTTCAAAATCTTCCATCTTTGGCTTTCTAGAAAGCCAAACGTGACATCTGAGCATCCAGCACTGACTGTCCTGGTCTCCCATGTCTGGAAACACAACGTCAAACCACTGGTACGTCTCTGCAGACCTCCTGAAGCCCTACGGAGCCTGGGAAACCAGAGCTGTGGGCTGCTCTGTGTTGGTGAGGATGAAGGAAGCTGGGGATAACAAGGGTGCCTGCATGACCCATCCCGGGGGGGATGCGGGTTCCTAGGTGTGCCAGGGGGCTTGGAGCCCCCGCGGTCTTTTCCAGACGTGTCTTTCGCTATTGAAGATGGAGGGAGCCACAGGCACGTTAGATGGGTCAGCCCTGACCTGAGTGGTGGTGCACAGCTCCTGCCTGGGAGCATTGGCTTTCACCCTGGCCAGCTGTGAGCACAGGCACCCTTGCCATGGGCTCCCCTCCCTCAGCTCCCCCCCTTGCAGGCATCCTAGACCCTCCTGGCCACGCTCCCCATGGCCCCTTCCAAAGCGCAGTCACTCTCAAGAGCAGTGCTGGTAAGATACACGCTAGGTTATCCAGGTTCCGGGATTGCCTCTCCCCTTCCAGGCATGCACATGTATGCACACACGTGCTGACACACACACGTGCAGGCACATGCACAGGACAGGGAATGACACAATTTTGCAGGCTGTGACACAAGCCAGAGCCACTGAAAGTACTCAAAAGAAGGAGAGGCAGAGAAGAGGGAGGTAAGACCATCAAGACCCCAGGAGTGCTCAGGTGACAGCAGCGAGCTGGGGACAAACAGGATTACCGATCCCCCAAAGGAAGAGCTCCCTGGGATCTTCTGCCTCCCTCCCCATCTCCAGAGCTCTCCTTGCACGGCCCAGCGGGCTCTGGCGTGTGGCGATGGGGCTGCTTTCGTGAACTCACCCACGTCAGCAGGTTAGCTGCTTTCCCACCCTTGGCATCACCCCCGTGCCAGCACCACTGGTGTCCTGTGTGCCAGTCCGTGTGGGCTCTGCGCACCTGCGCCGAGGAGGGGACGGTCCCTCCCTGCCGGAGCAGAGCAGCCGGGGGCACAGGCTTGTGCAGCGAGGGGCTGGGGGCAGGCTGGGGCTGGCTGGAGCAGCCACGCTCACCTCTAACTGCCGATACCCCTCGTTTTGTCCCACCTGGTATTTTTCATGAGGTGGTCCCTGAAAGGTCAGGCCTTCTTTCCAGGGATGCTTCTGCACTTGGGTCCGGAGTTACTCTTCTCCAAACCCCTGCTAAGTCACTTAGACCTTTTGGTGCCTCAGTTCTCCGTCTGCAAAGCAAGGCTTATGATATTTCCTCCGTCTGTCTTACCAGGATAGCTCGTAAGCCATTTGGGACTGGAAAAGTCTCTGAACATGAATTTGTGTCTGGCTCACACAGTGGGACCCTGGTCTCGTTAGGGGCTAAAGTGATCACTTGTGCTGTGTCCAGTGAGGAGAAACACGATGCCATGGGTACTTGTTCCTGTGCCCAGAGATGGGAGTTTAGCGGGGACGACAGCGCACATGCTCCCAAGGCTGCCATGTCATTCCAAATTGCACTGCCATGCAGCAAGCGTGGTGCTCTCAGCTCAGACATTCGCAGACACCGATTTATCTTGTGCTGTTATTTGACAACAGACTCTTTGCTTAGGGGTCAGGACGTGTCACAAATATCCTTCAAAGACAGGACTGCTATCGTGCTTGTGTGTTCGCACATATTTACAGTGCACAGAAGCGCAACACCTCAAATGAGAGTTACGCTCACCTAAAGCTGTGATGAACATCCTTCTTTTGCACCCTCCCTGCTGCGTCCCTGCGCCTGTCCTTCAGGGATGGCTGTGTAAGGACAATGCAAATAAACAGAGTGACCAGGGGAAATGAGACGGTGCCAACCTCAGCTCACCCTCAGATATCCCTAAACCATCGCAGCTGAGCATTCACACCTTTGCTGCTGTGGCACTCCCCACAGGGGGACTCAGCAGCAGAAACTCTCCAGAAAGGCATGCACTCTAAGGGGGCACAAGGGGCCCAGGGCTTCCTGAGGCACCCCTGGGGGAATCCTGGTGACGGAACCAGGGAATTTGGGGATTGCACAATACCTGTTGTAGGATGGTTCAGAGAAGGGTCAAAGGTGGGGAAAGGGAGGGATCCAGATAGAACAGGGAGGAACAAGCACGCAATCTGTCCTGCCTTCTTATTTTCCCGTGGTGCATCCTTGTGTGTGTGTGTGACCCAGATCCACTAGTGAACTTCAAGCCAACTAGCCCGTGCGACGGGCAGTGCTGGAGTCAGAGCCCGCACAGCCTGAGGGTCTGGGAGGGGGATACTGAGGTGACGCATGAAGGGCCTTCCCCCGCGCTGTGAGCCTCAGCAGCGGGACGGGGCTGTTCATGCTACCCGTAAGCCTGTGTTAGGCTGTGCCTGCGGGGTGTGTGCCCAGTGGGGAGCGGGCTCAGCCTTGCTGCTGGCAGGACCTGGCAACAGTGGTAGGAAGTGGTTCCTTACCTCGACCAGATCTGTGGGACCTTCAGTCCACAGGACTGAATTACCCTGAACAGTCCTGGCCAAGGACGTGCTTAGAAATAACATCTGGGACAGGACAGGCTGAGAATCCTATTAATTGCTTGGTTGCTCTGTGGTTTGTTTGCATGCTGCACCTGAATAAGTACAGCTCGAGAGTGTCATTGTCAAAGTTGCAGCTGGAATGCAGGTTTGGTGTAACTGCCCTGAGAGCATGCCAGGAAAACTGCTTTTTGGCACCTTAATCTATGTGCTAATAGTAAGATGAATATATATAGAGCCCTACCTAGTCCTGCCTTTGAAACTGTTCATCATCAGGGCATCTTGTGCTGCTGGCTGGTAAGTGTAATGTACTGCCAAGCAGGATGAGCTGACTTACTGTCACAAACACCTCCAGAGACACGACAACATCAGGATGGCAAAGAGCACCAGCCTAAAATGGCTTCTGGTCATCTCTTGCTTGCACCTCTGCACACAGCGCTGTCGCAAGCCATCCCACCCCATTCGAGTATTGAGGATTTTTCTGTCTCAGCTGTTCCATGGGGCAGGGATGCTCCACCCTTTGCTTTACAGAGGTTTAGCAGCCAGTGGCTCATTCAAGATTCTGTGAGAAGCATGTGATGGACTTGAAGGGGGCAAATTCATGCCCCAGTACTCAAATCTGGGCTGTCATCCAGCCTGTGGGGCGGCTCTGTTCCAGGGCCAGTGTCCTGCTGGCAGCTGGGGGGGCCGGGAGGGTGGAAGCTGCCCTGATCGGCATCGCTCTGCACTGATCCGTATGCTCCAGCCCTGTGGTGGGGTCCTGGGCGTCTGCGCCTGCCACCTCGCATCTGCCAGTGCTCAGTGTCCAGCGGCCTGCGGTCAGCTGTTGGCACGTGTGGCACGAGGAGCCAGAGTGCTCCTGCCGCCCCGGCTACAGCCAGACGAGGAGGTCACGCTGGCAGCGCCGTGCCCTGGCGCAGGGCTCGCACCGAGCGGCCTGCCCTGGGCTGCAGAGGCACGGCCGGTCAGCGCGCAGGGAGCGTCAGGAGCGGGGCTTTTGCCCGAGCGTGGAGCAGCAGAGCGAAGGTGAAAGGACACTGCACACTGCAGGTGCTTGCTACTCGCTCTGCAGCAGCAGTCCCAGCTGGCCCTTCCCCGCACGGTCCCTTGATCCACAGATCTCAGAGTGCTTCTGAGCCCTTCAGAAGGGACACCAGGACATGGTGATTTGCTCTTTCTAGACCTGCTGTAGCCTGGGATCCTGATGAAAACTCTCACTTGCACTTGGGGACTAGGGCTGGTGGGAGGCGCAGGGAAAGGCTGTGGCACTTAATGTAGTTCCTCTGGGGAAATGTGGGCAGCAGCGACTGATCAGCAAAACCTCACAGAACAAACACACTCTGCATGAGGAGCGAGCACCGGAGCCACACCACTCCTACTGCTTGGGGACACGCACGCTTTATCTCCAGGACATGGGACAGGCTGTGCCATGCACTCCTCATTCACCCCATGACTGCATCCCACCCTAAAAACATTGCTTCACTCATTGGAAGGCATGTTTGGAAGAATTTTTTTGCCAAGAGGATGAATTAGGTTTTTTTGGCAGGGAGGTCACATGCTCATCAGGTCTCCCTGGCCTCCTCCACCCCAGAGGGAGATGGCGAGCAGAACCAGACAGGGGAAGGGAAAGTGCTGGGCAGAGACGGGATGTTTGCGCTGTCAGCTGCCTCGGCTTCCCGTCCATCTGTGATTATCTAAGAACAGCTGTTAGTGTCATGCATGGCCAAAAACGGGAGTCGGAAGCACTAGAAGGAGTGTGCAAGAGTGCAAGGAGCAAAGACAGACTGTTGCTTGCTGCCTCCCACCTCCCTGAGCAGCAGCAGCAGCACACCTGCAGCAAGTCCCTCCCGGCTCTGAGAGTCCCCAGTGGTGGCCACTGAGATCCCCCATCAGCTGAAGGGTTTTTTGAAGATGCTGATGTTGAAAGTGGAGACAGTGAAGTGACAGGGCCAGCGAGGCTGAGCCCAGTGGAAGCCCACGAGCATCTTTTATGGACAGGGAACACTGCATCCTTCTGTGAGCCCAGCTCCGCAAGGCTGGCGTGGTCACGCCATGGGGCTCAGCATCCCTCGGGATGTGCCTTGAGGCTTCTCCTGCAGTTGCCCAATTGCCCCGACTGGGACCAGGGTTTGAATCTGCAAATCTGGTCCCTCAAAGACAGAGGCATGAGCCCCTGCAGCTGCATCTCTCTGCAGGACAGGGCATCGAGGGTGAAGCTACCTCTTGTGCCTGCACTGCATTAGGAGAGGCAGGAGGCTAAAAGCTTCAGGGATGGGAGAGATTTGTAAATTTCACAAAAACAATGTGTAAATTTCACAAAAAGAATGTGTAAATTTCACAGAAAACATCCTCTTCAAATAATAACAAAGTCCTGAGCCACAGGAGCTCCGCTGATTTCTTACCTGCAGAAAATAACCCCAGAGGAAAGGCAGCACCCAGCTTCAACAGGGTTTAATTTGCTGTTGACAATCCAGATGGTAATTATATTACCAGGAACCTGGCTTTGCATCAAGGCCCCATGCAGATGTTACTTTTCTGGAGCTGACATAAATGTGCTCATTTGTCTTCGTCACAGCAGCACACGCAGCCCCGTCTGCCTCCCCAGCGACCCGGTGCAGCCACCGACACGATGCCCTTTTGCAGAACCGCGTTCGCTGGCACTCGCAGAGCCCCTCATTCCCCCAGAAGGGCACAAGGACCCAGGAAAGATGTTCTCCATGGTCACTGCCATCAGCCTTGTCCCTGTCACTGGTTTAGCCTCGCTGTCAGCCCTGTCCCTCTGTGAGCCCGCAGCTTTGCTGCCAGCCTCTCCAGCACAGGCAGCACGGACCGGGCAGGGCATTTCGCTTCCCTGCAGACAGAGTCTGGCACCTCCAGGCTGCTTTTGGGGGTGAGCCAGGGAGCCTGGCTGAGGGGGACACACAATGCCCTCCCCAGCACCAGCGATGGCCCTCACCCTGGTGCCGACAGCCTCACATCGCCCACCCATCCCCGTCTCCCTGCCAGGGCTGGAGATGTGGCCCAGTTCAGGGTGTCCCTGGCCGCTCGCCGTGGACTGAGTGAGCCCAGTCCAGAGCGAGCTGCTGGCACAGGCCACGTGCAGAAAGGCTGGGGCTTGTTCTGCCTCTGGGCTTCCATCGCCACCGCGGCATGGCGCGGGCTCCAGCCTGCCAGCAGCGGGTGGGCGATGCTGGTGATCCCTCAGCCTCGTCTGAGAAACAAGGGGCCAGCATCCCAAAGAGTACAGGCAGCACAACGGGATGGCAGCAGCATCTGCTCCTACCTTTACAGCACGGGATCCCTCCTGCCGGGGATCTGGGAGGAGAAGTGGGATGGGAGCAGGCCAGATGGCGTGGCAAGGCTGGGGAAGATGGAAAGCCACAGACTGAGCACCATGCAGCCTCCTGGTGTAGTCTGTGCAGTTTTCATACAGAAACGCACACAGCAAGTTTGTGGCATCCTCAGTGCTCAATAGCCCCTCACTCTTAGTTTGCTTAAAAAAGCCTCCTCCTGTAGAAAATACTTTTCTGGCATCAAATGCTGCTGGATCCCTGTTAAAGTGCCCAGTCGCTGGAAAAGAGCAGTGCAGGCAGGAGTCTGGTTCCCAGGCTGAGCTAACGCAGCCAGGGGAAAGCTCCCAGCAGCTCTCCAGAACTGGGTGGCCAGTTTGCAAGTCGGGAGGAAAGTCAGGCCCTGGATGACAGATCTCTGGCTGAGATGCATCGCCTGGATGAAGTGGTATTTCTTCCCTCTGCCATCATTTAATCTACTGCTCAGGGGGGTTGTGCAGGGGAGGGGGGACTTAGTGGCTCCGAGGCCTGTGATGTGTGCAGCACAGCGCATCTTCTGCCTGCTTGGCAAGGGAGAGAAGAGGGGCAGAGCTCCACAGACCACGCAGCCTTCATTCAGTCCCTCTCAGCAATCACTCACGAGCACATAGATGCGATGAGACAGCATGTGCATCCCACTATGTCACAGCCCCGCAGCTGTGAGCCCTGGTCCTTCCCCTCCCTCCACCCTGCGAGGGCTGGGACCCCTGTCCAGGTGCTGCCAACCCCACTTACCCTCTGGGCTGTTCAGGCACAGCCATGGAGGTGGCACAGGGATGCTCTCCCCCCTGCTTGCAGCACTGCCGGAGCACTGCACTGATCCTGCACCCCTGCCAGGTACACGCTCCCGCGCTCCCTTGGAGCAGCGTGCAGCCGGACCCCTCAGCCGCACGCCGTACCATCCGCTCGGCGTTAATGCCAGCGTGGTGGGCCCTGCTGCTGTTGTGCCACCACAGACTGCAGGGATCCTCATCCTGACCCCATCACCGCTGTGCTGCTGTCCTCCTGCGCGGTGATGCTTGCTGTACCACCTTAGCGTGACGTGGATGCACCAAGCAAATGGGAAAAGCCCCTGCAGCCAACACCTCACACCCAACACACTGCTGAGGCTGTGCGTTTGATCTCCTGGGGACCTGGCCACCAGCACAAATTTTCCCAGAGCTGACGATTCCTTTCCAAGTCCCACTTAGCTGGTCTTGAGACCATCCTCTCCTCATAACCTGAAGTGGAGATTTCAGCAGCCTGGAAGGGGACAGTCTGTCAACCGGAAGACAGTGCTGATGACATGCTCCCTGAATCAAGGTCACTTTGTGAGTCACATCCCACCTCGTACAGAATTTCATCTGGGACTGTAGCATTCCACCAACTCATGGCAGTAGCAACACAAGGGCCTGCAAAGGGAAGAGGAATTAAGCCCATGCTGTGTGAGTTGCAGCAGAGACTGCAGGAAGGTCAGGTCCCCAGTTACCGTGAGAGCTGCAGAAGACAATGACACACTGGCTTGCTTTCTACAAGGCAGCTACAAATGCTTTTAGCTGCTCCATCAATCTTGTCAGAGGAGCGCGCACGGCGCAGAGGCTGGCAGGACTTCTGGCTCTGCTGGGTCGGGGACCAGCCTCCCTCTCCAAGTGCGTGCGCTGGGCGGCTGGCAGGACATGCCTGCCCTGGGGTGTGCGCTGCTGCAGACCAAGACTACAGGCTATGTATACATCTGATGACAGCAGGGACCCCTGAAGGGCTTTCTGAGCCTAAAGGTCATTGGCACATCACCACGACCCCCCAGGGCCAGCCTGCCCGCTGCGGCTCCAGCCAGGGAACTGCAGGTGTGTGAGTTAGTGACATTGCTCCGTTACTAACAGCTCGATTCTACTAATACTAACAGCTTCCTCAATAAAAGGTGCTCTGCCAAATACTGGTTGTGATCTGTGTCTCCCCTGGTTTGATCCCCTGGCTGGGCAAAGGGACCCCACGGCACCGGCAGGATAGGGCATGGCTGGCTCCCGGGTGGAGGTGGGAAAGGCTTTGCACCGTGCCTACAGGGACTGCTGCCCTTGGTCTTCAGAGCTCTCCAGTCAGTTTGGTTTTTTATTCCCGAGTCTCGGCACTCGGGGCAAAGGCAGCTCAAGTCACGCTCCCCTGAAGGCAGACCATGGCATGCCGCATCCCACACAGAGCCGGAAGGGAGACCAGGGCGCCACTGGCGAATCGTTCCCGCAGCGTGAGAAAGCCGCTCTGGAACGACAGGGACGTCACGGGGACGACAACAGTTCCCCTGGAAGGCCGAGGGGCTCCTTCACTGAGGCTCCCCAGCCCCTGCAGACAGCTGCCAGCTCCAGCTCAGTGCCTGGCTGCGTTCGGGACTGTGCCCGACCTCACGCTTGAGGGTCCCGTCTGCTGAGCCACCCCCAGGATGCCACATGGCTCCTGCCAGCCTCACGGGCCAAAGCACGTTCGGAGTCACCTTCGTGAGACGCGCTCGGGCCAGACGGAGCTGAGGAGGCATGCCCTCTGCAGCTCCAGGGGCGAGAGGTGCCGCAAGCTTGCAAAACTCTGATCCTGCACCACGAGCAGCTCCAGGGACCTCTGCTGACACTCAGAACCACGGGCTCAGATGCACGAGGTCTAAATTTGCATGGAGTTTGCAGCAGGGAGCTCAGAGGCTTCTATTTATTTTTACAAATGCGAAGAAACCCCCCGCTCCTGATTGAGCTGCAGCCCTTCCACGTTCACAGTGGTGGCCCGCCAGCTGCTTGCTCCTGGGCTACGAACGTGCCTCCTCCCAGTGGCCTGCCTGGCTGGCCCAAAATGTTCCCCTGGCTGTTCCGTTGAACGTCACCGTCCCTGCTAGCGGCCTTACCCCCGTGCTTCAGCGCCAGGAGGAGCGAGCGCGGCAGCGGGCACCGGCGGTGAGCGGCTGGTGGCACTGGGGCTGCTGGGCTGCCCGAGCTGTGCCCTGCCAGGCGGGAGGGTGCTGCTGGGGTGCAGCCGTGCAGCACAGGGGTGCTAAAGCAGCAACCCCACAGACCTAAAAATAGCTCCTGCTCCTGTCCCACAGCGCACGCCACAACACCTTGTCCTAGTGCCAGACCTGCTAATTGCTGACACAATCAAAGAGTCCGGGAAGAGATGACAGACGGGTGCGAATACCCAGCGATGAAGACGGAGCAGCTGAGCCTAGAGGCTGTCTGCAGAAGCCGTGCTGTCCTGTTTGTGAAGAAATGCCACGGAGCTGTCCCTACAAGGCTCAGTCTCCACAAGCTGCTGCTGTGCACAGTGTGGTAGTGCTCATGCCATCAGCTAGCAAGACCCCCAGCTACCCCCTGAGCAGGGCATGAATGCTATAGCATGGCCATCTTTCCTGCTCCGCCTCGGGGCGACGGGCACTGGTGCTTTGCTCAGTCTCTGGCCCCACCGTCCTCTTCAGAGCCCCCACTAACGGCACTTGGCCTTGGGCTCTTTGCAACGACCTCCCCAAAGAGCTACGGAAAGCCACGGCATGGGAGAGCCAGGCAGGACCCCAGGCGTGCCCAGTCCCCAGCCCTCGGGGTCCGAGGGCCCCGCACGGGGGGGGGGGATGGGTGTCACAGCTGCAGCACCTGCCGAAGGTGCTGCAGACGCTGTGCGTGGCATCGATTGGGTTTGCCATTAGGACGATACTCCGCTGTGTTAGAATAAATGGGGTACGCCACTGTTGTAGATTACTAAAGAGCACTACATTACACAGCTAATCAACTCCTGCTTTGACAACCCTGAAAAAGCACTATTTCTGTCTTGCTGCCTATGGGTTGGAATTTCATTCCTGGTGATTCCTCCCAGGGATTTCGCCTCCTCAGGTCTCTTACAGAAATCCACCTAGCAATCACACCAGCAAGACCCAGAGATCTTTCTGGCCATAGATCCTTCAGCAGATGGCCGCAAACCTTTGCCCTGGACTATGTAAGCATCAGCTGCAGCAAGGGAAATGATTAATAAGGGGAAAGGAGCCAGTGTAGCTTGCGCTTTCCCACAGTATTTCACCCCAAAAGATGACAAAGGACAAGAACGTCGTCTGGAAGGAAGCTCCTGGAGAGATAACACAACTAGTACACAGTAAAGGAAATGATAAGCCACGACCTTCACAAGACCTCTTTCCTCAGCCGTTTCTTGACAGACTGGAGCTCATTCTTCCTTTTTGGGCATGTAAAATGTAAGTAGTAACTGATAAATAAGAGAAAGAGATCTGGCAGCACGGGCAGATTATTGTTCCCTAGCACACATGTCAATCTGGTTTGCCTAAGCCTAGCGAGCATTGCCTGGCAATAGCTTGTGAGTGACTGAGCTTGGCTGCTTCACTGATTTGCCTCCGAGTAGGAGCAAAGTAGCCTTCTGCACCTTACCAGCTGCTCCCGGAGGCACCAGCACCCCAGGGCTGCCCACAGGCTGCCTTGCACCCTGCCAGGTGGCTCTGAGCCTCGTGGCTGCTGCATCTGGGTCTCCATTAAGAGTGAAAATAACCCTCCTTACGGCAAGAAATGTTCTGCTGACAGTCCCTGCAGAGCTTTTGCAGTTGCTGGCAGAGGCAAGGAGACACGGGGAGGCATGTGCAAAGGTACCGACGGCTTGTGTCGTACAAGGCTCCCTGCGTGCCGTGTAGGGTGCTGCAGCACTTCGGGTCCACTAGAGCAGTCAGATGTGGACTGAAATCTGGCAGGCAAAGGGGCAGCAACCTCAGCTTGGGTTTAAGGCTGCCTCCCCCATCGCAGCCTTACTACAGCTGTACATCTACCTGACCAAAGGCAGAAATCGGCTCATTTGGCATTGCCAATTTTGCAGTTTGTGATTTTTGCAATTGGCTTAGCTTCTGTATACAAGGTGACTCTCTAAAACAAGCTTCCCATGATCTGTTTGCTTGTCCTAGTCCCTGGGAATTTAAACTGAACCACCTGCAGGCATCTCCTTAAGAGGTCCTACTTCTCTGCATGTTTCCAGTGCAGGACAGATTGGTGTGCCTTCCTCCCACCTGCTTGCTTTAACGTCTCTGTAATTTGCCTCTGCAAGAGCACAGCCACTCCTGGGCTGGGCAGGTCATTCGGGCTTTCAGACCCCTGGGGCAGGAGGGATACCAGCTGGTTACAATAAAGGTTACCACATCCACTGCGGTTTTACCAAAAGTCTATACAACGCAGAGGGGTGAACAGAGGAAGAAAGAGGGACACGGCCCTTCTGCAAGATCTCTGCAAGGTGGATGTTTCACTCTGCAGAGAAGAGATGGAGGGAACAGATGCTTGGTCATTTCAGAAATGTTATTTCCCATATCTGCAGCTTAAAACCGATGTGGTGCTTTGTAATAAAAGGCAACAGGGCAGCCTTCAGTGCCTGGTGTGGACCAGGCATCTGGTGGCTTTTTCAGGCTGCCGTTTGATCAGTGGAGTGAGCAGGCTGACTCCTGGAAGCTGCTGAGTTCCCAAAACTCCCCGCGATCCATTAGGTCAGCAGTGTCTCAGCGCTGGTGAGCATCTGGCACAGGGGGAGATCTTCAAATTAGCTAGTGGTCAGACACTCTTTTCACTGTCCTCCTGTGCTCCCAGAGCACTGTCATGACTCATGATGCTATATATATGTATATATATAAATTTGGAATCAAAGACCCGTCAAGTCATTAGAAATCTGCTTTTCCTGCACAGCCCTGAGTTTGCTGGTGCTCCTGCTGGTCTCACGTGTGCAGTGGGGAGCAGAAGCACTCTCCCAGCCCTACTTTGCCAGTGCTGGAGGAGGAGTAGTGTGATTTCCAAGAAGAATGATAGATTTGTGAAAACCTCTGGTAGTCGGGGACACAATGCGGGACCCAGACACCGTGCCAGGGGTGACTGCTGCAGGTGACCTGGATGAGGTCCTCACCCGCTGCCACCTCCACTTCTAGGAGAGAATGGGACATCTCACCTCCCCTGGACACAGACCCCTCACAGATGGGTCCCCACGTGAGGTGGCAGCCTGTGGTCTCACCCCCGCCCTGCCCTGCTGTGGGAGTCCACTGCGGTACTTGAAAACAAATTCTGTACCTCAGTGCCACTTCAGGAGGAAAGCGCTCTGAGAGATGCTCTTCCTGCCTCTTTGCTCTGAATTGTGTCTAGGATATATTCACATGTCATCTGCAGTACAAGCCAGTGAATGGTTTCCAAAGCAGCTGCTTTATTTGAGGGTTTAATAAACAGCTGAACTGCTAAGGCCTTGAGAACAGCCTGCTGGATCACAGCGCGCTCCCCCTTAGGTCAGACCAGGCTTTTGTCAACCTTTATTACGCTCTGGTCACCATTCAATCTGATAAGCACATCCCAGGAGGTCCCACCACCTTCATGGAGCACAGGGACCGTGTCTTGCAGGGCTGCTCTTTCAGAGGTGAAATTCTACCCCTCTGCCTTCCACAAAAATACGTAGAACCCCCCTGACTTTTCTTCCATACTATTTGGGTCTCCCATTAGAGCACTAGAGATAAAGCAGCTTCCCTGTTTCCATAAGACCTCACAGGAACCCTTTAAGGGGACAGATAAACTGTACCGAAAATGACCTCAGTGCCTTTGCTTCAGGTGCCAAGCCTGGAGGGGCCTTCCAGAAACATCCTCCTGACACAAAGAAGTGCTGTGCATGCGTCTGTCTTTTCATTGGGTTAATATCCTGAGGGTGTCATCTGTGCCCACTGAAAGGAGCCACTTATATTTTATTGCCCTATATTGAAACTTCAATACTTTGGCCAAGTTCCCCCCATTTTACTTGTTAATTGTATTCATTTTCATAGACCCTTGGATAAGTTTTCAGTGAATAGCCCTGTGAGTGCCTTGGCCATCTTTGAGGGAAATGAAGTTTTTCTGAACTGACAGTCACGCAAAAGGAGGAAAAGAAAGAGAAAGAAATAAAAAGAAGGAAGAAATCTATCAACAACAGGAAGCCTGTGTTCAAGTTATATATAATATATTATTCTGCCACATGCAATTTATCTTCTGACATATGCTACTGTAGCATATGGCATGTGTATAAAATAGGGAAATGCAAAATTAGGGAAAGGCTGAGTTCTTGCAGGTTACCACTTCTGACGTGGCTGTTATTATTTCATGACTGTATCTGCTGCAGTCCCGCCTACAGCAGGACCTCGCAAGGACTCCCTCCTTCACCACATCATGCAAACAGGTTCCAACGCCATCCCTGCTCCAGCCGGTGCCTGCCTAGGATGGGGCAGCCCAGCACACGCACCCCTACCTGGGAAACAGCCCTGTCTGCCCCAGCACACAAAACACCAGGTACAGTTGCACTGGGGTTTAAGCAGATACCTAAAATTACGTGCTTGCTCAATTGAGTGCTTTGCTGAAGACGCCCTGCAAAGGAAGGGACTGAGTGTGAACCAGCGGGCAGAGGAGGCACAGGAGAGATGTGGGACTGTGCTGGGATCGCCATGCGAGAGACAGAGCTGTCTACAGCCTAGCCGAACAGAAAGCCCGACCAAACGAAAGAGCAAACCTCAGTAACGCAAGTGCTAACTTGCAGCTCAAAAAATTGAGCTACTTCTGACTTGTGACACTCGTGCTTGGCAGACTATGTCCTTGTGGACACCTCCAGCAGATGAAAGCAGGCTTAGTCTCTCTGGGAGGATGCTGCATAAACACCCTCAGCTACCCACATCACTCTCCTTAGACAATGCAACTTAAATCATCAGTGGTGGCGTTTCAGGCTTTTTGCTTTCACTTAATCATTTTGCAGAGGCTGTTTTAGCAAGCCCTCTGTAGTGCAATTGCATGCAGTCTTTGATGAGATGGTCACGGAGGGACTCCAGCTCTTCTCAAGAAAGCCGTTAAACGAGGATCTCGGGACCACTGTTCTCACCACTGAGCTCCATGGATTCATGGCTCAGCTCCTGGTGCTGCCGGAGACTGGCATCACAAGGCTTGTTTGTTTCCCAGCATGTTATTCACTGACTATTTTCCAGCCAAGAGAGCTTTACAAATAATAATAAGAAAGGATGAATGGGATGGCATGGGATGATTAACCAGGATTTTCAAAGATGGGCCAGCAGTCTGGATTGCCAGCAGCACAGGCACCTCGCAAAACAACCGACTGTGTCACACGTCCTGCCCTCCGCTGGAGGGGGAGACATGCCTGCAGCCATTTGCCCTTAAGTAGATCGGTCTGAAATGATTATCTACACTATCAAACAGCATAACGAAGCCGTGTTTTCACAGCCTCGCCTTTTTTGTTGTTGTTGTCATCAGGTTTTTGATCTCCTTACAGTAGAAGCTCCTAGATTTATTCCTGCTCTCTGAATGCATTGCCACAACAGTTGGGATCTGATGCTGTTATAATCTTTCTGGACTATAAAAAACAAGGCATGTCTTTCGATAGCATATGGTTCTCCCCTTACAACAACAGACACCAGAACTTTCAATTAAGTTTCTGGAAGCAGCGCTGAAACACACATGACTCATTTCAAAAGTGAGCTAACAAGTGAAATGATCCCATTTTTTTGCCAGATCTCCGCTCATCAGGAAACAAACAGTATCTGATGTCTTTCTTTCTTCATACATTGACGAAAACAACACCCTTCTCCATCGACACCGAGCTTGGGTAGAAATGGTCCAGCTAAATATTATAATATTTGATAATAGTCCTGCCAGCACGGAGCTGACTCATTTAATGTAATGTGCTGCTCCCTGAAGACTGCTTTTCAGCACAGCAAACAATTAGCTAGTTCATTCATCCCAGCTTGAGAATGCTAGATAGCTACAGGACCACGGGTACTCTCCTAACGGGAGCTGATTTATCAAGAATCGTAGTTGTTGCTCCTGTAATTAATCTTACACTATTTCCACACACGCTTACCCTTCCGCTGACACCCAGCTCCCCGTTCCCAACCACTCTGTTAATGCTCAGAATGACACAGGAGTAATACCGATTTCCAGTCAGAGACAGAAATGATCTGGCAAGACCAGGCGGCGATGCGGGGCTCTGCACCCCGGCACTCCGTGAGGACCGCGCTGCGCTCGGTGGGGCAGGGCAGAGGTGCCCAGCCGCCAGCCCCCACCCGGCACATGGTGGCCACGGGCCAGCAGGGCACTGCCACCGCGGTGCTGCGCAGGGACAAGTGGGTGCCCGCACGCACGACCCCCCCGGGGAGCTGCCGGCGTGGGGCTCTGTCTCAGGGTCCTGATTAAAAAACATGGGGAGCATCCTTGTCCCCGATGCAGGTGGAGAAGCAGGCGCCACAGGAAAGATTATTTGTCTAAGGTCATGCGGAGAGCAAAAAAGTCGTTGGATCTCATGGGAGCCGGGATTCCCAGCAAGAGGCTTCAGGAGCTGGAGGTGGGAAGCAGTCGCTAACCCCTCCGGCAGCCCTGCCTGCCGCTCCGCTCTGACTCTCCAGCGCTGTAATTTCGCTGACTCAGCAGCCCCACAGTGCCCCGGCGCAGCCAAGGCTTTCGGAGCCAGCAGGGCTGCTGTCCCCCGACCCCCGCCTCTGGGACAGGCACTGCATCCCTCCTCCGGGATCCGCTTCCCAGCTGGTTTTGGCAGTGCGAACCCCTGGCTAATTCGAACCCTGCTGTACCGCTCCTTTCGGGCACTGTTCAGGAGCACATTAGACACTTGTATTCTCCAGATCACCGGGAGAAAATGGCAGATCCCTGGCAGCCGGCATTTCTTTGCCTCACATCCTTGCAGAAGAGACAGCTCCTGGGATTTTTTCCCTCTAGACTTGGGCTTCGACTGGAGATTTATTTTATTGTGTGTTCATTGCTATAATTATTGCCAGTGTGAAGACGGTGACCTCAGCACCCAGACAACTGAATACAGCAATGAGTTCATCATCAGCATCCTTATAATTACCACCCAAATATGCACCATGGAAACCAGCAGAAAGGGGGGGATGCCCAGGCAGGGAGGCAAAAGGACCACCTCCAGAGCCCTCAGAGGGCAGGACTGCATGGGTCTGTCGGCTGTAAGGAGCTGTCCTGCTGCCGCGGAGGGCTGGCCATGCCACCCCGCTGTCAGTACGGACTGTCCACCCTCCTGGGAGAAGGCAAGCACGCCCACACAGTTGCCACTACTGCTTTTGGGATAACCCCTGTCCCCAGGGATGTGCTGCCGCAAGGAAAGGAGCAGAGGTGCCTCAGTGCCACATCCCCATGGACACCACGAGGCAGGTGGCAGAGGGATGCACACCTGCGTATCCATCCTTAAAGCCCAGGGACTGCGTGAGACACCTTGGGGAGGCAGCCTGAGCCCAGCGTGGGATGTGAGAGGGCTGCTTTGGCTCTAGGGCGCTCTGCAGATGGCTCTGGCTCATTGCCTGTTCCTGCTCTGCTCTCTCTGGAGCAGCTCCATGACCCCCTCTTTGCAAGGGCAAATATCCAAATTTCTTGGCCAGCCCATGCCAGCAGGTAAGAGCAGGTGCCCCAGCACCCCCAGCTGTGTGGCCCAACCATCCCGGCTTCCAGCACAGGCAGAAGATTTTTAGCATGCCCCAGCTGTGACTTTGCTCCCATTTACCAGTGCTGATGACCTTCAGGGAGCGGGGGCCTGGACAGATACCAACCATATGTGCCTCCACATCTCGCTCTGAGCCAGAGCCCTCAGGGCTGGGACTGACGTGCTGTGGCCTTGGTGCCTGGTGCCACTGGTCTCAGGTTCCCTCAGCCGCTGGCTTGGCGTGGACATGGGGCAGGGGGGACCTCGCCTTGGGGTTGCTGGGGCAGTTTCCCTGTCGTTGCTGCCACCCTCACCTGTATCCTCACCTGTATCAGTGATTCAGTCCTAACAACTGAGTCGAGACAGTTTTTCTCTGTAAAAGATGAGATTTCCTTACAAGAGGTGCCCAGTCATGCCCCCACTACATTCAGCCTTCAGCCCCCTCCTCTCAGAGCCGACACAACCCTCCTGGAGCTCAGTAACTGGGGCAAGGACCTTCTCCCTGACCCACCGGCTGCCGCCTTCTCCCTCAGCCCCCCAACATTGCTGCCAGTGCCTCCAGGAAGGTGCCGCCACTGTGGTAAAGGCAAGGTGACGTCTCTCTCCAGCGTGCCCTGACCAAGGGAGAGCATCTGGTGCTGGGAGACTAAATCTAGTTTCTTCTGTTAAACACCAGGTGAAGAGCTTTGGCCAAAAAAGGGGGTGGGGAGGTTCAGTTTGAAAAGCATTCTATTGTTTTTAAGTGATTACTTTTGCGGCAGGTGTGCTGGAACAGCTGCTCTTTCTCTCTTCAACATTAAATATGCCATTTTGAAACCGCGAGGTTTTGGGCTTTAACGCTGAAACCTCACAAATCAAAAGAAAAATGAGCAGGAGGATCAGATAGTGCCCAGGGGCATGAGGCTCTTCAGTTTCCACCCGATGAAGCACTTTGGAGCAGCATTTTTGCTTTTTACTTGGTTGAGAAGTGTCACTTTTTCTGTTTTGGCCCAAACCAAACCAACTCTCTCTGCCTCTCAGGACTGCCCCAGGAAATCCTGCCTCAGCCTCAGCTTTCTGAGGGCAACATCTGCACAGGCTGTCCACCCAAACCCCGATGGACCAGGATCCTTCTGAACATGCTTAATTTAAGCATTTGAACCAATTCAGTACTATTCCCGCGTCTCTTCATGAGCACAGCCCCTACTGCCTGTTTCTGCATTCACCCCCTGAAGCACCAGGTAACTCCACCTCCAGCCAGAAAAACCTCATAGAAGAAGATGCTGAATTTGCTGGAGGTGCATTTCCCCAGACGTTAACTGCACTTCTCATGCACCCGAGGAAAGGCAGTGGTCAAGAGCTCATCTGGGCCAGGGTCAGCGCTTGGCCCGTGGCAGACCCGAGGGTCAGTGCCTGGCTGGAGTGGAGAAGAGGCGAGAGCAGAAGCCCCACCACGCCGCTGCCCTGACCCATGTGCAGGCTGAGTGTACAATATGCCAGCAAAACCCCGCTCACCTAATCCTGCACGATAGAAATATTGACTGCTAGCGCTGGATAAATGGGAAGGAATTGATATCAGCTCAGAGACAATCCCCAGACCAGAGGAGAGACAGAATTAACCAGCTTATTATTATTATTTAATGCCTATATTGTGAGAACAGATGAATAATTTGTTTGCAAGGCTCTGCATGCAAGGCGGTTATGAAGCTTAATTCATTAGCGCTTGGAAAGTGACTTGAACTTGTGAGATGAAAGGTGCCCTCCGAGTGCCAAGTACTATTATGGCTATAGTACTGTGGATCTTTAATAAGGATATCGAATGACTCCTCTGAGCCAGCACATTGCTTTTTAACTTCATGACCGTTTTTACAAGCACTATCCTAGAGAGCCAAAAAAATAAAAAGTTGCAAGAAACCCCCCCACCATAACAATGCACGCAGCCTAAAGCACCTGCCAATTTTCCTCCCCGCAGGGCAAGGCAGAGGGAGCAAGGCACCGCCGCCTGCCTCGGCACGGATGGGGAGGGTGGACACGGGTGCCGCGGTAACCTGACTGCGCAGCCGACGGACCGCGGTGATGAGTCCACTCAGCCTCGCTACTACCAGTGGATGCCAGCCTTGGGGGTCTAGACCCCCGCGCCCTGCCAGCTCCGCTCTGCCTGGCCACAGCCGGCGTCGGTGGGCACGGTTTCCCCCGCGGAGGGGTGACGGCGCTGGCTTTTACACGGCTCCCGGGGGCTCGGAAACACAGGCCAGCTGAACGACTTCACAGCAGGCGTGCTCACGTCCCAGTCGGTTTCCTGCAGACCCCTCCTGGCTCGCTCTACGCCAACGCAAACGCTGTCAGCCCTCCTGCTCTCCTCGCTGGCGAGCAGACTAATGCTAGCTGACACGCTTTCATTCCCCATGCGATGAGTGGACTTCCATGGACTCCCTCTACGCAGATTTCATGACAGTATCATTTCTCTGCTCAGTGCAGCCGCTTGCTCCGTGACAGAACCTTTATAACTCAGCCAGGCTCCGCCAAGCTCAGGCACCATGGACTGCCCGAGCCCTCTTTGGAGAGCCTGTGTCCTTCTCATTCATCTTCCTGCAGCCGTTCTTGCTCATTTATCAGGTAAGAAACCATGGCCATGAGCCCACAGAAAACTCCCTGTCTTAGCAAGGTGGGAAGATCTTTCCGTATCTGAAGTCCCACCCATGGCATCTCTAATAGCTGCTGCATTTCCCATAAAATGTAATGGATTTTGAAAAAAATGCTTTCTAAAATTTCCTACTCAGAGGAGAGCAGAAAGTGTCAACGAAGCGTGCTGAACGCAGCGTGCCGTCGTACCGCGAGCACAATCTCCAAATGACCAGGAAAGCGGCAGCTTCTTTCACTGAGGGAAAAACGAACCCTCCAAAGAGAACACGGTGACCTTCTCATCTGCCTTCCTCACTTCCTTCTTCAAATGTTGCTGCAACCAGCAAAACTCTCTCATTATCTACAGAGGCAGCTTTCGCAAATTGCTCAACAAGGCGTGCGGCGTGCAGCAAGTGTCTGCTGGCCGGCGCTGGGCTGCTGCGTGGCTTGGCACGCCGGGGGGCACGAGAGCTGGGGGACGAGCTGTGGCCTTGCCTCTGCTGGGGCTCAAGTGGAGTAAAGGGCTCAGCATTTGCTTTAATTATTCCAAAGCCTCTTTACTTGGAGGAAAATGAAATATTTATCAGAGACTCGTGGCTTCAGCAAAGGAGATTAAACTCAGATTAAATTTTTAGATGCCTGTAAAATTTAATTGGCATTAGCGTAGGACAGTTTCTGTCTCTGAAAACCTACAGGGCTTTTCTGACCAGTGCTGGCCTGACCCTCGGAGAGCTGTCCCTTTCCAGCATCCTCAGGGTGCCCAGGGGCCAGCCTGGCTGGCGTCCCGGTGCCACCATGCCCCCACCCTGGTCCGAGCGCGGCAGCCGCCAGAGATGCGGCAGCGCAGGGATGGGCAGCGGCGCGGGCTGACCTGCCCGGGACGAGATGGGACAGGCCAGCGCTCACCGGTCGGTCACACCTGTCTTCGGCAGGTCTGGGACGCAGGCCCAGCTGCAAAGCCCATCTCCAGCTCTGAGCCCCGCACCTGATGGAGACGGCAGGTCCCTGCACTGCTCAGCCCGCGCCTCGAGGCAGCCTGGGCCTGGCCAGCGTCTCTGACTTCCCTAAGATCTTTGCATGGACGCAGCCTTCGCTGTGTGACGGCCAGCAAAGCGCCCTCTCCTAGCCCCCAGTACCTACTGAAATCCATTCCTTCCCAGGTCTGAGCCCGGCTTGGCCGCTGCCTTGGCACTGCCTTTCCCGGACAAGGTGCCGGGGACGATGCACCGCCAGGGCAGACGAGCTTCCTCCAGACAGCGAGCAACCCCAGCGCACCGGGACGGCACGTGAGCCTGCACGGCCAGGGTCCAGCGAGGTGCGCCCACAGCTACTGTACACACCAGGGGAGAAGCTGGGGGACACATATCAGATTATAATGGCTAAACTGCTAATTATCCTTTGCCAGTCTTGCAGAAAATCTGATCTCTCTCTCATGCATGCATAGCAATATATGCTCTTGCTCTCTTCCTTTTTAGAGCGATGCTTTATGTCTGAATAAAAGCAAAGGATGGTTAAATTGTGCTATTCAAAGGGATGGAGACCAATTGTCCTGCTCAGGGATTTTCCCTTCAGGCAGCAGATTTGTCAACATTGTATTTGACGGGCTGTACTCTGCAGATACCCGGGGCTCAGTTTGCTCTGCCTATATGTTTCAGCACTCAGCATAGGCAACAATTGAGTTATCCAGGCTTCTGCTCCTTGCTCTTACTTTGTACTTTCCCTGTTGATGACAACAAGCTTTGCAAGAGCTTGGGAAACAAGATTTCACTTTGCTCTTGTCCCTGGAGTGGAAACTCACAAGTGCCAGGGAAAGAAATCTAGAGAGGCTGAACCATAACCTTGAAATCCAGAGAGCTGCAGTCAGGTCTGGCATGGCAGGAATAATCCAGCAGCCCTACTTCCAGGAGAAACTCCCGCCATTGAGATCAGAATGAATCCAGTGAGTTTTAAAATGTGTCCTCTCTCCTCCTTGCTGTCCTGTGCTCCTGCACCAGCAGTGAGGTTTCCAAACCCACTTGTGCCACCCCAGTCCGCTGCCTCTCCCCAGAGTGGCTGCCTTTCCAGTAACTATAATGGTTTCCTTTTTCAGCCAACTTGTCAATGTAAAGAGCAGGTTTTTCATTTCAGGATTAATCTCCCCAACTCCACTCTTCCCAAAGGCTTACACAGACATTAAAGCGGTAACTCTTTGCTTTCCGGCAGGCAGAAAGCCTCTCTGGCATCACCTGACTGAATTAAACAGAGACATCAAAAGAACTCGTCAAATTCAATGTGACCAGATGGTGAGTGGAAGTCAGAGAAGCACCATCGCAGAGCAAAGACTCCGGCTGCTGCTGAGGCAGATTTAAAAGAGGACAAATCCTACAGAGATTTTCCCCTCCAAGGGGAAAGCGGATGAAAGCGCAAGGGTTCAAGCAGCCCCGACCGGGCAGGATGCCGCCGGCAGAGCGAGGCAGGGCTGGCTGGCTGGCACTCACTGCCCGGGCCGTGCCTGCTGCGTGCCTCCCACCAGGAGCACCCAGACCTGCCTCCCACCAGCCCCGGCGGGTCCCTGCTGCGCCCAGCTCAGCCCCGGCTTGTGCAAGAGACGTGATGTGCTTGGCATGCAGGAGAGCCGAGGCGGCCAGCGGCAGGTCTGCAGGGCACCCTGGGACCCTACGAGCACTTTACTGGCCACGGGGGCATGTGGCCCACTCGCACGCACGTGTTTCATTTCCACTCAGCTCAACACAACACTCCCATCATAAACACACTTGATTCCCTTCCTGAATCGGGGCTGCACTTCTACCCAATCCATCAGCCTGCAGGCAGGCTGGATATGCAACATGAAGCTGCAGTGAAACCATAAAGCAGACGGCCTTGATGTAAGAAGTGAACTTAACGTGAATAGAAATCAGGCAGGCTCTGATACACGAGGTTGCTATGACAGGGATACTTCAGAGTATTTCAGTTGATTAGTACTTAATTAACTTTAATGCCTTGAAAAACCATACAAGTTGGTCTGTACATTGTCACTTATTGGTCCCCACCTGTTTAGGCGTCTGACCCCAGCCAGTTTTTGCTTAAAGGGAAGCTGCAAAGTGAAATACACTATTAGCTCAACCTCTATAATCCTCTCATCACATCTCATGAGATGCTTTTTAATATCAGGCCTTCCACGGCAAAACATGTGGAAATGCCAGGGATGAAAGAGAGACTGTAACACAGAGGCACAGAATCATTTAGGTTGGAAAAGACCCTTAAGACTGAGTCTTAACTGTTAACCTAACACTGCCAAGTCCAGCACCAAGCTGTGTCCCTAAGTGTCACAGCAGCGTTTCGAGGGACTCTCTGATGGCTGAGATCACTGATGGCTGGTGGAGGCTGGAAGGGGCACGGTGCGATGGGGAGGGAGGACTGTGAAATCCCAGGGCATCATGAGGTGCAAGATGCCGGGGCAGCGGAAACCAGCCCCTTCCACTGGGCTGGTGTGTGGTTCCCCGCCAGGCTGCAGCTGGGGAGGTGCAGGCAGGACCGCGGGTGCCTGGAGATGGGCGACCTGAGCCTTTGCAGAGCGCTAGCACTGAAGCTGGGATGGATTTGAGGCAAGATGAGGGTTGGTGACTAAGATGGATGAGTGGGATTTTGGACAGATAAAGATT
>JAVJGJ010000002.1:895679-917355 GCA_035590215.1 Microhierax caerulescens
TCACTTCTGTGGATAACAGGTATTTGCCCTCATAAAAGCTAGAAACACCTTATAAAGACAGCTCTCCTGCATTCTCTTCAACCTCCACATCCTCCTGGCACAGCCTGGGGACCAGTCTGCTCACACCCTACTTTCTTTTTCTTCAGGACCAAGACAATCTCCATCAGGTTTCATTTCTTGTTCCTTCAGTCCTGAACACTAACTGGAGCCTTCCCGTCCCAGCTGCCTCCCAAGTCATTCCCTGCCGGCTTTAAAACTCAGCTGGGACTGAGAGCAGACATGACTCACTGATCCCAAGCAGGTCACCTGCTGCAAAGCAAAGAACAGGACCGCCCTGCTTAGTTTTCTTTAATTTGCTTCAGTGTCCTAGACAACCCCATGAATTCACAAAAGCCTGAAGCAAACCCAGAAGCGGTTGCCAGTAGGAGGTTTCCCAGATGAGAAGCACAAGCAGAAAGTTTCATCCCAGCCCCATGATTTCCCAGGGGGCTGAGGACAGTGGCATGAGGTTAGCCCAGGGCTGTCCCCACACACTACAGAGAGGGGTTGTATTGCCCCTGCTGTAAGGGCTCCAACATGCTGCAGATCCTACTGCTGCGCAACACCAGTAGAAAGACCTTCCCCAGTACATCTGGTGAGCCCCACACCTGTCTTGCAACTAAGTATCATGAGGCACAGAGGGGTAATGACTTGCCAAAGAGATCACAGGGAGCCAAGAGAAGACCCAGGCATGGAGCTTGTATCTCCTAAGTCCAGACTCTTGGCCTCTTCATGCAGCACCAGGCGCACCAGGAGCCAGAGCAGCCCCAAGACCACCCATCTCAGAGGGATGGATAAGAGAGTACTTGGTCTGTGCAACATCATTCCCTGCATGATGATGCTGGTTCATCATCAGCACACACTGGGCAGCAAGATGCACGTGACAGAGAACCACTAGGGCACGATTCAGTCCTTGAAGAGAGCTGCTGGGATCACTATGGCCAGGATCACTGAAACCACTCGCAGAGGACTTAAAATCCATGCTGGAATATCAGTGCCAGAGTCCAGTCTCCTAGCACAATACCACAGGACCCCTGCTTGGGGATATTGGTGCTTCGGTCTGAGCACCCAGCTCCTTCCCTCCTGGGCAGATGTCCCATTGAGCTCAGCAGGAGATATAACCATTACGCCTAGCCCCAGGGCAGTGGGAGCCCCCCCAGACCAGGGACCATTAGAAAACCATTAGCAATTCAGCTAAGGAGAGGGTTCAAGGCACAATCAGTGCTTGCTGGGCTGGGAGGAGCCCTGGGGGTCAGCTAGCTCCTAAGGGGCAAAATGACTCCGAAACTGGAGGAGCAGACAGCAAATGTAGGGGAATCCCACGGCAGAGACAGATCGGAGATATCTCCAGCAGGAGAAGCAGCTTCCCTTCTGCTGGCAGAAGCCTCAGCTGCAGCATCCCTCCCACAGTGCTGAGGGATGGATGGTGGCTAGGAAGCTTCTGGGAGGGCTCTCAGTGCCACCAGCCCGGAGGACGCAGGCCGGGGGACGAGAGCAGGGCTCGAGGGCAGGGCTCTCCTGAGAAAGCCCGACGGGACTTTCTCTGCTATTGCAGAGGGCACGAGGTCCCCAGAGGAGAGGCACTGCTGCTCCCTTCATGGGCCAGGCTGGATTCAGGTGTTAATGAGCTGGAAAGGACAGGGGAGATGTATTTCAGCAGTGCTTGAACTCCAGAGGTACTTCAGCATCACAGCGAAGTAAATACCCCATAAAATGCTCATCTAGCAGCTGCACTGTAGCACACAGGTTCAGCCAGCCCTGTTCCCACCGTGCTCCTTCGCGATGAGGAATAGCTGTTCGCGCTGCCGAGGTTTATGACGGAAGCACACAGCAAATCCTCAGCCCCACTAAGCACTAGTGAGCGTGGGGGGGGTCTTGGGACCCCCATCCCAGGCTGCCTGGAGGCAGTGGGAGCGGCTCCTGGGCTCACTGCCAGGGAGGTTCAGGGGAAGCAAAGCGGTGGGGCAGCAAAAGGGAGTAAATCCAGCCCTGAGCTGCAGCCCCACGTGATGCTCAGCCGGGAGCGCCGGGGGGAAACACCATGTGGCCAGGCCAGGCGCAGCCCCGGCCCCCAGCGCACACCCCATCACCCACAGCCTCTCCCGAGGCCGCGGCCGGCACCCCCGGGCGCTGCTGCTGCACGGCACGGGGCAGGTGTGTCCGAGGGCTGCTGCGGAGCAGCTGCTGCGAGCGCTTGCTGCGGGCGCTGCCATCGCTCGCCTGACTTGCCAGGCTGTTCCCTCCATCTGCCAAACCCAGCACGTTTATTTTTGTGTTTCCAAGTTTGATCAGATCGACTCTTCCACTTTAATCTAATGAGTGCGCTGAGCTGAAACAAACACAATCTGTCCGCAGAGGGCCGAGGAAGGATGTCTGGGGGCACTGCAGAGGCACCGTGGGGAGCCTGCAGTACCCTGATGCAGAACCAAGACAGCTTTGGTAGCCAGCAACAGCCACCCCGTGCCCCACACACGCCCGCACAAGTCTCCCCACTGCCCCAGGGCTGAAGACCTGAGCGTGGAGAGGTACCTCTACAGAGAGGAGCATCCTCCTCAGGCCCTGATGTGGCCACAGCTCTGTGTGCTCTGCTGTCTCCTTCCTTTCCTTGCCCATTTGCCTGACTGTCTTTCCAGCGAGTTACCCCGTGGTGCTGTGGGCATGAGCCAGTGGCAGCTGGCATCTGCACTGGCTCGCAGAAGTGACCTTGGCCACTCAGAGGACATTGGAAGCCTTTTTGCTTTCCAGGTTTCCCCCAAGGCTGACAAGAAACCTTGAGCAGGAAGGATGAGATAGATGCACATCCAGCCCCTGAGGTTTGCTGCTCTCCAGCTGTGAGCTCATCTGCACCAGCTCTGCCAGCTCGGGAGCACGGCTGGAAGCACGGAGCCTGCGGCTCCCTGTGCTGGGATGGGTCACCTCCCCAAGGAGCCTCCAGCACCGGCTCCCTGCAGAAACTCGACAGCAGGATTTGCCACCAGTCTCAGGCTTTCCTGAGAAAACTTCTGAGGAAGTTTTTCTCCCCTCTGTTTCCCATACCCAGTTTCGTTGCAGTAGAGCCCTAGGACAGGTTTGTTTGCACCCCTGTGGTGTGTGCGCGGTGGCAAGGGGAGCTCGGCCGTGCTGCTCTGGTGAGAAGAGCTTCAGGGGACAGCAAGGGCTGGATGTGAGCTCCTTTAGGAAGCAACCTGGCATCACTGCTGCTGTCCCACTGTGCTGCTTCTCTGCTGTGAGGAGAGAGATGGAGCAGAAAGGAAGTAGATCAGCAGAGGACACTGTCTGCAGCTCCCACAGCAGCACCAACAGCCCTTGGGAACATCCGACCCTGCATCGATGGCAAGCTCCGGGAGCCCTGTGGCCAGGAGACCCTTTGGGGTGGAAGGCAAGCTGGCATCTGGCAAACCGTGGGCGCTGCCCAGGCAGCAGCTGGGAGGCTGGAGGCAGAGCAGGCTCCTCCTGGCTGCCCAGCTGCCTGGTAGCAGCTCAGCTGGCCCGGCTGGGCTGCCCAGCTGGCCCCAGTGAGGACAACTCCACACGAGGAGAGGGCTCAGCTGCCAGGTGTGGGCACTGCCAGGACATGCATGGGGACAAGCTGGTCATCCGCTCCCGTGGGCAGAGGAGGGGGACGGGGGGATGGCCCCCGGCAGCTCGCCACCCTGCCCTGCTCAGGGGAAGGGTGGGCACGGAGCAGGGCTGAGGGGCGGCGGGCTGGACACACTGAAGGACTCCAGGAGACGGGGGCTCCCGTGGAGCTGCCCCTCCCCAGGAGCTGGGCAGAGCCAGGCCAGTGCCCGGCCAGGTTCGTTTCCACACGCTGCCTCTTCCACCTTCCCCCAGCCCAAGCTTGTTTTGACCCGGGTGCCAAAGGCTCAGCAGCTTCCCAAGCTTACGTGGCGCTTTGGGAAATGCTCCCTCCAAGTGCTCAGGCACTTGGGCTCCATGGGGGTGAGGTGCTGAACACCTCGGGGAGCTAAGACAGCACAAGAATCCCCACCCTGAGGAGCTCAGAACCCACCTGGCTGGGGTAAGGCGGCTGTGTTGGCTTAACCTTGAGCATCGCTGCAGTAAAGCTTTGTATGCGGATAGGTTTCCTTCAGTCTCCTCCCCAAACAGAATCCCCCAACTTCCTCCAGCCATCACGTTTGCAGATTCTTTTTCCTTAAAATAATAACTAAGTTCATGCCGTGAGAGTTTCGCTCTTGCCCTGATTTAATGAAGAGGGAAGATGAAAAGACCAGAAGAAGATTTGCTTTTGCAGCATCTCACTGTCGCTCCCGGTTCTGTGCTCTCCATCCTTACTTCTCATTCTCCTTTCCAGGAGCTGTCTGTAACCCTTTGATAAAAACCTCTTCTCTCCCAAAAGCAGGCAGTGTCCTTTCTTGCCTGCACAGGCAGAGGAACGTCACACTTCCCCTTTGATGTCAAGATAATGTATAGATGTAACATCATGTGTATGTGTGACAAATGCAAACAGCCAGCGCTCTGTCCCAGATTTGGTAATTTAGGGAGGAAAAGGAAAAGCTCGGATAAAAAAATATCTCAAAATGAATTCTTCCCATTCATCACATGAACACAGAGCTGCCTCTGGGCAGCCTGCCCTCCCTGGGGGCCTGGGACCCCCAAATGTCCAGAGCCACGGCGAAGCCAGGGTTTGCCTAAACCAGCCAGCGAGTGCCTGGGGCCACCAAAACCTCCCTGGAGAGCGTGACAAGCGTGGCAGGTTGTAAGGCAAAGCCCACAGCAGTGATGACAGGCTTCTTGTGATTACCTGCAAGCACTTGCTCACCCTGGTTTGTGATTCACTGCTTGGCTAGCACAGCACAGCGTGCCGGGGCGAGAGCTGGGGGAAGCTCACCCACGGGCACGAGGGGCAGGAGCCAGCGGACAGGCTCCCGCGCGCTCCGCTGACCCGGCACCAGCAGCCCCAGCTGTGCAACCAGGGCAGCGAGCCTGGCACGCTGAGGGGACACGCTCTCTGCCAGAAAGCCAGAGCCTGTCCCTCTCCAGACCCAGGCTCCGATGGGCACAAAGGTCCTGCACTGCACGGTGACCCCGTTCTGCGCTTTGCTCCTTGCAAACCACTCGCAGCCGGGCCTCTCTTGAAGCTTGAACCTCTTGTTCATCCCCAAAGCAGCCTCTGCCCTTGCCCTTCAGACTCATAACTTCACGTAAGACCAGGGACCACCGTAAGTGCAGCTCCCGAGGCTCCCTGCTCCAGCCACAGGGCCCCTTCCATCCCACGGACACCTCCGCCTGCTCCTCTGGGGGCTGGTGTATCCCACCACCCTCTCCATGGCCACGTGGGCAGCTGTAAGAATGAGCACCCAAACCTGAGCGTTTGCTTCTGAAACCTCTACATGTGTGACTCTCCAGTCTTCCTGCAAAATCTCGTTCTCTCCTTTCACCTCTGGTTCTGATGCAAACCGTCAGTGCCAGGGGAGCTGTGAGGAGCTGGGACTGGGGTAAGAAGATGCCTTGCTTGCCCACGCACCTCACCTGCCCTCTCTGAACGCCCCAGGCCACTCTCCCCTGTGAATGGGAATCTGGGAGAAAGGTTGAGTTTACCTAAGCCAGAATCGCTAAAAGCCCTGGAACTCTGCTCAGTCATTAACCGGTGAGTAAAGCGCGCTCCATGAGTCACTGATGCTATTATAAACACTTTCTTCTAAAGGCTGTAGAAATGCAGTAGGAAAGTGGTGCTCCTTGAAGCCAGTGGTTGTTTCCTTCCATCAAGATCTCTGCTCTGTGACCTGGGACGGCTCTGTCCCCTCAGCTTGCGCCATGGGCACCTGCCCCCTGCAAGGCTGTGCCTCCCGGGGCCAGGCTCTTCACGCCCGGGTTGACAACACGAGCCGTGTCTGCACCACTCCCACGACCCCTCCTGTGCTTCATGGCTGCACCTCATATTAAGCCATTTGTAAAGGTTAATGCATGCAGGACAGATATGCTTTTCCCAGATTAATTGATGCTAAAGACAGCACCAGCAAGGAGTTGCTCAGTGCCATCCGTAACATGGTGAGGGCTCTTCCATGGCATGCAGCTACTCCTTGCTCCCCTCGGACTGCCCAAAGCACTGATCCTGCCTGTCACCACTGTTAATAAACCCAGAGCTTTCCACGAGCCTCAGCACCCACGGCCACGCTGTGCCTGCAGGCCTGCCTGCTGGCCTTCTCCTGGCTCAGCGCCCCTCCGCAGCACAACCACTCTCCCTTCCGCTGCCCCTGTGCATGCAGGAAGCTGCTGTGACCTCGGTGAGCCTCCACCTCCGTCCCAACCACTGCCTCGCTCCCTGCAGCATGGCTTGCTTGGTCTGTCCGAGGGCCACACAGGGACACTGACACTTGGGATAGGCTGTGGCTGTCACACCAGACTCCTGCTTTCCACGCGGCTCTTGATGGCCACCAGTCCAGCCCATCTCCATGCTGGCCTCCTCCCCAGCTCCTGCTTGCTCCACTCACTGCCTTGGCCTCTGAGCACCTCCCGCCCTCATTCCCTCTTCCTTTGCATCTTATTTATCAGCTCGTTGGCTTTTTTTTCCCCCTTCTGCTCCCTGGTCTTGTCTTAGCCTTGAAAATGCGAATGCTTACCAGCACACCTAAGGCCAGACGCACGCTGGGATGGATTTGCCCTAAGGGGGCTTCCCCGACCCCAGCCCATCAAAACTCCAGCGTGACGGTGCCCGGCTGGCTCGCCAGCAGTGCAAAGGGCTCCAGCTCCTGCTGGCTAGGCCACCCTGCCTTTGCCACCACCTTGGAGACAAGCAGGAGCTGACTTGTGAGCCGGCCTGCTGCTGGGGCTGCCATGCCGATTACTTTGTACTTGGTGTCACAAAAAGAAATGAAAACGCCAAAACTCTCTTCAGAGAGAAAAGGAAGGTGTATTGGAGCAAAGACAGGGGAGAGAAACTCTTGTAGAGGCCGAGAGGACCTTGCAGAAAGCCATTCTGCCTTATCCCTGCCTGGACGACTTGCTGGCTGGGGCAAGCTTTGCTCCATGCTGCCATCCCTTGTGTCCTGCCCAGGCTCCAGGGCTAGACGCTAAGATCTGCCTATTCAAAAGGATTACAAATTACTGTCTGATCCACTAATTAGGAAGGGAAGATGAGTGTGCTTCTGACAGTGATGTTTAGCAGCCATTTAGAAATTGCTCTGAAGGCAGCAAGGCGCTGTGAGCACACCACAGTGTGGAGCCGCATCTGCTCTGTGCCAGCCAGCCCAGGACCACCCTACCGGCCCCGCTGCCAGCAGCTCCCTCTCACCCTGGGAGGGCTCTGCCCAATGCCATCCCCAGCTCACACGGCTCCTGCAGCAAGTCTTGCCCTTCTGCAGAGCTCGTCTGGCTCTCAAGGATGTCCCCAGGCCATTTGGCTCCTAGCCCTGCTGCCATTACTTCATATTTATTTAACAAAATTAAAACCTGCTTAGCGGGGCCAATTGTAGGCAGGGGAGACAAATTGGATCTTCATGCTGCTGCCAGAGAAGGGCAGCCTGGCGCCGGGCTGGAGGCCACCTGTGCTGTCTCATGGGGGACGTGGACCCTCCCTCCCATAGTGGCAAGTCATGCCAGTTGGACCGGGCAGCAGCACAACAGGCGTCCCAGACTGCTCACGCCACTTCTTGGGGTTCCCCCTTGTCTCCTTCCCTGCGTGGCCGTGGGTGGCAGGAGCTGGCTCTGGCTGGGGAAGGACTCCAAAAGGAAAGCCCCCATTGGCACCTCCATGCTGTGATGGGACTCCCTGCGAGGCACGGGCGATGTGGTCCTTGTGAGAGCAGGCAGGCACGGCCGTACTTCCGAGGGGATCCCCCCAGCCCTGCAGCCGCCAGCAGGGGATGATGGAGACAGCCCCGTGCCCGTGCGGTTTGGGTGATGCCCATGACGAGTGTGTGGAGGCTGCTCTGAACACCTCCAGTAGTGCCTAGAAGGGAGACACGGCTCCCAGCAGAGCTGCCCTCAGCCCCTTCTGAGCCCTTGCTGCCCAGCAGGGCCCCTCTTTCCCGTGCAGAATTCTCTCTCCTGGGTGAGAAACTTGCTCCAGGTCAAAGAGGAGATCAGGTGGGACTAGGACCATCTCAGGAACTGTTCTACAGCTTTGGACTTCCCAAAAGTCATCCTAAGTCTGACCCCCCTTGCCCAACATCGCGCCCCTTCTAAAACTCAGCCCACCGACGGGCACAGCCAAGCAGCTCAGCTGCCTCCAGAAGTGCTCCATGCTGCGTGCAAAGACTTTCCATAGGAGCGAGAGCAAAGAGCCAGAGCTTGGAAGCATGAGCCACATCTCCAGGGCACAAGGGCAGAGATACCCCTGCCCTCCACTGCTGGTATGACCCTGCTGGGACTCGATGTCTGTGAGTCCCTGGGTGGCTCCGCGTGGCGCCCGCTGACCAAGCTCTCCGGTACCACCCTGATCCAGCATCACCCCACACAGAAATGCAAACACAATGTGAAGGCAGGCGGGGAATTAGGAAGCCTCAGCGATGGGTACAGGCACCCACAGAGGAGCAGCTTCATCGCAGAGAAGAACCAGCCAGCTTAAGGTATTATTAGATCGAGCTGCAGTGGTATTAATGAGTGCTTTCAATTTTAATGAAGTTAATCTACCTGTAAAAGCTCTTTATGCCCATAAACATACGACTGGAGAGAGAATAGGACTTTCAGCCACATTTTTACAACATTTAAGCGTGCTTTTTACAGACACTCATTTAATAGCGATGCCAGCACAACAGCTGGGAGGAAAGCACCCACTGCCCAAACCGCAGCTCCATGCACCATGGCAGTCAAATGCGGAGCAACCTCTTGCTCAAGCTGCAAGGACTTCTAGGGGAAGCAGGATTTCATGTTCCCATTACGATAAAAGTTAGAAAACCTGTGAATTTCCGTGGCAAAATATTCATTGCCTTTTCTCCACTGGGGAGAAGATGGTGCATGCAGAACAAGGCTCATGGAAACAGAGACAAGCCCCAGCCCAGCAGAGCGCCCCGGCCCACTGGGGTCTCCCTGTCCTCCCCCCATTCCCAGCTCTAGTGGAGAGGCCAGTCACGCTGAAGCTGGTCTCCGGTCCCCAGCAGCAGGTCCTTGCCTGCTTTGCCAGCAGAGGTTCATTTTTCTGATGCCTCCAGTTACTCTTGGGGTTTGAGTCACTGGCTTTGATTCACCTTTCCCATCTCTGGGGAAAACGGGAGAGTCAGAACCTGCTTCAGACCTGGGATGACCTCCCCACATCCACAGGTTTGGACTTTCTCCTCCCTCCTCCCTGTGAATCCTGTGAAACTCCCCTTTCTGCACAACTGGCTGAGCGCCAGGTGCCGGGGGACACGAGGACGCCCCGGGGCGCAGAGCCTGGCCCAGGCTGGGGCTCCTTGCCTGGAGGAGAGGACAAACAGGGCCACCCTACGCGAAAACGTCAAGCTGACCAGAAAGCCACACGTCACATCTGGAGAGAGAGGAAAGAGCAAGAATGGCACTGGAAATGGCAACACGGTAAGGAAAATGTCAGTCAGTGCCCCCCAGGCGAGGCAGGCTGGGTCTCTGAGGGCTTTTGGGCTCTGATCACCGGGGAGAGGGAGGGGAGGGCAGGACCTGGGGCTCTCCCTCGCTGGCCTTCACGCACCAAGCGCCTGGGTGCTGTGGAGCACCGGGGACCCCCTTTAAGGGGTGCCTGGGCTGGGCTCAGCAGAAGTGAGCCCTTGCCAACTGCAGCAATGGCTTGGTCTCCCACCATTTTGGCTTTCCAACCAAAACCACGTCTCCCTCCAGCAGCACTGCCAAGGGCAGGAGATGCCAGGTACCATGGAAGCCACCAGCAGCACCCAGCCCCGCTCCCACCCCTGCTCTGCTTGCCCCGTTACCAGCAGCTCTATCACAGGCTGCTGGGCCCAGGGGAGACCTGGGGGTTCCTAGCACCCCTCCTGCACAGGGAGCTCACCACGGGCTGCTGCAAGCCACCGTCAGACACGTCCCTGTGCCAGCACCGCGGCAGGACATCCCTGCCTGCACACCCAGGCCAGCTCCCAATGCACCCGCTCGCACCGCGCTGCTGGGCGCTGCCTGGGGGCAGCAGCCAGGGCCTCTCCTTGCACCAGGTTCCCTGAAGGCTACAAAGTGCCGTCACTTCTCATGGGAAAGGTCCTGATGGGCTCCACGGTCCCGTGCAGCCCCTCATGAGGTCACTGCCCTGCCCAGGGTGGGAAACCTCAAAGCAGCTGCCCATATCCCCTCCGTGTTCTCCTGCTGGTCACGTCAGCCCTGGCTCGGAGGTGACACACAGGGCTGTGGGGACACCCGGTCTGCACTGCCTGCTATGGCTGGTGGTAACGGCACTGCTTCTCTCCCAGCTGAGACGCCAAACTGAGGCAAGTGTCCTGCGGTGGCGGCAGGACAAAGCCCTGCCCGGGGCAGGCACGGGCACGGTGGTGCGTGGCGTGCCTGGGAGCTCCCACGTGCTCCCGCCGGAGCGAGCCGGGAGCGGTGGCTGAGCAGCCGGAGGAGCGGGCAGCAGTGCCGCAACAAGGCTGAGGAGCCGGTGAGTTAATCAGCCTGTCCTCAGACGGGAGGCTGGACCTGACTGCCACGGAGAACAGTTTGGAGACCTGAGGTTGAGCCTGATGTACATCAACGTGTCCTTACACCCCTCTGAGAAAGGGAGGCCAAAGCAGCTTTGCATCTCCAGTGTAAACCAGTAGACCAGCATAAATAGGCGTTTATGGAATTAAAATGTCTTTTTGTCTGGAATTTGCCTTGGTGCACAGAGACCCTAGCTGTTTCCGCAGCAGCCTGTGGCAGTGCCCATGGGGGATGCTCCCAGAGCAAACTCTGCAGGGGGTCCACCCCAGACGTGGATGGGAGCTTGGCAGGGGGACCCTGATGGGGCTGGTGGGTGCTTGCTCTGAGCCATCCCTGTGGAGGAACTGGAAGTGGCTGGAGGAGTGGGGATGCCAGACACATTCCTGGCTCCTGGCAGGTTTGGGTTTTTTTGATACCAGAACCACAAAGCAGGAGTTCCCAAACATCTATGGCTAATCTTTGGCAGGATCAGTCCAGAAGGGTCAACTGATCCACAGGGGGATGTGCAGAATGCTCTGGGGCAGAAATCGATAGCCAGCCGCTTAGTGCCTAGGTTGTGGTCATTAATCAATCAACACGAGAACATCACAGGGTGTTTAGAGAACAGCTATGGCACTGAGCACCACTGAACCAGGCAGGACAAGGCAGAGCAGGACCCGGGCTTCCTTCTCCCCCAAAACAGCACATGGCCAGCAGTAGCAGAGAGCTGCAAGTGCTAGCAGGAGGACTAGGGAGATGCATGCTATCAAGAGTATCTGCACTTCTGGAGCTACCCCAGGATGGTTTCATGGATGTTCTGAGGGACAAGGCTCTCCAGGGGCAGTACAGATAGTTTGGAATGTCCACTAACAAGGTTGAGAGCCTGACTCGGAGGGACCCCTCCACCCCCCAGTTTGCCCATGGGGCCTTGGCTGACAGAGGCCAGCCTCGTGTCCTGCAGCTTGCCTTGCTGTGGCAGGCGTTGATTTGGTCACTTCTTCCCACACGTGTGCCGAGTTGCAGGTGCTGATCTGTGTTCAGCTCCTGCCAGCATCACCTCCTTGACCCCTCTTTGTAGGTCTTCAGGGTCCACTAAAGCCAACAAACCCGAAAGCAGAGGAAAGGAGTCATGATCATCTAGCAAGGAGACTAGGCAGCGGTTCTTGGAGCAACACAGGGAAGGAGGGAGCAAGTCAGTCAGGGCTCATCATCGCCTGGAAGTGGCTCACCTTCGCTGGGACAAGCGGCGCCACCAAAGTAGGGCTGCCAGGCTCCCCGGGGCTGCAGCGGCACAGAGGCTTTCTCGGCGTGCTGTGCAGAACAGGGCGTATCATCTAATTATATCGGCTCTGTCCCACAAAAAGGAGCTGGGAGATGGGGTGCCCTATTTACACAGTCCTCCTCCGACCCCCGGCAGCTGCAGCACTGGTGCCGGCCCGCCCCTGGCCCAGGGACTGTGATGGCCCCATGTCCTTTGGCCCCATGGGCTGGAGGAGGGGAGCAGCAAACCCCCACTGCCCACCTCCACACCCAGCGAGGCACAACCGCTCCCTGGCTGGATGTCTGCTTCTGCTGCAGGGCAAGGCAGCTGCAGGGGTCTGGGTCAGTGTCTGATGGATCAGTGGCCTCTCTCCAACCCACCCTCCAGCCCCTGGGCTGGCTAATACTGGGCTGCCCCGCGGGCTGCCAGTGATCTTATGCTGCCACTGAGGTGTGGGTGTCAGTTCCGGCTCTCTGGGGGAAGAAACCCACTCTGGCAGCTCAGCAGCACAACGCCACAAGGCTGCTGCAGCTCACGGCCCGGGCAGATGTGTCCTCACCACAGCACCTTGCCCATGCACCCATGCCAGGAGATGAAGGGGTCAGCAGCAAAGGGACTCAGACCAGCTGTGAACGGGTTGCTCGAACACCCCAAGACTGACAGCATCCCCACAGCTCCGTGCCCCACTGGGCCAGGCTGCTGCAGCCCACTCCCTGCCCAGCACTTGCCTTCCTCCTCAGCCCAGACCCTGCTCTAGGAGGTCTCATCACCTGTGGGGTGGGTTGCAGTGAACCCACCCTGCAGGGCTGTAGTACCCTGTGCCAAGAGCCTCTGGGGGCAGGTGGAGCCATCAGGAGGTGACTGCCATCTCAGGCAGCACAGGACCGACACCACCAGGGCTATGCCACGAGCAGGAGCAGGGCAGGCAAACACTTCCCGGCCCGGGATGGGAGAAGAACTGGAATGAACACACCAATGCCAGGGATATTCTCCCACTCTGAGGGTGCCAGGCGAGGAGACCGGGCAGAAGCCAAGGGCGCTCAGAGCTGGTGCCGTAGTAGTGCACACAGAGGAGGGGCTGCCAAGGGCTTGGTGCATCCCACCCAAAGTCTGCTGGGTTCACCTCCCAGGAACTTCACTGTGCTCTGGAGGTGCCAGGCACAAGCCTCCCTCTCCTCACATGGAACCTCAGGATGCTCCAGCCAGCCAGCAACCTTCCCAAACGGCGACAGAGACTTGGCCCCTCTGTATATGCTTGACCTTCCCAGAAGCCGGCCTCAGGTGAGCCTCACCCCTGGCACAGCCCTGTGCGCTCCTCCTCAGCCATGGCTCGGGGAGCCGCTCCTGCTGGGCTGCGGGCGGTGGGCGAGATGCCCAGCACAGCCCTGCGCCCTGCTCCGGTGGGGCTGGCAGGAGAGGGCTCCCGGCCAGCCTTGGCCCAGGCAAGCCCAAGGGCTGGGGGATGGCTGGGGGCTGCCCGGCCCCTGCCACCAGCGTGGCGGAGGGGCTGTGGGCCAAGAGCAGATCGCAAAGCTCCTCACCTGACGTTACTGTGGTTGCTAGGTGATTAAATCATCCATCTGCTTATGACAGCACGGGAGAGCAGTGAGTCAGTCCCCTTCGTTCAAGACAACAAAGGGGTTTTCAACTCCAGCCCACCTCCAGCCTGTCCCCAGGTCTGTCAGTGCCTGCAGGACGCTCAGCCGGCAGAGCCTGCCACACGCCAAGGGAGCAGGGTGCCCAGCACCCCAGGGCAGGGCGGCTGCCAGAGGCACCATGGCTCTGGTGAGCAGGACCCCCGCGGCATCCTGGAGAGCACAGCCGGGCAGCTGTATCCTCGCAGCACCACCGCACAGGAGGGCTTTGCTTTTGTTGTACCTAGAGCGACTTGGAGGGGTCAGATGAGCCCCAGCAGCAGCAAAGGGAGGACTGCTGTTAGCCCCCCGCCAGACAGCCCAGCACCCCCAGCGCAGCCACCCAAGCACCTTCCCCCTTCTGCAGGCACGTCGTTAACATGGCACATGCGGAGCGGCTGCGACCACGCGCTTCGGTCGGGAGCAGAGCCCAGGGAAAGCCAGCAGGCTGCTTGAGGAGAGCAAGGCACGAAGGCAACAGTTTGGGAGAAAATAACATTTTCATAAAGTGTTTCAAGTCTTTTGGAGGAGGAAAGTGGGAAGGAAGAGGCTCTGTGTACGAGTGTGTGTGTGTCTGCATACGTGAGAGAACAACACCAGGAGCCTCCCTCCCCACTGAGAAGAAACCATCTCAGTTTCTCAGGTTTTGGTGAGTGTTGAGACACTGGGAAATTAAAGCAATACCCACAAAATGTGTTCAGAAAGCCCAGTTTTCATTAGTAAGGCTCAGAACCATGCACAGCTGCTGCACAGACCCTTCTTCTGCCAACCAGCGTGCACTGAGCTGGGGGACCAGCTGCTGGGTGAGGGGCTGGCGGCTGCCCAGGACCCACATCCCCCACCAACATACAGCTCACTGGATCTGAAGCCCACCAGGGCCAGTGGAAACCTCCTGTGAGATGCCTTTGTGGGAGCTTGTGGCCACATGGAGCTTTGCTGCGGGGATGGAGCTCGGGGGCCACCCCAGGGGCTGCCCACTCCCTTCCCATGCGAGTTACCTCAACAGGGTAAAGGAACACCCTGTGCAGCAGAAATGGGGCAAAACTGTAGCAGAGCAGCTGGGAGCTGCCCCAAACTGACTTCTCTGCCTCCTGCCACCGCAGGAGAGTGAGTGCAAAACACTCGCTGCCTGTGACATCCCTCCCACCCCACATGCCCGGTGCCGGGGCTCAGCCAGCACCGAGGCAACCACAGCATCATCCCAAACCCTGGGAGCTGGGCTGGTGGCCCCCCCACTGTTCTCTGCAGTCCTCCCAGGTCCCCTGGCACCTATCACGACTTCTTAGTGCAAAGAGACTCATTAATGAAGTGGAAAAGGAGGAGGAGGAGCAAGCTGAATGGTCTGTCCTAAGGGACAGTACAGCAAGGAGGAGGAGGAGAGCGTTCAGCATTGATCTCAGGATATGCAGCCATGAGAGGGAGAGGAACGATGTCCGGAAGATAGCCGGGGGTGGAAAGGATGAGGGGTCCAGCTGGCTAGGCAGCCTGCCTGGGGGGCCTGCCAGCAATGGTGGAAGCCAGAGGTGTGGGCAGGAGGACAGCAGAGCGGGGATGCTGCCTCCAGTCACACAGCCACCATCAGCACCCCATCCCCAGCAACCTCCACCACCGGCAGGAGGCAAAGGAAGGCCCGCAGAGCCACGTGCAGGAGGGCTGGGTCCTGGGAGATACCCATGGCACTGCAGGAGAAGCCTCCCGAAGGCTATCCGCTCCATCTGCACTCCCTGCCTCGGAGCTCAGGTCTCCCCATCCTGCAGGGTACCATTCCTTTGCCCCTCCCGGCACCCTGGCGCGGCGGTGAGCCTGCCGCAGCGCTGGTGGAGGGAGGAGGACAAGCTGGGCTGTGTGGGAAGGACATTTTTCTTTAGCATGTGGGTTCCCAGTTTCCAAGCTGTCTCTGCAAAGACCTGGCTGCTGCGCTTGTGGGCAGCACTGCAGGGGAACTGGGGGGTGTGGGCACTGGGTTCCTCCTGGCCACCGGCCCCCAGCCCCTGGCCAGCTTGCCTTGCAGCAGAGGGATGGAGCCCTCAGGTGCAGGTCTGCCTGCATCACATGTGGGCAGCACTGGAGGCTGCCAGGGAGCAATGGGAGGGGAACGTTTCCCTCCCCAGCCTGCAGCTCTCCAAGCAGAGGAATGGAGACATCAGGGTAGCAGGGGCAGGGGCTGCATGGTCAGCAGCTCTAGGACAGCTGCTTCTCCAGCTCCAATGCCCCTCATTGTTCCGTGGGTCCCCAGCAGCAACTGTTTCCAAACCTAGGGAGCCCTGGTCTGCAGCAGCCTCCCGTTCCCATGCCACACGGGGCTGCTCTCCTCTGCTCATGCCCTTCAGGGCTCAAATCCCACAGGCGGACCGGACCCCATTTGACCCGCTGCATCCAGGACTGCCATGCCTGGCCAGCCCCAGGAAACGCCTGAAGAACTCATCAGGGGCTTAGTGCCCCTATTCCTGTGCAGCCCTGCTGCCCCGCACCCATTGCAGAGGGCACAGACACCTTCGGCGAGCACCACCCTCTCACGCGAGCTGGGGAGATTGTGCCATGGTGGGTCTGTCTGCCTGTGCACGTCCAGCCTCCAGGGCACCCAGCACAACGCAAACCTGTGCCTGGCATGGAACTGGTTCTCCCACCCCAGAGATCTGTATCCACAGCGAGCAGGTAACAGACAGGGAATCGCACCAGTGTTCATGAACTGACAGGCTGAGTAACCCTTTGCACTTCAGCAGCTGAAATGCTTCCTCGAGACAGTGCTAGAAGGATTCAGTGAACTTTAGGCTCTTCCCAAACCAGCAGCAGCGTCCAGCTGAGATAAAAGGAGGGTGGGTTATTTAGAAAATAACAGACTGACCCTTTCTCATCATTTGGAAAATTGCCTTACTGTTCAGAACACGAAAATCACTGGAAAAGGGACCTTGTCCCTTAAACTGTGTCTGCTCGGTCCCAACGTCAGCCCCAATTCCCGGCTGCCTCAGCAGATCTGCCCCAGGAGGAGGGTCTCCAGGGTCCGGGCTGCTCCCACCAGGCTCAGTGCTCCCCAGGGTCTCGTCAGGAGCTGATGAGAGGTACCACCACCCCTGCAGTTTAGGTCCAGCCAAGCGTGAGCGCAAGGCAGCCAGTCCCAGCGGGCGTGGGCGATGAACGCCTGGCTGAGGTGCCCATCTCGAGGACTTGCCCAAGCCCACAAACCCCCAGCCGAACTGCCAGAGCAGTCATCCCCTTGTGCCTCTGCTGTGGGAAGGATTAATCGGTCGAAAGAAACAGTGAGAAAGAGTCAACTTCATTCCCGCAGCGAAGAAACTGTGCCATTAAAATCCTCTCTCCTATGACACACACTGAGCCTATTTCAGTAATAGTTTGGCATGGGAATAACATTACTGAGCCTATAAATACCTCGTGGGGTGCTGCTCTGCTGACGGAGCAGTAGGACGTGGCCCTTGCCCACCCCACTGCCAGCCCCGGCAGCCTCCTGGGGAAGGCACAGCCACCACCACCGCCGGAGCTGAGGGTGAAGGGCAGAAGGACGCGCTGCAGCAGGGCTGTCCCAGGGCAGCCCCACAGGAGAGCTAGGGGCTGGGAGAGGAGCGCGGTCGGTGGGAATGGGCATGAACTGGGTCAGCACTGGAAACACCAGAGGGGACGGAGCTGAGCCAGGGGGAGGTGGAAAGCATTAGTACCTAGAGGATGTTTCCAAAGCAAATGGCGAGGGTCACTGTGGCTGCAGCCAAGGACATTGTTCTGACTCAAACCAGCCTGAAACATGTGGTCAGCCTGTCTCTGTCCTCTTTGCAGGGCACCCCAGGTGCAGAGGGGTGTCTCACATGAGAGGAGGTAGGAACTGAGGCTCCTCAGGGCACAAACTGATGCCCTGAAACGTCCCAGGGACATTCACTGCACATTCTTCCCAGCCCACGTGGCACAGAAGGAAGCTGCTCCCTGCGAAGCCCTTGGCCATCAGCCAGGCCACCCTGGGCACTGAATGTGACAAATCAATGACCCATCTCCAGTGCCTGCTCCTCTACCAAGGCCCTGCAACGATGTGGATGAAGAAAACACCCTGCCACATCCGAGAGGGACAGCGACTGGTGGGGAAGGGGTGGGGAAAGGGTTCCAGCACCCCAGCCATGCCGGCCAGCCACCTTCGCAGCGCTGCCCGCCAGGGGAACGGCAGGAGCTGCAGTGCTGTCACGCGTTTGTCATCTTGCAAGGGAAATTGTGTGGGTGGCCCCTGTCCTGCGAAGACACATTGAGACAAATAGCTGAAGGATTTGGATATTAAATACTTGATATAAGGGGACTTTCACTACACTCGTCACAGGTCTCGTACTGCTCCTCTTGAGCGCAGAGTTAAGCCGGTGCAGAGTAGTTTTAACACTCCTGCCTTATACACACTTTATGCACACACCGAGCTGCCACCTTTCCCGCTCACCAGCCAGACCTCTGCTACCTGCAAGTGTTAACACTGCCCACCAGAGCTGCTGGGTCCCTCCCACAGAAACAGCACCAAGTCCTCACCTCCTGGTCTGCGGGCAGCACGGGGGTGAAAGAGCACACCAAACCCAGAGGCCTGAGGGAACAGGGTCCCACAACGTCAGGAGTCACCCAGGGGATGCGCAGAAGGGTCTATGCTCCCCCGGGAATGCCGGAGTCAGACGCCGGGGACATCTAAACCATCCGGCAGCCAGCAGAGAGTAGGTTTGTGGTTGCTTGTCACAACACGCAGCAACCCCCACCCCATCCCCAGAGGGCATAAAACCACCGAGATCATCGTAACCGCTCTGGAAGTTGTACAGCGCTTCCTTCAAGCAGCTGGAAAGCTTTGCAAAGAGCTGCAGTGAGCCCGGCCTCATTCAGAGAAAGCTCTCAGGAACGGTAATTTTTCTGGCAGCCCATGGTTCAAACCCACCGATAGCCATTAGAGCTGGGAAAGGCTGACATCTGCGAGAGCCTGCCTGAGCAAAACCTGAGCTGGCGTGTTAGGGTTCATTCTCATGGGAACCTGCCCTGTGCAATGGCTCTGCAAGCAAGAAGGGGCTCAGGACCCCCCCTTGCACATGCTAAACCACAGCACAAGGTCACACAAGGAGCCCAGTGGAAACTCTGCGAATACTTGCACAGTTCTTGTAGCCAAAGATACTACCCACAGAGGAACTCAGCTAGGCTTAAAAACAAGACCTGTAAGCAGACACAAAGTGTGAAACACAGAGATCTTCTGCAAAGCATCGTCACTTTTATGCCATAGACAGTAGGACTCACCAAATCCAAGCTGCAAGAGGTTGGTGCAAGTCTCGGGGAGTGTCATTTTGCCAAAGCTCTGCTGTCACATAGCCAGCTTTCGGCAAGACACAGCGCCCCGAACAGCGGCTCGTGCCGCGGGCTTCCCTCGGACCCCCAAGCAGAGGAGCTGAACCTTCACTGCCATGTATTCTGCATAAACCTAAACCCAACCCCCCAACAATCAAGACCAACCAAGCAGACTCCCTGCTCCGAGCAGCTCTCTCCGACCACCCCAGCCATGCCCTGCCATCTGCCTGCAACCCCTTTGCTCTCAGTAAGTACAGCTGGGGGGTCCCCATGGGAAGGGTGGGTGGTATCTCAGCCCAGCCTAGGGTGACTCAGCACACCTCACCATGGTGCAGGAGACCAAAAAGGCTGCCCAGGGCTGCAGAAAGGCCTGCCCGCTGCCTCCAGCCCCAGGCACGGCTGGCCAGAGCGCTCAGCCAGCTGCGGCTTCAGCCCTGGGTGCGACTGAGCCAGGCTGGAAGACGGTGAGAAGAAAACCCATGCTGAGCTCTGCGCTCGAAACCAGCATCTTGAACCCCGTCCAAAAGCAAATCGGAAGTCAGCACAGCTTCTGGCAACCAGGTGCTGCCTCGCCTGTGGCTGACACTGCTGAGCACAAGCTGACGACTTCGGCCTGAGCCACGGGCAGCAGAGCTGGGGACGCAGGTGGCTGTGACGGTGCAGGGGTCCTCCCAGGGACACTTTCTTGCAGACTGCTCCCCTCCTCTGCGGATGGGGAAGGGATGATGTGGGCACTGAGGAAAGCAGGCTGCCATCTGGATCCAGGACTATTCATCTCTGACAACGGCAGTAGCGGCTCAGTGCTTGGGAGAAGTCTGATTGTGGACAGATTAGAGGGGACACAGCATGTTCATTTCTATCCATGCTGCGCCGCTATTACCCAGACCGAAAATAAAGCCTCATTTTTCATGCAAAGATGCACAATGGTTAACATGAGAAAAGCTTGCCTGGGAGGCATGCAGGTATCAAACCAATTTCAAAACGGGTCTCCAATTACTACTGATGTTTATTTGATTTACGTTTTTTTCTGGCTTGCCAGATGTGTTTGCTCCAAGGGTGAAATTCAGCCCAGCGCCATTGGACTGGCACGAGGGTGCAAGAAGGTGCAAAAGTCTCCTGCTGCAGAGTGGCATGTTTCCCTTGAGCTGCTCTATTCCTTCACCATTTGCAGCCGTGCTTCAAACTGTACCGGTACGTCATGTACACCAAGAGAGGCGAGGGAGCCGAGCTGCTGCGGAGATCAGAACTCGGTGTGCACACACCAGCTGCCGAGCCTGGATTTGGAAAAGCCCCATTTTCCTGCTGGCATAAGAAGCAGCCCCACGTCTCAGGAGCAGGAGTGGTGGCTCCGACCAGGCGTTAGCTTCCTGCAGGAAGCCTCTGGGCTGGCTCTGTTTTGTGCTTGCTCAGAGAAGCAGTTGGAGGAGGATTCATGAGGCTCCGAGAGTCCATTTTGCAGGAGGCGTTCCAAGGTGCCCAGGTCCGGTGGGCTGCCAGTCCCCGCGCAGCAGCATGGACGCGCCTGCTCACGGCGCGGCAGGTGCCAGCCCTGCACCAGGATGGTGGCACGGTAATGGGAAGGTCGGATCCTCAAAGGCAAATCGGTGCCAAACTCCAATCGAAATGATGGCAACAAGGCTCCGAATCCTGCTCCTGCCTGGGCCTCGTCCTGGACCAGGGCTTCTTAACTGCGTCATGGCAAAGGCCCGTAGGAGAGTTCGTTATGTGGCATCTCCCTCCTGGAGGGAGACTGTCACGTGGGGGGACACTTGTTTGCCCCTCCAAAAGTCTAACGTGAGTTTAATAACCCAACCACCACCTCAGGGCTGATCCACGCCACCGCCGCAGGGAGCCTGCACCCACACCGAGGGAACCGAGGGCACTGCCCGCCTGGCGCGGCCAGCCGGCTCCATCTCCCTGCACCCCTCCGGCTCTGTGCGGCCTGGTGCAAAGCAGGAGCACCTTTACACCGGCTGGACCCAGCAGGCAGCGGGGACGAGGGTCAGGCCGGCCACCACGCTGCCTCGGCAGGGCAGCCCTGCCAGCGGGCACAGTCCGGTGTGCAGCACAGCGGCCGCTGCCTGTCCCATGCCAGGGAGAGGAGAGGGGGACGCTCACGGCCCAAAGGAACGAACGGGGGGGACGCACACAGCCGGAGGCAGCGCCAGCAGCCGCTCGGTGAGACGGGGGACAGACACTCAGAGGTGGGCTGGGGGAGGCGGCAGCCCCTCTCCCTTGGAGGTGGCAGGAGCCAGCCCGGGGCCAGGCGCTCCCACGGGACACCGTGCCCCTGCCCGGGAGGGCGCGGGCAGCCCCGGCACACGGGTATGTGCATCGCCGCTCTCCCCACACGTGCCTGCTCCCTCCGCCGCGCCGGCGTGTTCCCACACCCACGGCAGCCCCCGACACACACGCACCCCCGGGCTGCACCGCGTGCACGCGCCCCGCACCCCCGGCGCGGCGCACACGCATGCAGCAAGCGGCGCACACGCAGGCTCGGCCCGGGGATGCTCCCGCACGCGGGCTCAATGCGGCTGGCACGCGCGCGGGGACGGGGACACGCTCCCCCCGCACCCTCGCGCCGGCGGGGGCTCCCCCCCGGGCACAGCGCTCCGGCTCCGCAGTGGGTCGCGCACACACGCGCGCCCCCGCAGCCCGGGGCTCTGGCACACGCACGCACCCAGAAGCGAAGCGCGGCTCGCGGGGAGCTCTGCGTGGCTCCGGCCCCCCGGCTGCGCAGCCCCCGCACGCCGCAGCCCGCACCGCACCTCGGCCTCGCGCTGCCCCGTCCTCGCCCTGCGCACGGACACCCGTGGGTGCGGCGGCCACGCCCCCGGTGGGTGCGGGACACGCACACGCACACGCCCGGCTCCGCAGCCGCTGAACTCCTAGTTGGCCGCCCCCAGCG
>JAVJGJ010000002.1:921979-934209 GCA_035590215.1 Microhierax caerulescens
AGGAGACACAGCGGACCCAGGTGAGGGTGTTGGGGGGGGGGGCAGACATCTGTCTGTGGGGTCCAGACCCCAGTGCTCTCAGACACGTGGAGCGACAGAAGATGGGAGATGCACTGAACACAGGATGGGTTGGCATCCCCCAAGCTCGTGAGGCTCTGAGCTAATGTGGCTCTTCCAGCGAGACCCTGCAACCCCCTGCACATTCAGGGTGCTGCAGGTACCTCTGGAGACCACCGAGGTGTGAAAGGCCAGAAAACCTGCAGTGGGCTGTAAAAGATGAGAGGTGCACGCACAGCGTGGTGCAGACCTGCACCTCCCAGCCAGGCAGAGGGCAGGCCTGGTTGGCTTGGATCTGTCAGCAGATCACTCAGAAGTCAACTTTCCTTCTCTCTGCTCCTCGCTGAAATCAAAGACTGGTGAGTGACAGCCTGTGAACTAAGCCACATGCTCAAATCCTCAGCCCCGACCTGCCCGTGCTCTCTGTCCTGCTCACAGAAAACATCTCCTGCTGCCCCTGCCTTGGTTTTAGGGGGCAGCTCTTACAGAGCCCATCTCACCAAGAAGGAATAGTCTGTCAGACCAGCCTCTGCCACCCTGTGTCGTAAAATTCCTGCTGCCCAGGTAATGGTTCATTCCAGGCAGTGTGCCTCCCTGGAGGCTTGGAGTCCGCGCTCTCTCTGAGGACAGATGGGGTGGCGATTTCATGGGCACCTACAGGCAGATTACGGGTCTCTTCGCCTGAACAAGCTGGAGACCGTCAGCATATCTGAGGAGAGACGTGTTCCACATAGACAAGGTGCATCACCTGTAGTTGGTGATATCTTGGAATAAAACATATCCCGTGCCCTACCTGTCAGAGAACACACAAAGTAGGGGGCGTCAAGAACTGAGCACCTAGAAGGGTGAAATAAGTGGGCTAAACGCAGTCAGGGTCTCGCTCTCATGTCTACAACGCACCGCATGTGATTCAATACGTGATGAGCCGAGCAATACGCACAGCAGGGCCGACAGTATAAGGCCATATCTAGTTATCTGAAGGGATACCAGGGAGGAAGGCTGAGGAGTAATGGGATAAAACTGAAGGAAAGAGCTTAGCAAGATTCAGAAAGAAGCTTAGGCACTTAGGGAGAAGAGGAGCATCTGCAGTGCCATTAGGCAGAGAGGGAAGCAAAGGAGGGACAGCACACCTCCTGCTACAGACCGGGAACTGCTGACCAGTTCACAGACCCACAAGACGGGACCGCACAGTTAAGAGCATATGATGACTTCCTTGCGCACATCGTCAGACCAGACAGGCCATCGACCTACTCCAGCGTAACGGTTGGCACATTTTTACAGTGGGAAACCATGGCTCAGGCACCAGGAAAGGGTCTATGATACTGTCCAGCTGTTCCTTGAGGGACACCCATATGCTTAGTACCTGCAAAGCTCTGCATAATATTCTGTGAGAAATGAGCCTGTACGAGGAAAGGCAGAGGGAACCGGGTACGGCAGCTCCCCCCCGGGAGCCCACCCTGCCACCACCCCGACCACCACCAACAGGAGCAGCTTCACCTGCGGCCGCTGAGCCCGGCAGCTGCAGCCCCTGCTCCTGCCAGCCCGGGCAGGGGAGGCCAGAGGTGCAAGGGCTGTGTGTGTGTGTGAGGGGGGGGAGGGGGAGCACCCCCCACCTGCCAGCACCTCTGACCCGCAGCATGGCCCACAGGTGCCAGAGCTTTGCAGGGCTCTGCTCCCACAGACTCCCTTGCTGCTCTGCTCTGCTGCCAGCCTGGCTGAGGAGCTGTAGGGGAGGTGCTGCAAGCAAGGAAGGACAAAACGCTGTTTTGCAAAGAGTGCAGTGAGTCAGTCAGCTAATTCAAGGCAAGAATCTCTTCCAGAAAGGAAAGATAAGGAGGGACCTGCTTGCTCTGTAAGGATGAGGCCAGGGAGGCGGTATGGCAGCATCTGCAGATCTGCGCAAGTGTCTCTGTGCTCCCTGCCTCCTGCTGCATCTTGCCGGAGCGGGCTGCAGCTGCACACTGCCGTTTGCCCGCTGCACGGGGGGCCGAGTCCTCAGGCTGTGGCAAGTCCTGAGCCTGACCCACAGGGAGTAGCCAGGGCTCCATCCAGCCAGGGAGCCCACTGCCGTTTCAGAGTATCCCATTGGCTCCGATACCAAATTTCATTCCCACATCATTTTACGTTCACTTTCTGCCACTCCAGCAGTGCTGGGGTCTTACGGGGTCCTGGGTGAGCCACTCGACCTTGGTTTCCATCTGGCTTAACTGCTAACTTACCCAACGACGAGCGCCTGCGTGTGGAACGGTGAAGTGGCCCTTTCTGAGGCTTTAAATACAGCAACGAGGATGGACGCTGGGTACCTACATATCACAACTGAGACAATTTTCTAGATGCTTGTTGCTTGGCAGCCAACAGCTTAGAAATGTCAATTTCTAAATAAAACCATGCACCCAAAATCTACACACCCTCCCCAAAACCCAGTATTTTTATACACTGCTCTCAGCTGCAGTGGGCATGGTAATAGCTCTCAGCATGTGAACATCCAGGAATAAGCCACGTTTCTGCCAGGGAGGATGCAGGTGACATACATGCACCAGCTAAGCAGAAGTGCATTCAATTAAAAAAACAGATGCAACCTGATAAGAAGGGAGGTTGAGGATGTGACCCAGAAATAGAAATGAGGAAGGCTCCACTGGAGCACGCAACAGCCACAGCAAAGCCAGTGTGCTAACCACAAAAATGACAGCAGCATAATGTCACTTTCTCACGTGCAATGTAAATGCCAGGGCAGGGACCTGGGGACAGGCTGCACGAAGGAGCTGACAGCCTCACCTTGCCAGGGCAGCATCTGCACTCGGAGCCAGCCGGGCAGCGTTCCCTCCCCTGCGTACCTGTGTCTTCTCCTGCAGTCAGGTTCCTGTGCTGGTGACTGGCCAGTGCCTGCTGAAAATGCAGTTTCCTTATAGGAACTGGTGTTTGTAACACCGGGAGGCTGGGTCCAAGGGCAAGCTGATACGTCCAAGGTAGCGTGGCTCTCACCCAGCCCGGCTCCTGGTTCTGCTTGGCCAGGAGGCACAGTAAAGCCAGATCCCTGTGGCACCAGTCCCCTGGCAGAAGCAGGAGGTAACCCCACAGTGAGGTCTAAGTGGGGAAAAAATCAGCATCGCTCACTAAAAAGTACAATAAGACAAATTACTATTTTTTAAATCCAAGTAATTGAACTACAGATTTGGAGAGGTTAAAAATAATAATTGTTAGCAGTTGTATTTGCTTTCTGGTATATAAACCTTTAGAGTTTGTATTTCTAAGCTCTCAGTAGACAAGAATAATGCCGAGGGCGTGGAGGGGAAAGGAGGAGAAAGGTGCTGAGACTCCCCTGGCGCTGTGGCTCTGGGCACAAAAATGTGCAGCTCGGGTGGGATGCTCGGTGCGGCCCCGAGGTGACACGCTGCTGGGTGGGCAGCGGCACCAGACCCCACCGCGGGCAGCGCCAGCCCTGCCACCGGCTGCAGAGCGCGGGTGCTTGCAGGAGCAAACTGCTGCGCTGGAGAATTTATTTTATTTTTGGACAAAAGTTTGAAGAGCCTCCTTTTAGCATTTTCTCACAGAATAATTCTGGGTTTCTGCTTCTAAGTGACATTCAATTTCAACATCTGAGCTAGGGATAAAATGAGTATTTTTACAACCTGACTGAATTCAAACCAAAATGCTTAGAAATGACGAAACTGTCATCCCTGGAGCAAAGCAGAGGTGGGCAGGCTTCTACAGCCGTGTTTATGGCTGTGGAGCTTTATTTGCCCAGTTCAGACTGGAGAAAGCGTTCCCAAGCTGTGCCTGGCAGCCCCGGCACAGCCCACCCCTCCCCGCCTGCCCGGCCGGGGGCTGCCCGGGGGACACTGCTCCGGACACGGTGCCCAGCGCACGCCCCGGCGCAGGCACTTTCGCTCCCTGGGCATGTTCTACCGTGGCAAATAGCCTTGGTACAGGCTAATCTTTTCCATCACATTGCCTGCCTCCCGTCATGCTGTGTGCAGCTGATCTCAGAAGACGTTTGATTGGCAGGTCATACCTAACACATTTTCTTTTAACTTTTCCTGTTACCTTGTAAAAGACATCCTTATAAAAAGGACTTTGATACCTTATTTTCCTCAGATAGAGTACACAACCCTGAGATGGGGCCAGCGTGAGACATTTTTTCATACAGATACACCGAGAATAACACTTATTTTGTTTTCCTGAGGGGAAGAAGAGTCTAACATCACATATGCTGTAAAATCATCCTCTAACTAGCGAGGCAATAACGTTCCATGGTTAACAGTGGGACCTTTTTTTCTGTCATGTGCATAAAGGTCAAACTTAGTTAGTTACTAGTTATTGGAATAATTAAAATCCTCTTTTCCTGGTTCAAATACACAATTGCTTTATAAATAATGGGTCAGATGCATATCAGCAGACTTCTTCATTGGCTCCGTCTCAGCGAGCGGTGGCCCAGGAGGTGACGGTCTGGCAGGTGGCAGTGGCCGGGAGGTGTGTGCTGCTGGCCAGGCTAAGCTGCTAAGGCACATGCCCGCTGCTGGCATCGCTGCTGCCGGCGAGAGGTGCCGTCACTGCCTGCATCGTGTCACGCCGTGTCACGCCGGCGGGCACGCTGCGCCTGCGGGGCAGAGCTCAGAGCCTGGGAGGTGTTCTGCCTTCATGGCTCCTTGCACTCTCACGCGGCCACGTCCTGGCTTAGCTCCACTCTCATCCTCCAGCATCTTTCAGCCTTTCTATAATCTCCAGATCCCATTCCTGGCCAACGCAAAGACAAAAAAATCAGTTTGCATCCCCTTTTGCAGAGTACTTCTTTAGGAAAGCGCAGCCGGGGAAAGAACCAGCTTTTAGCTGGAGACAAGAGAAATGCAGCTTCCTGGTAAGCGTCAAGATGTGAGCTCCCTCAAGAAAAATGGGATTTCCAGGGACTGGGAAGCAGCAAACACAACATGTGGGATCACTGAGCTATCGCAGAGCAATTATTTTAATGCCAGTGTGGAGAAAAACCTACAAATGTTACAAGGTACTTTGTTAAATGGGTGGAGAGCTGTCCCATGACTAGGGGTGCTTGGTGCGGGGTGGGGGAGTACGGCTGGTCTGAAGGTGCAACATCAGCATCCCATAGGCTAGGACCTATAGTTAATTATCTTAAAAAGCCAACTATAAGCTTCATAAAAGCCTATAAAAGCTATACAAAAGCTTAATAGAAATAGATGTACTTTATTTTTAAAATCACTTACAACATGGATCATTATTAGTCTTAATTACCTCCCTGCAGTGTGGAGATACCACATTTTTGCATTTTTTTAAAAAATATTTTTCAGACCCAGAAAGCACACAAGGCGCATTTTAGAGATGAAATAGAAAGGCCATTGTGGAATGCAGGGAAGGCTGTGATGTCTCAGGAGCTGAGTCGCTCCCAGCTCCACCAGGCAGGGCATGGCCGCGGTGCAGAGCTCGCTGCTGCCCTTCTGACTTCAGCATTCTGGGCAGCAAAGCAGCGTTGGGTGTTCATGCCCTGGAACTCCTGCAGCTTGAGGGCCTGGAGCTGCCTTTGGCTGTAACTGTTCCTAACAGCAGCTTGGTCCCACTGCCGGTGCTGCGGGAAGCCCGAGGTGGCCGTGCGGCTGGGGAACCCGCACCCTTTCCAGCAACGCAGCTGGGCCCTGCCACACATGCAAGAAAGGAGATGGTGGGGCCACCGTGAACGCTGAAAACCTGCCTCTCGAACACCGGCAGCAGTTCTGTTCTGCTCAGTGCACACAGGAGTCAGACCCCGAGAGAGCTCACAGCCTCTTACCCCAACTGCAGCTGCCACCGACCAAGTGGAGGCAGAGCTGTGGTACTCCTTGCTGCAGGATGATGTAGGTGCCAAGGGTCTACAGGAACAGATTGAGGCTGGAAAACTGCTCGAAAAAGGCATTTGTGAGGGTTCAACAACAAGCGTAAAAAAGAAATGGATGGATATAAATGAAATCCACAGGCAGGTTGGTAAATATCCAGAGCCCAGACCTGGCTTGTGAAGTCCCTGAGCTGCAAACGCTGAACCATGAGTGTGGAGCAGTGTGGAGAGGAGCCATCAGCAAGTCTCCAGCGTTCCTGGCAGGTACCGGGGCCGATGGCAACCTGCATGGCCAGCAGGCAGCAGCTGCATGGGAGCAGCTCGGCCAGCTCCCAGTCCTGCCTCGCTCACCACCAGCGCAGGCTGGGGACATTGCCCTGTACTGACACACAGACAGGGACAGCCCTGCCTGTGGCCAGGGACATGTGGGACAGATTCACAGCAGGGACCCAGCAGCCCAGGCACGCACTACAGGAGTTATGCATCCCTTTATACCAAATCCATCATTTTGAATCTTCAAAACACACAAAACCCCTTAAATCCACATACTGCATATGCAAGGCATTGACACCAACAAGAGACTAAAGCCAAAGGAAGAGAAGCAGATTTTTCTAAATTATCTTGCCATTTTCAGTGACATATACATTTTTTTCACTGACAGCTGATTTTTCTCGTTTACTGATCATCTGTACAGTTCCTGACGGTAGCAGCTCCAGCAGAGCCCAGCATCCCTCCCGAGCCTCTTACAGAGAAGCAGCGCCTGGCCAAAGCCCGTGCAAGCTTTTGGAGGGGCCACTGAGGTGTGGGGGGCCCCGAGGTGAGCAGCAAGGCAGCAGTGACTGGGGGGCTGGCCAGGCATGTGTCCAAGAAATGCAGCACTGCCCACCTGTGTGTGTAATGGGGACTGGGTGCTGTCCCCCCGACAGATTTGTAGCATCTCAGCACTTTCCCAACACCAGGTACCACCAGGAAGTTTGACACAACCCTGCAGAACAGGAGGAAGAAATGGATGGATCCCCAGCCGCGTTAAGATGGATGGGCTATGCCTCCCAGCCCGGATGACCTGCTTAGCATATATATGAAAAACCCAGTGGAACAGAAAACGCCAGGCTTGCCTCCTGGCCGGGGAGGCCAGGCAGCAGGACACCCCGGCTGCCACGGGGACCTCACTGGGGACAGCTTGGGCGGACGTTTGGACGGGAGGCAGTGACCACAGCATTGCTCAGGGCGGGAGGAGCGAGGGAGCTGCTGCTTGGGGCTGGGAGGGAACCAGAGCATGTGATGCTGTGATGTTGCAGCCCGGGAAGGATGCTCTCCAGATCTTCATGAGCCACCAGAGCAGCCAGAACTGAATTAATGCCGTGCAGCTTACCCCAGGCTGTGTGCTGTTCCTCCACAGCGTGCGGAGGGGGGAGCGGGTCCTCCAGCCAGCAGTGCCAGGAGGGAGGGACTGCACGGTCCAGGCCTGCTCCCGGGGAGCTCAGGGTGCACTNNNGATAACACCGCAGCCCCCTGACGGAGCTGGACCCGGTGTCTGCGACCAAGGAACAGAATTGGGGCCCAAAGGGAAAGTCAGAGGCTGATCGTGACTCCCTTAGATGCTGTTTTCTCTAATGATGCCATCGGTCCGCGGAGAATCCCAGCACTCCCAGCAGACTCCAGCTGCAGGCACCTGCTCCCGCTGTGGGACAGAGCCTGGGGAGGGAGGGATGCCAGCAGCACCCGCTGCGGCCCCGCACACCCACTGCCCTTGCAAAGAGCATCAGCCTCAAGGGAGAGGAGGAAGCACCGATTTCCAGCCCCTCTGCCACGGCTGAGAGCGAGGTGGGCGCAGCCCCAGGGTCTGTGAGCAGCGGGCAGCGCCGGGCGCCTGGGCACGGCGTGGCACCGGCGCGGGCAGGGGGGTCTCGCCCTGCCTCATCCAGCCGCGGGCAGGCAAGGGGCAGCAAGATGGGTGGCACAAGCCGTACCTACCGGTGGCTGAAACGTGGAAACTGCATTTAATAAGAAACTGTCACATCTTGAAACCTGCGTTAATTCTAGCTCCGGTGAAAAAAACTGTCCTATAAAATGCGCAATTCTGGAACAAATATAATTTGGAAAGCAAAATTGAAAATTGTGCCTTAAAATGAATACGCAATCAAAATTTAAAATAAAATGTTCATTTCATCATTTTCCCAGGGAGACAAGTTGTATTTCTTGACAGTCCTGTCACTCAAGACATGTCAGGGCTGTGTAACATGCATCAGGCACATGCTGGGACAGAGGATTCCAGCTCTTACACTATTTTATTCACATTTCTGTATTTGTTTTACATCGTTCTGAAAAGCTTTTACTTAGCTTTGACTGAAACATCTTATTTTCCAGATCAAAGTGTTTCTTTGTGCTTTAATGAAATACTTTGACACAATAACTTTGTGTTAGTTTAAAATCATTATTTAATATATTGAAAACTGCTGGTCCTCTATTTAGTATGCTGCATACTTTTCTTCCTGTCTTGTTCCAAGTGTCAAAACATTTCACTACAAAACAATTCTATTAGGATATATCAGCGGTGGTTGTACACACCGTGATGTGTCTCTTGATATGATGTGTACGCCGGACCACTATATCAAAATAATAACAATAGTGATGCAAAACTGGAAATTAGAGTCTTGAAAATAAAATTAACGTTGACTGTAATTGTACTGTAATTGTTATTTCCCAAGTGAAATTTTGAAAAATGAAAGAAAATGTCAGGACTCCTCAGGACTGGGCGGTGGGTGAGTCCGAACGCTGCCTGCCTCCTACCCCCCTCTGAACTTAGATTAAGAGCGTTTTAGGCAAAGCGCAGAGCCCGAGCGAGCGGGACGAGGCTGAGCTCGCCTTGCCCTGCACGAGAGCCTTCAGGCGAGTGACGGGGTGGCCCCCGAGCCCCGCAGCCCACCGCAGAGCCGGGCTGGGGCACCAAGCTCAGAGGGGCTGCTGCCGTGCCCACTGCTTTTGGCCAGCTCTGCGGGGACAGGGGACACCCCGTGTGGGACCACACACGCTCCTCGCTCTCTTTGCCATAAATCCCACCATACGCAGCCCGCTGCTTCTCTCAGAGAGAGCCGATGTCGGGGCAGCCGGGCACTGCGGGTAGCTCCACGTGTGCCCTGGCAGGGACAAGAGGAAGCGCTCACAAGCTCGACCAGCAGGATTTCCTCCTGGGATCTGTTTGTCACCCCTCCCTGTATCTTTCTACCCAGGTTCACCACTGTTTTTACATACACTTCGCCCAGATTCCACCTGATTTCTCCCCTCTTCTGTCCCTCACCCGTCCATTTACAAAGTGCTCTTTTCACGTAGATTTATTTCTCTGCTTGCCTTTAAATCTCTATATGTCTCTTCCCGAGTGACTAATACACACAATGAAACAGGGAAATGCTCTTTGCCAGTCTCCTCACTCTTCGTTAATGAGTGCAAGAATCATCCTGTTTCCACAACAGATTTGCAAAATGTTGCAAATACTTCCATTAAAAATGGCTTGTTTCTCTAATCACTGGGGAAAGTAGAAAAAAAAGAAAAATTGAAAGTTTTAAGTGTGATTTGGATTGTTCTCAGCATGGAAATATCCATTTTGTGAATCTCAGTGAAAAGGCTCAGTTTTAAGAACACAGATCTCGGAAGTGGTAAAATGGTGTACCAGAAATTTTGGCTGTGCAGGGCCGAGATCCTTCCTTTTTCCGCATCATCTCAGCTCACAGTTCGGTACAACCTGCTTTGGAAACAGGAGACAAAAATCTTTGGCTTTATTAATCAGGGACCATATAGTCCCTCCATATAGATCATGCCAAAGGTACATCATTCACGCTTCTGCAGACCACAGAGAGATGTGCTCTCTGCTCTTGGTGAGAGTCTTATTTATTGCGCTGCAGATGAACCATGAAAGGATCTTTAATGCTTTTCCACCTACTGATCAGCTCCTGTACCTCTGTTTATCCAGCCACGTGCTCGCCCGGCAGGTGTCTGCCTGAATCCGTCTCACCCCTTGCCAGCGCACCCAGCGATCGGCTGGTGTTGCAGCCTCCTGCCTATCCAGTGACAGGGGACCGCTGTACTCTGTGGATGAGCACGTGCCTGAGAGACAGAGTTAATGGATAAAAGCAATTTTACTGTTCATCGTTTTGGTGGCTACTATTGCATGGCAGGACAAGAGGACCGCAGCAGGAAGGCGCCTGTAAGTGGCTCTGACAATCCAGAAGTATGTGCTGGGGAGGGACAGAGCCGTTTCGTGCCGAGCCCAGGCTCCTGTCTGACATACCGCTTGCTTAACGTCAGCCAGCTCAGAGAGGCTTTGCCCAGCCAGCTGCCATACGGTCCGGGGCTGGACCTCCAGAGCCAGGGTGGGAGGAGAGCAGGAGGAAGGGGGTCGGCCAGCACGGGGGGGGTGGGCAGGGAAGGACAGGGCACCTCCTGGCATCGGCTCTGGCGTGGCCCCCGGCACTTCCCATGGAAAGCCACCATGCTGCTCGCCTGGCGTGAGCGAGAATTAACCAGCCCAGAGACTGTCCTGTGCTCTTGTTTATCTTCACAGATTCAGCTATACAAAAGCCTTTGTTCTAGGGAAAAAATATAATTGAAGGGAACTGTCCCATCAGAAAAGTCACATGCTGCCCGGTGGCTGGGACCTGCTCCCGCAGGGTCCTCGGGGCACAGATGGGGAGACGAGAAGGACCAGAACCAAGTCAGCAATAGCTACTGTCTCTGTTGCACAAGGCAGGAGCTAAGCCAGCAAAGAAGCTGTCACAGAGGAGGTTAAAGCGTGCAAAAGGAAGGACCTGTCCGTACAAACATGGACCTTGCCACAGGGCATCGTGTTGGCAGAGAATAAAGGCAACTGAGATGGGATAAGTCCAACAGCCGAGACGATGGTCTGCACGCAGTCTCAGAAGTCCCCGAACAAGCGGTGACACCTCAATGAGGCAGCTGCTTTTGGCAGCCTTGGGGTGACGGGGTGAAGCTGCGCACCCCTCACAGGTACACAAATCAAGAAACACTCCCCCAAAGAGCCTGGCCGTCCTTGTGTGAGAGACCAAGGAATGCCACGCCGGTCCACATAGGTAACCCCCAGTGGCTGATATGTAACAGGGATCTATCAGGGGAGCTGGGGGGCTGCTAACGGCGGTGGGGACACCCCCTTCTCATCCCCGTCCTGCCAGTTCAGGGCTCTTTTGGACTCTTACCAGGCAGGGCTGGGACTCCACAGCCCATCCAGGCTTAGCGGCCGGCAGCAAGTTAAGGACAAGGCGCGTGGGCTTGTTTAACTCCTACAGAAGACAAATACTGCCCTAGTGTTTGTGAGCTGGTAGTCCTTTTGCTTCCAAATAGCTGGTGCCCAGGAGGCGCTTTGGTGATAACAGCGATACCGGAGGAACAGGAGCACTCGCCACAGAGTGGGAGGCAGCTGGGCTACAGTGCAAGTTGCAGCTTGTCTCCTGAACACCGGAGCCCTCAAAGCCCACCCAACACTGTCCCCTGGGGCAGGGTGCCCTTGCCATTACTGCCCCCCCCCCCCCAACTGATTCTCACCTCTCTGTGTTACGAGTGTGCCATGCACAAGTCTGAGGACTCTCTGACTCTTCCAGGACAGCACCTTGGTCTTCCTCAGAGCTTGATAAGGAGCAAAATTGGTGGGTTTGCCTTCCTTTGGAGTTTTCAGGACATTTAATGTCAAGCTGTGTTGATAGTATTGTGCTCCTGGGAGACCTGGGTATAAAGGACAGAGAGACCCAAAGGTAATGAACTGGAGACCCCAAACCTCATCTGAGACACCTGAGGATGCCAGCACTGAACTGGTGGGGAGGGCACGTACGGGGCAGTGGGATCTTGCACAAGGGCATCAGGAGCAGTGCCGGGTTTAGGCCTGAGCTGGAGGGGGCAAGCAAGAACCACCCCCACCCCAGGTCTGGGAGGGGAGGATGGGAGCTCCTCCAGCACCGAGCCCCAGCAGCAGCCACACAGACAGGGGAGATAGGCATGGCAAGGACAACCACAGAAAAGTGCCAGCACCCACACAGCCTAAAGCCCTGCCACCCCCTTCTCTTGCCCACTGCATTTCTGAGATGCTTCCCTGTCACAGTACAGGCCACCAGGCTGCACAAGGCTTTTACCATCGGTCAGATTCTACTGTCCATGCTGGTTCTCCTTCCTCCAGAGATCAGGTCACACCACTCCCCCTCCATCCAACCCCCCTCTCCCACCATCCTCAGGGCTATTTAACTGCTCAGCAGGAACGAGCTACAGCTGCACATCGCCCATGTCAGCCAACCCACTGCCGTCTAGTGAAGCCCACAGCTGCGTGTTATCAATGCTCATCAACCCTCTGCCTTCA
>JAVJGJ010000002.1:943564-973299 GCA_035590215.1 Microhierax caerulescens
GACATCTCTGCCCCACGACATGAAAAAGCCACCAGTGCATGAGCCGCAGCAGGAGTGGCCCGGGGGGGGGGGGAGGCAGCAGCGGGCAGACCTGTGCATTCAGCCGGGGGTCTGAGAAAGGGGCTTACAGAAGGGGCTGGGCGCTTGCATGCCAAGCGGGGTAAGGGCTCTGGGGTGCGAACCCTCAGAAAGGCACGTGGACAGGCAGGTGCCACCCCAACATGGGCAGGTAGGAATGCACGGCCTCTCCTGCCAACCTGACCCCCACAGCAAGGGGTCGGTCCTACTGCAGGAGGTGGGGGATCGCAGCCCTCCCCGCCTCCTCGCCTTGCTTGGACCCCTGTTTTCCCTCTTACCCAATGAACAAAATTGCCAGCCGGTGATTCAGCCAGAGCTGCCGTGCCCGACACCAGGTACCCCAGGGGACCTCCACCAGCCTTCCAGAGACAGCGCTGCCCATCGCATCAGTGCCAGTGGAGAGGACCGGGTTTGCTGGACGGGCCACACAACGCAGAACCAGGTCTTGGTTGAGCAAACAACAGCAATGCCCGGTTTTAGCCCTAGAAGAAACAGAGGTTAGAACTCCCAGGACTGCAGCCAGCTCAGGCAAGCAAGCCCGCCCTGCTCTGCCGCAGGAGCCTGGGTTCAGTCCCTAAGAGCACGAGACAGCGGCAGGGGCTGGTAGGGCTGTGGAGCTGTATCACACTCTGCACTAGCATCCCATGCAAGCCCACGAGCCTCAGCAAATATCTGCCAGTTTTACTCAAAGCAACAGTGAAGATCACCAACAAATACAAGACCCGTTCTCCTCCTCAGCAACAACAGAACTGACCAGATTTGCAACCACACAGGGACCCACAGCTCTGGGCACACGAGGGGATGCTCTAAGCGTGCCCAGCTCGGGTGGCAAGGCTGGCAGCCTGGGCTGGGTAGGTGTGAATCCTGCACACCAACACCCTGGGAGGCTCCGGGGCGGCTTCTGGCCCTCTGTGTATCCCCATCCCGCCCCACGGCAACACCTACGGAGTCACGCTGCTGCCTTCACTGAAATCCACTGCTGCATCAGGAATATTTATTTAGCTCTTTTTTACTTAGAGCTCGGGTTGGGGGGCGGGGGGAAAGGTGCTTTTGCTTTTTGGGGAGCTTTCCACAGGCAAGGAGAGAGACAGAGAGCAGAGTGAACGGAAGGAAGGACCGGCTGCAAGACACCCTCCTCCCCACTTCCCAGACGCTTCCCTGTCTCTCCAGGTTCAAGGCTCCCATCTCAGGCCTTGGCCATCACTCAGTGCTCAGCAGGTCTCACCCCTTGGTCCTTACGCCCCGAAGGAGAGTTTGTCTCTGCACTTGAAAAGCCCAATCCCTCTCAGCCCCCGCCTCACCAGAGCATTTGTTTCACAGTGCAGGACTTTGGCCCAGCACCCCAAGCCGGGGAGCATCCCAGTGAGGTGGGAGACTTAAAATAGTGTCAGGGCCAGAGACTGGCTATGGGTAGGGGACAGTGCAAGTTCCTAGAGCCCTGAGCTCAGATGGGCTCGGACAGATCGCCACTGAGCTGCCTTCCACAAGTGCAGCTGCCCTACAATGTGGAACGACCTTCCTGGGGCACCCGAAGAGCCGGACTACAGAGAAGCCCAGCTGCCCCACCACTGCAGGGGGAGCGCAGCCTTGAGGGGGACCCTTTGTATAACCCCTTGCTGTCACAGGGCAGCATGGCCTAGTATCACCTTGGGAGCAGGAAAAACCAGGTGCCCTGTTCCCCCTCCTCACTTGAAATGAGGAGTCATGGATCACCTGCAGCTGCAGTGACACACAGGTGCTGAGCTGCCTGCTTTTGCAATTAGTGGCAGTCATTAAAATAAGTGCTACACTAGTTATTGCTGGGCTGCAGCTCAACCTCCAGGTCTGTCACTTGGCAAAACTCACATTTGAGCTGGCTCCTACTTCTGGGAACTTCCCAAAGCCAGCTGGGAACACATGTGCTCGCTCGTCCTTGCTGGGGTCTGCCAGGGCAAGTGCAAACCAGCCTCTGAAGGAGGACTAAGAGCAGAGCCCTGCCTTGGGGTACCTGCCACACGGGCCACTTGCCACAGACCACTGGGGGCCAGTTCTCCAGATGCCTCTTTCCCCTTCATCCCCCCCAAGTCCTGGGAGAGAGCCCAGCATGTCACAGCTCTGGCAGCAAACAGGACAAAAAGCATGGTGCAACTGGTGTGGGGGAACTGACTCCACAGCCCTGCCAGGGGGCTCAGAACCAGCACGACCACGGCAGATGCCAAAGCAGCATGCCCTCCCGCAGTTAGGGAGGCCCTGGAGAGCAGGAGGTGGTACTGAGATGGAGCAGCTGCAGAACTGCCTTCCTCCAAGCTGTCAGGACCAGGGTGGTCCTGGACGCAGCCTGTGCCAAGTTTCCCTACCTGTGTCCGCCCCGTGCCGGTCCGCTCTCCTCCCAGGTAAGCCCAGCCAGTTCGCCCATGGCTACACTGGGTTTAGTTCACCGTGTCCCCGCTTGTACCATGGTGGTCCTGTTGCCATACAGCATTGCATCACTTGACTGTGGGCCAGGCTTTCTGGATGTAAAGTCTTCCTACACAAGGAATGCTGAGAACATCCCTGTATTTTGCACAAGGCTGTGCCAGTGGGAGCTGGGAAACCAGAAGAGGAGTTTGGACAAATCCTTCATCCTCTCAGCTCTTGACCTCTTACAGAAGCAAGGCTTACAGACCGTGGCTGGCCTCTGTGATGAGAACTCCATTCTGCTGCAAGTTTTAGCCTCTCCAGTTTCACTGAGCTGACGGTTACTGGCGGACTGGTGCAGAGGGACCAGCTTCTCTGATACTGCCCACAGCACCCAAGCTGCAGCAGGCAGCAGTGGGACCAGGACAGCCAGTTTCCCCTAAACTCTTGACATTGATTCCCTACTCTCACAGGTACAGGAATAAAAGGGTCATTTCGGGTCAGAGTTTCTAAGATCTTCTGCAACAAGCAGCTACTTCCTATAATCGCTGCCTCAAAATCAAGAAGATGCTTTAAAAATAAGTGGGGTTTTGACAGAGCCGTCAGAGCTCACTACAGGTCACCTCCCGTCCTGGTGTAGTTTCTGGAGTACTTCCCGACTGCCCATCCTGACACAGATCTCTTCCTGAATCTTTCTCAAGATGCAGATGTTTAAAAAGCCTTACTAAAAGCCACATGAAACGTTCATGTTTCCAGTCTGCTGGGACAAGTTTGATGATGTTTAATAAAGGCTGGTGGTGCCTGATCTTCACAGCGGAGTCCTTTTGCAGACTCCCTGGTGGAGGGAGTGTGGAAGAGCTTGTCCCACTGTGTCTTCTTCACCTGACCTGCCAGCAAGAAGAACATGCTGTTGTGAGCCACGTGGCCTCTGTGCTTACACGGCAGCAGAGAAAACATCATGCAGTTGTAGATGTTTTGTGTTAATGAGTCAGCATGGTCAAAATATACTTTCTAGGTATTAAAACTGAATACCATTTGCCTTCATTCTGAACCAAGATAGTCTGGGTTAGACAGTTCAGCCAGAAAAATGCTCTTACTCAGAGAAAACATCCTGAGGTGGCTGGTCGGAGCAGATGGGGGAAAGGCCAATGTAACTGGCCAGGACAGGACCCAGCATGATCTTGCAACAGCCTCTGTCAGTGCATGCCTGAAAGACCAAACGACTGAACCACTCTTACAGACTTGTTCAGCACCCCTGGGACTGCCTGGGTAGAGCTTCCAGCACAGCCACAGCAGGACCCCCATCTGAGCCTTGCCCGCGGTTGTGTGCTGTAAGCCCACCTAGCCCAGCCTGGAGCCAAACGCATCAACAAACCACCTAAGTCTTTAAGAGGGGCTTACACCATTAAGAGAGCCGGTTCGCATCAACTCCGTGTCAAGTACTATTCATGTGTCAGTGCTCCATAAGGACCCAAAGGTTGCTTCTAGCAGATCCATAGTGCTTCTGGAGACCACCCCAAAACATTAGTCTGAAGGGCTGGACTGCTTTTTTGCCTAATGCATGGAAGACTCCCAGTTTGATAGGATCTAAGGAGACAAGCCTTTCTAGCACCACAAGTCTGAGATCTGAGAGCCACCAGTCTGAGATCTAACAACCAAATGGGATCTCAGACCTTGCATGCTCAGGAGACTGGAAGCCACTGGGACAACAAATGTCACCCAGGGCTCTCTTATGACACCAGGCTTGTTATTTTCAAATTCAGATGGATCAAGCCAGGTAGCAGGATGTTGAGGAAGGGTCAAGGCAGTAATTTCCCTTCCATGGCTGGAATCACAGCCCAAGCTGGGGGACAAACCCAGGACCAGTGCTTCACTTGTCAGTACCCACCAGGATGCAAATGAACAGGAGTCAGCTTTGTGCACTGTCAAGGGAGCAAAGAGACCAGCAGTTAATCATGGGCATGCATTCTAGTGGGCTTATCTCCTTAGAGGAAAGGTGGAAGGATGCCTGCCACTCCTCACTAGAATATAGTAAGCGAATAAACAAAATATCCTAATGGAGTTATAAATCCTGAATCCAGAGTTCTTGGCTTTGACAACCATAAGCAGTGAATGCCTCTGGGCCGCAGTACCCGAAGGCATCCTTGAGAAATGCACGAGGCAACGAACCAGAGAGACACCTCTTTGTCAAGGGCAGTCATGCCGGGGACTTTTCCGTTATCTCCCAGACAGACTCTCCTCAAAGGGCGTTTCTCCCGTTCTCAGCTAGGGACAGGCATAGGAGGTCCCTGCTGAAGAATGATCGACCACTGCTTCGCCTGGCACCACTCGGAGGCCCCGGCCCACAGTGGGGACACACTGTGTGTGCAGAGCCGGTGCTTTTGTAACAGCAAACCCGGCGTGTGCATGCAGGACGGTCGCTGCCCAGAGGTGCGCAATGCCACCAGCGCACGCAGGCGGCTCCGGGGCAGCAGCAGGGCTGGAGCGACTTCCCCACCTCCCCGAGCTCCGGGATGCCGAGCTCCGGCACCACACAAGAGTTTGCTGCACTGGCAGCTCTGTCTCTCAGAAATCAGATGGGAAATAATCTCAGCCCAGACAGCAAAGCCATTGTCTGCTGTGCCACCGTGACACGAGTAGCTCCTGGGGTCCAGGGGGCCAAGCTCACCCTGGCAGCAGCACCAGCACCCACAGGCAGGACTGTGGACCCACATGGCTCTTGTGGTCCTTTGCATCCTCTCCTGGGGCAGGAGCCGGCAGCATCAGTCCGAGCCTGGCACTTCTACTCCAGAGACCCGAAAGGAGCCTTCAGACACCAGTCAAGACCGCTGGGAGCCACAGGTCCACCCTGTCCTACATTCAGAGGCCCAGCACCATCTGGTTGTTTTGGGTTGACCACCTGCCTCTTCCCTTCGATAAACTGCATCTTTGCCAAGAGATTGCAATGGAAGGGCGGCAGGTAGGAGGCACCCAGCCAGCACCTCAGCGGAGCAGCGTGCTCAGCGCCCAGGCCGGTGCTGCCCTTGGCCTCCTGTCCCTCCACCTCTGGCTCAGCCCCACCTGCACGCTGTGGCACCCCTGAGAGCAGGATGGTGCCCAGGCCTGGGGCAGCAGCTTGTCCTCTCCTGGGGGCACCAGGAATTCCAGCCAGAGAGCTAGATCCTGGCAGCACACAGCAGCACAAAGAAACAGAACAGTCATGAGCAGCTTGGACAGCCCTGGGCACTGCACAGACACCGTGCTGGCCAGGACATCAGGATTATCCTTCTCCATTAACTAAAAGCACGATGGGAGTGCTGGCACCCACCTGGAAAGCCATCAGGGGCAGGCATGGGGAAACTTCTCATCAAGGGCTGCCGCTGCTCAGCATTTGCTTCGGGGAGGCTCTGCCATAGACCCCTGTTTCCCCTCGCAGTAGCAAACCTGTTTGTATTCAGCACCTTTATGCCTGGAAGGAGGGCAGAGGACTTTCAGGCTTGGACTGCTCCCAGGGAAGTTCATTTGTGCACTCTGCCTTGTCTCGGTCGGGCTGGAGCCGTGACAGTGCGGACCGCAGAGGGCTTAGGCACTCAGACGGCAGTGTCTAGCAGCAACAAAAGGAAGAGAAAGGTGCAATGAAATGGACTCAGACATCCCGACACGGATTAGCCCTTCCAGACAGCACCCTTGGGTGCCACTCCAGCACCTTGCAAGAACACTTCTGCATGCCCATCTGATGCTGGTCTGCAAGGCATCAACTCTACAGACACTCGCTGGGCTGCTGGCATGTCGGTTCCCCGACCAGCTCACACCACAGAGCAATAAAGCTGTCAGTAGTGCTGGCAGTGCCAGGAGGAGCAAGCAAGGCTGGTGGTGAGCAAGAAGAATGTTCCCCGCTCGTGTGGGAACAAAATTCCACCTGCAGTGGCTCGTGCTGGGCCAGGAGTCACTGCAAACCCAACTACCCAAGTTCCACTGCTCTGGAGACACCCAGGCAGGACTGGGCATCCCTCCCGCGCAGGACTTTGGCAGGGCACGAAGGGACAGCTGGCACCACAGCTGAAGGAGAGGGTGTAGGAGACGTGCAATGCGAAGCAGCCTGCTACAGAGCAGCAGTGGCACAGGTGGATGCCAGCTCCAGCCCTCTGGCCACCAGCCCAGTGCTGCCCTGCCTGGGTGCCAAGGTGGCACTAGAGCCAGGACACCAACTGGCACCCTTGCCACTGCCCAGCCCACCCAGGGGGCACACATGGCATCGCTGGTGCTGCATCCCTGTGGGGCAGCTCTCAGCACCTGCAGGCAGTATCTCTGCAAGGCTGTCACCGAGCACCACGGCACAACCGCACGGGGCTGTGATTGCTGCGTGGGGAGGGAAGGGTGACCTTGTCCTATATTTTAAAGGCCGTTTTTCATCTACAAAAAGCAGCCAAATGAGGGCAGCAGCAGGGAGGAGGAGAGATGAGCAATGCAACGCAGCCACGAGGCAAAGGCAATGCCTCCGCACTCAGCAGCGCTCTCTCCCCTCCTGGCACAGCAGGTGGCTAGAAAGGGGGTGCCCTGCTGACCCTATCTCTGCTCCCCCTCCTGTCCTTCCCTGCTCCATGGCAGTGAGGGACGTGTGTGGAACGGGAGCTGCGGGGTGCAGGGATAAGTCAGCAGGGCTGTGCCCAAAGGGGCAGAGCAGATGTGCTGGAGTGCAGACCCACGGCTCTGAGACAGGTTCCCCCGAGCCAGGGATCCGTGCAGCCCCCCCAGCACCCCAGCACACCCTGCCAGGCTGCCAGCAGCCACAGCCTCCCCAGGTCCTGGGCCAGCCTGCCAGACCCACACTGTGTCTCTGACATCTAAACAGTTTCAACCACCACCAGAAATGTGACCCAGGACCCACACGTCCCATAAGCATCCTGCATGTGGCAGTCCTTATTTTCTCAACAAACAGTAAGAATTCTCTGCCAGATCACCAGGTTGGACCATCACAGTCCAAATGTGTCCCTCACCCTGGTTCAATACTTCATGAGACAAATAGAGAAACCCAAGTACGTGGTCAGCTTTGCCAAGGAAACACAAACCTGACTGCAACACAGACACCTCCCCACGCGCTTCCCAAGGGTCCCGTGGGGACACGTCCTGCCCCTGTGAGCAGCAGAAGCCCTGGGGGGGCTGGACTTTGGCCGAGGCTGCCCGGGACCCAGAGGGGAGGCATCCCGGCTGTGGGTGCAGAGCTGGGCAAGGTGGGCTCCTCTGAGCATCTGGTGGGGCTCAGCCTTGCACTGCAGCTGTGAGATTTCACTCCAGGCTCTGGAAAGCACTCTGAAGACATTATTCTTAAGCATTTTGCTGCTTCAGAGCTTTAATGATAGGGCATTACTTGGCTGGCAGGAGCTGAGAGCTTCTCTCATCACCAGCGGCAGAGCATTAGCAGAAGGAAGGAAAGCTGCGTTACGGGTTGATGGTCTCCATTCAGTCTTCTGTTTTCTGGGAGGAAAGACTGCTCGAGTGCAGCCATTAAAGGTGGCAGTTCTGTACTCCAACCCCCAAACTGGAAGGCTTACTCAGGTTTAAACAAATCAAGACTTTCTAGAAAAAAAGGTCAAGGTGTCTGCAGAGAGGAAAGGACAGGGAAGGTCAGAGCAGCAGTGCCGAGGGGATGCAACTGCTTCATATTCAATCCCGCTGACAGAGGCAAACACACCTCTGTGTGCAAGGACCTGCCAACACCCAACCTCGCACGCTGCAGAGCCCAGTCCGTGCCTTCCTACCAGCTTACACGCAGGTACGTAAATACAATGGAAAAGGCATCTGAGCATTAGTCTGGGCTGGACTCCTGCCTTCTTGGTGTGAGGGCAGGCTGGAAAGAAGCTGGGGCATTATCCCTCCCTCAATCTCTCTCTCCCATCCATCTCTGTCCACACTGCCAACTGCTCCTAAACTCTGATGGTGCCACAACTTGAGACATTTTCACCCAGGCTGCCAGGAGCCCGCTGGGAACAAGGGAGCCAGAAGTAGGGGAATGTTTCCAGAACACCAGGATGCTGCTCAACAGGCATAGGCAGGGAGGTCAGCCCACGAGGCTGTGGCTATTCAGTGGACCAGGCTCCCTGGAGATGCTCTTAGAGTAGTTCTCAGATGCTTTTGCCTCCAGGAGTAACCACAAGTGGAAGCAATTTCCAAAAGGGTATTGTCTCCTTGGCAGCACAGCCACTGGCTCCAGGGTCAGACCTGGGCTCCGCTTTCTTGGAACCATCCCCTTTGGGATGCATTTAGGGCAGCAACCCATGAAAGTCTGAATGGAGCTGAACACGGGAATGGGGGTTCATTACAGGAGACATCACCCTACTCTTAGTGCCACAGCACTGACTCAAACACCATATCATGCCAGCTGAGACAATCTGAACGGTGACTCTAGAGTAACAAACAACCACTACACAGCAACAGGGTGGAAAAGAGGCATCAGGGTAAGCTGGGCCCAAATTGAAGGGGAAAAAAAAAAAAAAAAAAAAAAGAAACCTAAGTCACAAAGCCACTTTGTGAAAATCTATCCTGTGTCTGGAAGGAAAGGTAGGGCAAGGAGTCCTGAGGCTGCCCTGAGCTCCACGGGTACAGGACAAGCTCCTGTACCGCCCTGGAGAGCACAAGGATCTGTTAAAAGCTGCCTTTTATCGCCTCACCCGGTGCTGAGGGGGGAGCTGGGAACCCCGCTGGAACCCCAGGAAGAAAACCCCACTGCTGCCAGTGGAAAAATGAGACCTCCACACAGCTGCAGGAGCAGTTTTGTTGCTGACTGTTTCTACGAGGGGTTAGGCTAGGATGATCATTAATATTAATGTCTTGGTGAATTATGCATATTTTGCATTTGCATAAACATCCCCTAGTGATGCTTCCTGCTTTGTTAGCCAGCCTCCCCCAGAGCACCGGCAGCCTGCTCATAGAATCGGTGTCTGCATGTTGAAATGTTTTAAGTTTATTAAGAAAACAAAGCAAAAATGCAAACAGCCTGGCATGGGGAGCAGACCCCTTCCTGCCAACAGAGCGCAGACTTCAGACAAGAGCGGCAAAACAACACGTCACCCTCCTGCACTGTGACAGCGCAGCCAAAGGGCCACCTTCTGCCCGTCCATCCCCTCCGCGGGATGGGGAGATCGGCAGCCCTAATCGAGAGGCAACAATCCTATTGCAGCCGAGATCTAGTCTTCCCTATCCATCCCCTTGCCACGTCTCCCTCTTCAGTTCTTTCCTCACGAGGTGCTTGGCTCCTTAGATTCTGCTCCTGTCTCTTGTTTCTGCTCGTATGAGCCCGAATTGATCCATGACCAAGCCATGCACCTGACTTTCTGGTACACTGTGTCCTCATCGGGAGGTAGCTCCTTGCAGCTCAGCGCTTCGCTCGCGTCAACCAGCCAAATCACGCTGCAATGAGCACGGCAGCACTAACTCCCGTCTGTCACGCGCCACGCGCTTTCCCGTTCCCCGCACCGCACCACGCACGTGCGCCCGTGGCTGTATGGGCTGGCCACTTCGAGCCTTCACTTGGAAGTCACAAACCCAGACACTGCCGTTAGCAGCTCTGGGCAAGCTGCCAAGTGCTGCTCCTCGGCTGCATCTCCCGCACAGCACCGCAAAGCCTCGTCCAGAGCTGCCGGGGCCGTGCCGCGCCGCTGAGCTTGCCCAGCGCTGGGAGCAGCAAAGGGAACTCCCCTCCTTCCCATCACTGCTGCGATTGTGTCCCTGAGGGCACCTGCAAGGGACCAGAACCAGGACATGCCATATGGAGAACAAACCAGTGCCGGGGCACCCCACTGGACCCCTGAGCACACGGGGCCACCCTGCCTCACGTGGTCAGGATGCCACGAGGGCCCAGGAGCTCTCTCCTTGCTTCACCTGAGCAAGGGTGGAGGCACAGACAGAAAGGACTTCGCAGCTGAGGAGCAGCACAAGGACGAGCACTGGCCTCTCAGGGGCTGTGACAGTGCTGAGCAGGGAGGGACTGTGCCAAGGGCCACAGCCTGTCCCCCAGCACTCACCCGAATCTCCAAGTCAGTGCCAAGCACCACACTCCAAGCACAAGCCACAAGTCAGTCTCCAACCTCAGCACTGTGTTTCCAGATGTTTCACAGAGGTGTCTGCGGCCAAGGATATCAAGACATGATTAAGAATCAAAAAATGCAAAGAGGAAAGAGGAGATACTTGGGTGGGACTGAGGCATCTAGAAGAACCTACCTGCTTAGTCCATAGTGGACAAGCCACCTTTCAGAAACAGCCCTCCTGTTCCACCAGCTGCCATGAGTACATCCGGCAGGGAAGGACAAGAACCTGTTCCTGTTGGGGTCTCACGGCTCTGTGGGGGCTGTCCCAGGTCCCACCTCTCCCCATCCCCCTCTAGTTTCTCAGAGAGGGTGTTCAGCAAGGGCTGTTGTACCTGAGACACAGGCACACCCTCACCATCCCCAAACATCATCCCATCACCACCCACAGCCCTGTCACTGCAGAGCGGGTGCACGGACGCTGACACCCGCCAGGTCCCCTGGGATCACGAGGACGTGCTGGCCGAGGAGGCAGGTGGGCTGACAGCATGGAGCAGGGGCAAACACCGGCAGGGCCACGTGGATTGCATGGCCACGTGCAGTACAAGAGCTCCTGGAGGACCACAGTCACCCAGAGCTGAAATCCTCCAAGCACTGAGGTCCCTTGAAGGCGCCATGGAGGACAGCCACCCCAGCTGCCCAGCCCACAGCCCAGCACAAGGGTAAGAGGGGAGGGGGGAAGGGCCAGGGGAGCACCCCCCACAGCCCTGCCCACCCTACCTGGGGAGGAAGGGATGAGTCAGTGCGTGAGGGCCACTCATGCATGGTGTGGGTGGAGCAGAGCAGCAATTTCTTCCCCAGGAGACTATATTCTTCGCAGAAGTCCTTTTTATTTATTTCTTCTTACAGAGCACAGCAATTAGCTGCTCCTCAACTCCTCCGCACCCGGGGCTGCTACGCGTGGGAAGGGGATGCTCGCCGCTCCTGCTGCCGAGCCAGGCAGGCACAAGCGCCACGCAGCCAGGGCCGGCAGCTGCTCCCGGCGCCAGCGTGACACTGAGGGGTCAGGGCTGACCACCCAGCCTCACCCCTTGGCCACGAGCTGCTCCCATCTGTGCCCCCAATGCCACCGCAGTGCTGAGCACGCATGGGTGCTCTCGCCCTGCCTGTGCTGCGTGTCTCGGCACTGTCACCCATCGTACCGGCTGTGGCAGACAGCCGGGTACCAGTGTTGCCCCAACAGTCAGATGAAGCCTTGGCTGGGCTGTACGGTGGCAGAGGAGCTGGAGGGGCCAAGAAGGACGTTTGAAGGAGCACTGGGTCTCCTCCCAGCTCTGCCACACTCTCACTGGGCAAGCTGGGATCATGCCACCCAGCCTCCCCGGGTGAAATGCGGGCACAACTCTGCCAGCTGCAGACAGGCTGTACTTTTAGTGCTTGGGCCACTTCAATGCCCCAGTGAGCATCTTCAGGCCCTGTCTCTGCTGCAAGCAAACAGAAAATCTGACAGATGTTGCCCAGAGGCAGGATCAGAAGGAAAGCAGAAGCATTCCAGAAAAGGTGACCTCAAGGAAAACGCTCCTTCTGTTGTCCTCTACGGTAGGTTCCCTTGTTTGGAAGGACACAGAGAGAAGGATTATTTCCTGAAGCCTTCACAGCACATCAGCTGCACGGGTTAGTGGCAGGCAGAGCACTGCCTGGGGGGACTTTGCTACCCAGCAAAACGGTGATTCAACCGACAGAAGGGCATAGGGAAGCATCGATGCCCCCCCGTGTGCTAACAGGAGGTGCTCACCCCACGGGAGACTGCACCCTCGGATCCAGCACAGCCGTTATCCTGCAGGACGGATGCTTTTGCATCCATCTCCTCCACAATACAGAGCAGCATTCAGACAACGCCGAAGTGCCCGGTGCTACCTTTGGGCAGGTCGCTCCTCACACACGTGTTGCTCCAGCCAGGCAGCTCAGGGGCACACCACGCTGCAGGCGCTGCCTGAGCCATCTCCCTGCAGCTCTGCACACGCAGCAGCACAGCTTCCCAGCCCGCCTGCACCCCGCTGTCCTTCGGGGCGATCCTGCTACCCACTCATCGTCCCACCAGCACATTTCCAACCCACGTCGAGCAGGGACTGCCTCAGGCTGGCTGCGCCGCTCGCTGTGGCACCTCCCACGGGCACCCATGCCCTCCGTCCCTGCCATGAGCTGCAGGGATCTCCCCCCGGCCTGACGCTGCTGAGGACCCCCAGGGAAGCCCCGCCAGAGACCTGCTGGCAGCTCCATCCGCCTGCCCTCCCCCTGCCTGCATGGCCATGCGGCCGGGGAGCACTCGCAGCCCTGGGGCTGAGCCCCTCGCCACCTGGGCCCCATTTCCCCAACCCTCCAGCTCTGTCAGATTTTGCTCTCCTTCCTCATCACACCACGCACAACCTGTCTCGCTTCCCCCACATCAGCTATCCGTCTTACCTGCAGCACCCCTCACCTTATTCAAATGTCTCCCAAAACTGTGTTCCTAGCGTTTTCCTGCCAAATCTAAGGAAGCATTCAAATTTCCACCTGCCAAAACCCGCTACTGACTCATGTCCCGGTGACGCAGGTCACCAGCCACCCAGGGGAAGGGCTGCCGAGCAAACCACTGCTCTCCTCCCTGCCTGCAGGGCTTCAGCCAACACAGCGCTCTCATGCAGATCCCACTACACCTTTTCTCGGACCCAGCAAGGCTGCTGGTACCACACAGGGACTCCAAAGCCGGGAGGGAGTGGGATACTTCCAGAACCTTCTCATCCCAGCCCGTGGTCCCTCCAGTCTTCAGCCCCACACGCCTCGCCTGACCAGCAGCCTGCTCAGCATCTCCGCATCGTCTCAACTCCAATGAGCCACGTCTCGCCAGATCACGTTGGTGCCCTCATCACCAGCAAACCAGCTCACGCACAGTCACCATTGCCGCCTTTGACTCTGCTGGTTTTCCAGGGCAAAGGGCTCTTCCACCGCATGCTGTGTCACTGTAGGACCAGCCCCACCACCCCGGGCACTTCACTTACCCGTCTGATGTCCAGTCAGTCGAGGGCAGGTGCCTCACTCAGCCACACTTCCTTCGGGAAGCAACCAGGTCAGGGAGGCAGGAAAGGCATGCTGAGCTCTCCTCCGCTGCATCTTCCCATCGGTTCACAGCAGAATCAGGAGAGACCAGGATAAACAGCAAAGAGGAAAATCAGTGGGGCGGAGAGGAGGAGAAACAGCTGTGAAACCCGGGGCACAGACACAGGACTACTGATGAACAGCAGTTGTCAGGCAGCAGCTGAGCAGGTGGTCCTGCTCCTGGGCTCTGCCCTCACCTCCGCTAACTGCAGAACAAGCAGAGATGCTGCTGGCTTAATTTCACAGTCACAAGCCTTCAACATGGGCAGCACAGTCAAGGCTGTGCAGGTCCTGCCCCAGCAGCAGGCTGGATGCCTCTGCTCACATGCCAAACAAACTGATCTCATTGCCTTGCAACAGTGCTTCGATTGCCAAGACATCTTCAGGACATCCCAGGCCTCAGTCTTTGCTTACTTACTTGTTCCTTACTCCGTGGAGCACTTCACACCTGCGTTGCGCTGGCGCACACTCGGCACGTTTGGTGTGGGTTCAGGGGACTGAGGGCTGGCTGCAGCCCCCGAGCCCTCTCCCAGGCGCGCCTCTCCAGCACCTCCTGTCCTGCCCTGCAAGAGCAGAAAGAACACAGGCTGGAGTCCTCCCATCACCCACCAGGTGACAAGAGGGAGAGAGAAGGTTTTTAGAGGCGCTGGCAGTAACCAGAGGAAGAAGCAGAGCTGTTACTCGAGTGCCCAAACCCACCCAGGTGCTCAGTGCTGGTGGTCTGTGTGCACCCACACACCTATGGCTCTGTGTACACAGGCTGGTCCAGCAGCTCTGAGACACCTGACCTGGTGGCACCGGTAAAGCCAACGAGAAGATGCTTTTACTGAGTGAGGACGTGAGAAGAAAAGGGTGGGGGTGGGGGGGAAGACAAAACCTGCCATCTCCTTTCAGTACTGAAGCTTGGGAAGACTGAAGGTACACTGGAATTGGATGAAGACCCCTGACACAATAGGAGAAGTTGTGTGGTTTTTTGAAGTAGCAATAAATGTTTTGTCACTGAAGAAGCAAAGGGAGAGAGAGAAAAATGCAAATCAAAGCTAACATTTTATTTGGGAGTTTAAAAGAATCTTTGCAGGGAATGGTGGATAATAAGGAAGGTGGAACATCATCTTGCTAATGCAGGAGAGCTCTTGACCTGCCTGCTTCTGCTGAGGAATAAAGTGAATGAGAGCCCCAGAAGGAATGTTAGCTCCCACTGGTTATTGCTCTAGTTAAGAAAATAAGTCCATTAAATAAACATGTCTGGGTAGTGTGGACTTCCAGCAACGACAAACATGCACAGCCCTCCTCAGTGAACTCCTGCTAATGAAGTAAAATCATTAGAGGCCCTGGGTGACCACACACCCCAGCTGGGTGATGTGTTTAACAGGTTCCTGCTGGATTGCACATGTAAGGTCTCTCAGAAGTCTGTAAAGCTCACAGCAACGATCAGCAGACTCTCAGGTGATGCTTTTTAAATCCTGAAGTGGCTGTTTGAAAATCAAAACAAAAATACCACCAGACAAGAGGCTGTGCTTAGCACAGATGGAAGAATTGAGCCCAAGGGGCCACCCAGCACTTCTCCTGCCTGAATCGCCTTCTCTCCCCAGTTGCTGCAAGGTCTGCCAGCTCATCCCTGCTCCATCATCTCCTGCCCAGATGCCAGGAATTCACTTCAGCAAGATTTTGAGTCTCATGGAAGCAGTCAGGTGTGCATGGTGCAAACAGGGAGTCCTGCGGCAGGAGCTGGGCCGTACCCCACATCCCCGCTCGGGACCCACTCACCACCAGTCTCCCTGGAGAGAGCCATCCCCATCGGCAAAGCAGCTGACTGTGGCCTGGCACAGGGTCCCCTTGGTGCACACGTAGGTTTGGTCACCTGCCATTTAACCTGTTTGAGCAGCTCACAGCAGTCTGAAGGGCACAAGAACCTACACAGAGAAGGAATAGCTGCGTTGCATGAACACTTACTGACGTAGTACATAAAATCCTCCAGCAAACCTTACTGGAACAACAGTTCACCTTCCTGTTACTGGGAACAGTCAACCTCTGCTTGGAGGTGACAACCATCCCTGAAATGCAGGTTATTGCAGAACTACATGGTGAAGACTGCTTTGTTGCTGCATGGAGTAGGCAATACTGGGTGCTGGAGCAGCCAGTCACTTTCCAGACCAACACATGACTGCAGGGTCTCAGTGTGTGTGAAGCCCCCAGCTTCCCAGACAGGATGTCCAGTACACACTCAGGATACATCACCAGTGCTCAGTGATGAGGCAGTGCTCCCAGGGAAAACTGTCTGCTATAAACGGTCCCTTGGACTGACTGGAGTAAGACTGTCTCCAGCTAGCTGCGTTCGCCAGGCACCAATATTCACTGCCGCTGAGTAGTTAAAACATAAGGATGGATCAGGAAAATAAAGTCGTTCATGTAGTAGGCATGCAGAAATTACAACATCGATGCCAAACCTGTGAAGATGGAGCCACCCAGAGGTCCTTCTCCTCCACTGAAAATCGCTTCTCTGCAAAGGAGCAGCTTTCTCAATCCAAACAAATTTTAATGGAAAAGTTTGTTTTAAAACAACACATGATGAAGCCTGTGCTCCTCCTGCCAGTGACGCTCTCCTCACAGAACCTTTGCAGAAAAGGCAGGGCAAGTGGCCCCTCCTTCCCAGGCCACAAGTAAAGATATTTTTGGGGGGAAGCTGTAAAAACTCATCATTAACAGGACTGCACTTGTAGCGTTAACTTACATGCTTCTTACCAGTTCGGTAAAGAGTAACTGTCACAGCAAAGGAAGAGTCCCACCGGTAACTTGTGCCACTGCTAACCTTCCAGCTACAGAATTAGCTTGGGGTACCCAACGCAGGCTCCTGAAAAACAATTAACAGGGACTCCCATTGTTTAAATAAAGATAGCTTCATTCAAAAGAACCAGTCCACAGCTCCAGCTAAGCATCCCGTTTGATCCCAGGCAGGACGGGAGTTACCGCCTGCCAGCCGGGCCACTGGCACAGCCCCCTCGACGGCTGCATGTTCACCCTCTTGTTTCCTTCTCCCTCTCGCTTCTTGCCCGCTCAAAGCCGAGTGCTGGCGAGGGCGCGCAGCCGTGCCACCAGGAGCACGAGCACAGCCTTTTTGTTTCAAACCTGCGGAGCCCCTCAGGCCCAGGTGACAAGCACCGAGCCCCCAAGCAAGGGGCAGACCTGGCACCTCAGAGGCCGGGCTGCAGCTGTGCAGCCCCCTTCTGCTGCTTCCTCCGACAGCACGAAGCCCCCCGAGCGCGCGAAGCCAGGCAGGGCAGCGGGTTCGACCAGCTCACCCAAAGCAGCAGCTATGACAGTCTGTGTATATGGATTTTTCCTCCTATTGATTAACCCATTTGGAGTTTATTTGTATTAAGGCTGCCTTGCAGCTCATTTACACTCTCTTAATGAGGCCCCTGCAGAGTGGATGCCTCCTGTGCATTAATTACAGGCTCCAGCACAGCCCATGCTTTACAGAGCATCCTCCCACCCATGCTCCAGCTCCACTCTGCGGTTTGTACAGCACTTGCCTCCCCGGGACGTGCTCCTGCACTGCCAGATCCCACGCTGCTCTGCCCGGCAGCCCCAGCAGGACAGGAGGGGCAAGTTCTCAGAGGGGGAGCAGAAATAGCTCTGAAATATCTGAGCACATTGGGAAGGAATGACCATTCACAGCACATCCCTTTTATAGCAACAGGGCTGCAGAGTACGCCACTGTCGTAGCTTTGTTCGACAATGAACAGCGCTATCAGGGGAAGATTATTTCCTTTTTCAGAGAAAGGAATCAAGATGTTCCTTTTCATCTTTTTCATACCCCAGGAGCTCAGTGCCAGCCACTCCATCTGCAGCAGCTGGCTTGGTCTATGTCCAGCTATCAAAGCAGGAGCAGAAGTAAACATTGCTCCAAACAAACGTGGTATACGTTTAAGAGACCCTGAAAAATCTCTTGCTCCTGTGAGCTGTTAGAGGCTCAAATGCCAAACGGGTATCTATTTGTTTTTTCTGGGTTAGTATTCTACCGTTATTCTTCTAACACTAGAAAAGCTTAATAAAAATTAGAAAAGACTTTAACTGAAACAAGATGCACACAGAACGACTAGGGTTACCGTAAGAAAACATTGGGCAAATAACCAAAAATTTATCTTACACTTAAGCAGTAAAAGTGAAAGCACCAAGGGAACTGCTGGTTCAAATAATAAACCCTGAGCTCACTTCAGATTTAAAACCACAGCACTAACAAGCTGCAGAGTCACTGACAGCTTTCTACAGCTTCCCTCACCTGCTTCCTTTCACCTTTAGTTTACATTTAGAGTACCAGAGCTGCGGAACAGGACCACCACCTCTGCATGTCTGGGTAACACTGTGCGAACTTGGTGCTGTTCAAGGTCTGCAAGCCTTGCTGCCACAGGAGTTAAAGCATTGCCGAGACAGCTGCCACACAAAACCAATCTGAACCGCAAAACTACACTGCGGATGTTCATCAGTGACATGATGAAATCATTGGCAGCAATCCACTTGAAAAAAGACAGAAGTGGTCTGCCTGCTTTTTTGGCAGCTGGGTGGTGGAAATCGCGAAGGAAGCTGAGTGACCTGGCAGAGCAAGATGTGCCATTTCTCTTCCCAATAAAAAAAACCAGGTGTGCTACAATAGTGGGACGGGAAGGCGGCTTCCTACAGCCTCAGGCAACATACCCACATTTTTGAATTTGCAAGGTCGATGAAACAAGAAGCAACTCTCTTTACTGTGACGCAGGACAACACAGAGGCCCCACACAGAGCAAGTATCACCGTCTCAAAGCTCTGGTTTGGCTAACCTTACTGAGCCTATGGAGAAAGCAGGGGGGGAAAAAAAAGAAGAAAAAAAGTAAGAATAGCAGCTCTCAGGGTTTAATACACTCCCACTGGGCTTCACATTGCAAATGCGGTGTGCAGTGCGTCTTTGGGGTATCCAGCAGTGAGCTCATGCCACTGCTGATTCACAAGCGATTAGCCTCACCTAGGGCTAAGCAGGGCCCATGCTCCAGCAGAATTTGCAGTGAAAGCACGTGTTACAGGAGAGGAATGATGCCAATTTGCCTCACTTGCACAATTCTGGCAGCTGGACAACTCTCCACATAAGCAGGAGGCCAATGTACCTCATGCTTCAGTGCCACTTCACAAGGCACCAAAAGCCGCTTGTCCTGACCCTAATTCATTGCTGAATCAGTGTTGCAAACACATCACATATTACACTTCATTAGCTGGCAGTAATGCGTATTTACACACACACACGATCTTGCTTTTGCTTTCAGATCATTATGTTCATCTTAGCTGCAAGAAGGGGTAGTGTTATCATAGTGATAGCTGGCCTAAGGCTATGTAAGGGCAAGAAAATATTCTTTCTGTTACATGTTACCACTTTCCTTTTATACCCTCCTTTCTGCTGACTTCAACAGGAACAGCAGCACTCTTTTCCCTCCCAAATTTATAACCCCACCCTTGCAAGCATCCAACATATGTTGATTCTCATGCGCCAGCTTCCCTTTTCCCTCAGTGTGTAATTGAGTCCTATAATGGAGTTAAATTCTGAACACTTCACCTTGTATTTAGCTGAAAGTTTGCTGCTTCCATTTCATACCTAACAAAGAGACTGTGTCCCCTAAGGCCTGTTTCTTCCTCATCTATTTTGTGCGTCTAATAATAGATATTACCTCTCTCTATTACAACCTTGCAAAATGAAAAAAAGCATAATGGAAGTACAATTACATTCTCTTTCTCGTTGCTGTAAATGTCAGTCATTACGGGAACGTGACTACTACATACTTTGGAACTGAATTTTCCGTTGTTTTTGAGATTTAACAAAGATACACTCAAATGAACCTACCCATCAAACAAGTGGGAGCATTGCCAGGACAGCCTGGAAAGCACTGACGCTGCCTGGCCAGCCTGGTCTGCAGCCTCCGCAGCCCCAGAGCACTGTTCCTCTCCCTTCCAGACAGGCACTCTGCTACCTTCACTGCTTACATCAGTGATCGGTGTTCTGCTCCAAAGCAACAAAACCAGTCATCAGGTTGGCGCAGAGAGCCAACAAACCGAAAAGATATCTTTCACCAAAGTTGGGTCCGTTCATTACAAGTGATTTGTCCAACAGGCAACTGGAAAGACAGCACTGCCTCTGAATACAAAGGGCAAGACAAGAGGAGAGCACAAACTACTGTACAAAAGACCTCTAGGGTCGTCAGGACAAGAAAGCATGGTAAGAAAAACTTAAGAATAAAACACTTGTCAAATCAGAGTAACCTCCCCTAAGGGCTTGTGCTCAATACGGAGTCTGTTTAAACTGGACAAACCAAGCCACCAGGGTAACGGAGCGCAGAGCCCTTGAGGAAAGGGAGGAAACAGCACTGAGCAGTAAACGAGGGTTTCTGACAGCTGATTCCTGTGGCAAGTTCCTAATTATCTGGAAATATCTCATCACATACCTTCTTCCCAGAACACGCTGAGCTTTCTGCCATGACATGTACCATTTCATTTGGATGTCACAGATATCACTGTGTTCTGGGGACACTGGACATTCCAATAAGAAAGAGAGGGCAGTGTCACTGTACTGTAAGCTTTGGCTAAATAACTAAAAACCAGATTCATACAGATGTTTTCTGTAGGCAAGGCTCTTGAGATTTATTTTGAACTATAAAAGACTAAAAAACAGCATTATCTTGTTAGACATGCATACAAATTCCTGAAGGACTCTAACAGCCAATAAAGTAACAAGCAAGTGGTAGGACTAAGTCCCTGTGCAGCTCTGAACAAGCACTACAAGTTTTCTTGGAGCCTACTCATGGGAAATGGGGTGAAAGAAAAGACTGCCACCAGTGAAGATACTATTTCCAATTATAACTAAACAGAGGATCCAGTTTATGTGGAAGCCCGACCTTTTATCTTACACTGGCTCTCTTCTTTAAGACCTGGGTGACTGCTGTCCAATAATTCTATTTCTTGTTAGCAAACTGTTAACTTTCTTTTACATCAGGCTAAACAGACTGTCAGCAGTAAATACAAAAGGCTTTAACAGAATGGGAGGAATAAGATACCTCAGTATTAGGGGCATGAAATGGGAGCAGTTTTGCTGTGGCTTTGAGTCCTCCTCCACAACAGATTATTGCATAAATTACAGTGAGCAGCAGAAGCATCCAACACAGTTCTGAAACAGCTGTGCTTACATCCCTGTAATGCAAGAGTTCACAGCCTGGGTTTGGGCTGTCAAAAGCTGCAGTGACCAGTCATGTGGGCTTACACGCCTCGCAGAAGAGTTAGGGGAAAAAAACCCAGGTGTCTAAAGCAGCCATATGACAAACTCCTCCAATAACTCTGGTCTTCTCACAAAGTTAGGAATCTTCCTGGGTTTTCCACATCTGCTTCTACAGCAGAAAGCAGAGACAGCTTCAGAAACAGACTTCCTAAAATCTGGCACGGTTGGAAAAGACACAGAGAAAGAGTGATTTTAAAAAGCTGTTTGTTTCCAAGCAAGCATTTTGCTTAGTCCACCTGCACACCCTCAGGAAGTTCTACCACTATGGGAGCACAGTCATCAGGCTCAGCTTCAAAGTCCCATTTAAATTTCTTTGTTAGGTGGGCCTTGAATTTTTCAGCCTTCTTCCTTAGGGTCCCATCAACAGCAGCACTGCACGTGAAGGAAAAAAACACCTAAAAGAAAAGAGTAGAGGTCAGTAAAAACTCAGCCACGGCACAAGCTGTGCATCTCTTTCCTACAGAGATGTCATCAACCAGGAAACGTTTCAGGTTAGGCCACGGGGAAGGGATCCACCACCCTGGAAACCCTCCAGCTTTGGGGCTACTTAAACAAAGCCTACAGACTTCTCCTCTCACCCCACAGCCGACAGACATCCTGCCTTCACTCCACTGAGTCTGCGTTAGAAATATTTGCACTAAGGTAATAACTTTGTTAATAATTATGTACTATGGAATTCTGAAATATGTGAAGTGTAAACAGAGAAAAATGTCTAAGCAGAAGAAAAAACAAAACAAAACAAAAAAGGACCGTTGGTATTCATTTGCCATAAAGTCGATTTTACAGTATGTGTCCAAAAGGCCAACAGGTGATTATACCCATCTTTTTCGTGGTTGCATGAACCAGGAGATCCCTCAAAGTGTTTGGTAATATGGTAACACCAACACCTTAGGATACAGAGGAAACTTACTAAAACGATCTTGAAGGTAAGAGATGAACGGGAGCTCTCTGGATAAGGTTCAGTTACCCCCAGCACAGCCATTCCCTTGAGCACAGGGCACTGAAATCTGGACTAACCTTTAAGGGTGGCTCCCCTCCATCACCCAAACACACAGAGATCCATTAACTTTTCACAAACGTACAGCTTCTGTTAGCACTCTGGAGTTAAAGCACCTGTATATCAACAAACAGGGCATTTAGCCTCAGAGTCCATCTCTCATCAGCCTGCTTCTGCTCCTCTTCAGAACTCGTGATACAGAACTCATTTCCACAGGAAGAAACTTGTATTTCAAAGGCCAAAAAAAATGACCGCACAATGGAAGTGAGGGGAAAGCACTCTGGGGGAAAAAGCAGGCTCTAACTTGGAAAAGACTTACTGACAGCTGGATAAAACACTGACAATGAGAAACAAAGTTCGCTGCTTTATAATCATTTGCCTTTTCCTTGTTCATTCTACCGTGAAACTGCCTCTTTATAACAGAACTCTTACACAGCAAGGCTGCTATTAAAAAAAATAAAAATTATACTTCCCACTTCACTTCTCCTCAATGAATTTCACATTAAATTAGTAATTTAATAATTTTTTTTTTCTTTAAGCATTGTTAGGGCTGCATATTCAATGGAGGTTATGCTGTACTCTCCGTGCCTTGGATCAAACTCCAAAAATAAAGTTGCTGTTTTCAAAGCTGAGAAAAAGCTAACACAGATAATACACTCCCCCACACACACACCCCGTTTTGTACCTGCCCACACCCAGTTAAGACAGTGTTAAGTCTGATGGCTGTGTACATAAACTGACTGGGTAAGGCAAGTCCCAAAGGTTCCCTGGCACTATTTCAGCACATCAGGGAAATCCCACGGGAACAGAGAAAAGGAGAACATTTAGCAAGGAGAGGCTCAGTTAAGGCACATTTCTTCTTTGTTACTAGGAATGCAGTGACTCTTGCTAGGGCTTAACAGTTACCGCTGAAGACAGCACAGCCACCTAAAGGCACAGGCTTCTTAAGTGAAAAACAGAGACTGATGAATTCCAAGGGCGTACAAGACTCTGGTATCCAAAAAAGAAAGATAACCATCAAGGCAGGGTGCTTCCAAAATTCCCATCAGATGGAAAGAGGGGCTGTTTGACACATTCCTTGTACTGCTGTAAATTGACACTTGCAAAGTGTGGCTCTGCAAGCATGTTGCAAATAGAGCTACGCTTTCCGGTCCTGTAATGGGATGGAAAAACCCCAGCAACTAAAATGAAGATTTTAAAGAAATGAGACTTTTATGAATCCAAGTTCCAGAAAAGAGAAGAAAGTCACTTCATTAAAAGCAATGCTTCCCATAAAATTTTAGCCAGCAAACTAAAAACAAACACCTCCACCCTCCCCAAATCTACAGCAAGAACTTGGGAGTTACAAGCAGAGAAATGCAACCACTCCCTGACAACGGAGAAGATGCTATCAATTTGCATCAAGCACCTGCAATGTAACTTACTACTGTTTTTTTCTGGGATTAAGTTTCTACTGCTGAGCTTCACCAGTGTATCTGGTTTGGGCTTTTTTTTTTTTTTAAACCAAGTTTTGCTTAGTCTTTTTGCTGAAATGTTAGCATGGTTACAATCAGTGGAAGTAACTGGTTTCACTAGTGCTGGATTACAGATTTGCCTATGCCTGTCTCAGCAGGAGCAGTGTTTTCTGCAGTTTGGATCAACCATAAATTCCCTCTGCATAAGAACTTGATTATAGGAAGTCTTCAGCTTTGCTTAAGGCTAATAGGAATGGAAAAGCTTCTTATATACTACCAATGCCCTAAGCTCAAAAAGGTTTCACTGCACCTTCCCTGCATACTAAGCATACTATTCAAGCTGACCAAAAATCAGCATCATCAGTCTCTTATGCCAAAGTTTTGGGCTTTTTATTTAAAGGATGAATGGCAATTGGGAGAAAATAAACAAATATTATCTTGCACTTGCTCAGCCTCTCTTACAGCTGTACAGCTTGATGTAGTCAAAGGCCTCAAAATTTTTTAGAAGTATGCCAGTACAGTTCAGTCACATTACATGCACCACTCCAGAACTCATGCCAGTGTAGCAGGCTACTTTCAGCACTACTGGCAAGGAAAACATAACAAAAAAGACATAGTCCTCATTCTCTGTTGCAGCCATCTTCAATAGCCTTTCCTCTTGTTGCCTCACTTTCCTGGCCTCTCTGCACACAGACTAACTCAATTTTATACTGCATTAGACACTTCTAGGCATAGCTGGACCAAGTCATGCTCTGAGATAACAAGAAAATGGCATTTCTTTGTAACTAACACAGGGGAAAAGTAAAAGAAAGAAACATGCTTAGATACGCGCTTAGATAGTCTTGCTATCTCCCATGCAGCTCAACAGTAACTTAATTCCTTTTGCTGCTTCTCCTCAAATTTGCTCTGATGTGCTATATGGCCTCTCCTCCCACTCCCATGTTTCAAGAGATAGTTCCAAACATACCTGTAAGGTGCTGGTTAAAAAGTTGTCCTGGGAGACAATATCCACAAAAAAGTCAGCTGGGATTTCATTGAGCTGGTGATACAGCACAGAAATTAGATTGATGTAAAGGTCTTGATACTTCCCTATGGCATCTTCAGATTGGCAAAGGATGTTTAACAGCCTTTTCCAGTGCTCAAATGCATCATATACATTCCCGATCAGGAAACAGATGAAAGCAAACTGCAACTCAGCTGTGCATATTCAGCAAAGGAAAACAAAACAAAACACACATAAGACTAAAAGCATATCCAAGGGATGTGTCCTCTCAAAAATGCTGCAAATGACTGCATGGAACTCCAGGTTTGCCTTTTGCACATGCATTCTGCCCTTCCAGTGATTCTGCTAACAGCAAGCAATACTCCAAACACCATTTCCTAACGCTCTGCTCTCCAGCTGGATAAAAAGCAAAGGATCATTGCGCAGGTCTACCTGTAACTGTAGTTAGTCTGCCTGTAAAATCACTCCCCAAAGATGATAAACAGCCACCTGAGGACTTCCACTGTCATCCGTGTTCTCAAAATGACACCCAAATAAGAAATCAGACATTGCTGTTATTCTGCAAGCATTCAGTCCACCTGTGCCTGGATTCCCAGAGCCACACAGGAGTGCAAATGCCTCCGCCCTTGAACGCAAGGGCTGTGGGAACACTGGGAGAGGTGAGCAGTATATTAATAGATGTTTTTATCTTGTTGAATTAAGAGCCAGGGTTCACCTCACTGGATGCTTAGCATCAGGTACTTTGCCAGAATGATGGCATCATCAATTTGCTACGGTAATTCATTCCCTGTACATCCTAGAACTGTCTTTGTTAATTTCAATAAAGAATAAATTTTACAACGTTAATACAGGAAAAATGGAAGAAAGGAAACCCAAATGCAATACAATTTCAAACCTCAGCAGCCTCAAGGCTCTGCTAGCTCAGCTGGGTTCCCAAGTCCTCCCTCCAACCTGCCACAAAACACAGCCACACTGCAGGACCTCCACAGATTTCATATTTACCCATATCACCAGTTGTCAGAAAAGGCTGGTGGGTAACTCAGACCTGCGACTGGGAGCCACAGCCCTTGCTGCGGATGTCTCCCTGTAGCTGAGCTGGGAAAGCCCAAATTCTGCCAGAGCCACCAGCAGCACATAGCTGAGCTCCAGCCAGGGAAAGGACCAGCTACTGCCTTGGGAGCTGCCTGCTGGGAGGCCCGATACCACCTCACCACCCAAGCGGGAATGAGAATCTGAAAATCACGATGTTCAGCCCCACTCGATGCTCCCAGGGCTCCATAAGCTCCGTCATCCAGAGCTCTCGCCGAACAGGCAAACTACCAGGCTGGTGCCAGACGACAGGCCCCCTCCACACGAGCTGCGGTCGCTTGCGATTGCTACTTTTGACTGGATTTGAGGGGAGCTGGGCTGCAAGCGCAGCACCCTGGAGCCAGAGAGGCAGACGGGACAGGCTGGCCTTCGGTGTCCGGAGCACACGGGCCCTGCAGCTACTACAAACGCCACAGGCCTCCGGCCGGCAACGCAGAGAGCTGCCGAGGGCGCGGGGCCCGCCAGGGGCGGGTTCCGTCCCGGCGCTCTCCCTTCGCAGGGAAATGACTTCATTGTCCACGGGGGCGGCGCGGGGCGACGGCGGTACTCACCGAGCAGATCCAGAGGCTGGCCGGCGTACCGCTGGCGGATCACCCTCTCTAGGGCGTAGCTGAGGTCCATGCTGTGTCTGGTTATCTCCTCCGGAGTAGCTCCGTCGGGGTACGTCTGCTTCGGCAGCTCCGTGAACCTGATCTCGGTGCCGGCCCTGGGCTCCATGCGGGGCAGCCGCGCCAGCCCCTCGGCGTAGCTGCGGCACTCGGCGTCGAAGCGGGGCCGGCGCTGCTCCGCCCGCTCGCTGGCGTGCCGCCCCGCCGCCACCGGCAGCACCTCCGAGAAGGCGCAGATCCGCCCGCTCTCCGGCTGCAGCCGCTCCACCGCCGCCTCGCTGATGTAGCTGGTGAGGGAGACCCACTTCTTCAGGGTCTCGTAGGGGTAGGGCCCGAGGAACCGGTCCATCTCCTGCAGGTTCCCCGCCAAGGCCTCGGCCTCGCCCGCTGCCGGCGCCGCCAGCCCCACCGCCGCGCTGCCGGTGTCCCAGCGCAGCACCCGCCGCTCCCGCCGCTGCAGGCTGAGGAAGCAGCCGGTGCGCGGGCCCGTCTCCCGGCCGCCGCCCGCCCGCGCCGCGCTGCAGTGCAGGAAGTGGATGCCCGGCGGGATCATCTTGACGCCGCGGAACCGGGGCCCCACGGTCCAGGCGCTGTAGTCGATGCCGAACTCGGCACCCTCGGGCAGGCCCAGCACCACGACCGCGGCGCCCTCGAAGACGAGCGGCCGGGCCAGCTCGGGCTCCAGCCGCGGGCTCGCCATGGGCAGCGCAGGCCGCGGCCCCGGCCGCTCCTACCCGCCCGGAATCGCCTCGCTGCCGCCGAGCCCGCCCGGTCCGCGCTGGAAAGCGCCCGGGCGCCCGGCCGCGCCGGGCACGTTCGTTCCGGTTGCGGCCGTTCCGGTGGCACAGCCCTTCCGGGCCGTTCCGAGCCGTGCCGGGCCCCGCACTGTAGGCCGTCCTGCGGCCCTCAGCTCCCGCTCAGCCCCGGATCCCGAGGCCCAGCCCCGGCGGTCCTTCCCCTGCGCCCTCCCTGAGCCCCCCGCGGCCGGCGGCTGCTCCCCTCAGCCCCAGCGTCCCCCCGAGGCGGCCGCGCTGCCCCCGGCACCCCAGCTGGTAAACATTCCCCGAGGCCCTGTCCTCCCAGCCGGGGATGAGAGCCCTGCCATGGGACAGGGGGACCAGAGCCCCGCAGCAGGACAAGGGGGCGAGAGCCCTGCCATGGGACAGGGGGACCAGAGCCCCGCAGCAGGACAAGGGGGCGAGAGCCCTGCCATGGGACAGGGGGACCAGAGCCCCGCAGCAGGATGGACGCATGGAGACCCTCTCAGCAGGACAGACACACCAGGCCCCGCAGCACGACCTGAACAGCCAGGTTCGGGGACAGCTGCTGCCTCCTCTGTGTTTTGAGCATCCTGACAGCCACCTCCTGCCACACACGTGCATATGAGGGTCCCAGCCACCACGTGAAGCCGCTGCCAGCTCCACCAGCTGCAATACCCAGCCTGGCAGCATCTTCGCTTTAGACAGAGCAGAGTCCAGGATGTCCGTGTGCAGAGACCCTGGCTGCAAGATTCCCCCTTCACTTGTCTGTCCCCTTGGTAGGAAAGAGTCCACTGAGGCCCCAAGCTGATTTAGCATCAAACACATTTATTTCACTTTCATTGAATACAAGAACAGTGAGCACACACGCATACACCACCAAGCACTGAAAAGGAGTATGACTGAAGGGGGGAGAGGGAGAACAAAGGAAGAGAAAAGGAGAGTTAGTGAAGGAACAACAGAGGCATTGCAGTTGGTTGGTAAGGTGCTTCTCAAATAAAAATAAATATTATTGTTACTGTTATTATTACTCAGGCAATCGCAGGCCAGGTTTGGAATGAATTTGTGGGATCGGGTAAAAACAGGCACTCGTGTCTCCCACCCCTTTCAACAGAAAGGCCCCTGGAAGAAAACAAGCAGTGATCAGCTGTCTGAAACGGAGCAAGGTGATGAGCAGGCTGGGGGAGCTGAGCCCACAGGGGCCTCAGTTGTTGCTGAGCAGCAGAAACCCACACCTCCCCAGGTGAACAAGCAGTGAGCTTTTTTCTTTCCTTTTTTTTCTTTTTTTTTTTCTTTTCTTTTTTTTTTTTTTTTAAGTTTTTTAAACACTGCCACCCATCAAACACACTGCGGAAGCCAGGGACTGGATCTGCTCACTCCAAACAGAACTCATTTCAGTCCAAGCGCACATCAAGTCTAACTCCGTAAGGCCACTGATTTTAACAGTAACCTCCAAAATTATAACTGTACACAATGTCAAAAGCAAGTATCTAGTTTCATAGTAGCTTCTGGTGGGTTGTAAAGGCGTCAAAGCCAGGTGGGCTCCTCCAAGTATGAAATACACGGTGTGCTGATGAACACCAGCACCGTGTGCAGACCACAACTCCTCCACCACCACCCCTCTCTGAAAGTGCCACTGCTGATTACAGCTGGTTTGGGTGTATTGAAAAAAAGGAAAGACTGAAAATTAGCCTCTTTGCAACTGCCTTAACTCTTTTTTGGTTGGGGGCCTGGTCTTTAAAGGTAGCTGAAGGCGCTTGTATGGAAGCTGGGGCGACGCTCATGACCTGGCAGCACTGGCACCAGCCAGCAGCTCTGTCTGCTTCCCGAGCAGCCTGAGCTCATGCCTTCTGTGCTTGCAGAAGAAACCTCTCTACCAGAAAAACAGACTTTATGGGGATGTACTAGCAAGCAACTGGTGAACCCTGGCTGCCAGGGAGCAGGCTCTCTCCTGGGATATCAAAGGCAGTGAGCGGGGTCTGCCCACAACACCCTCACAGTACAGGCTCTCCTGCTCGCTGTCATCCTCCGAGCCGTTGCAGGACCTGGCAAAACACACCTATTTCTGGGCACGGTCTGTGTGAGGGGTGGGAAACTAAAGGCAAAATGGTGCAGAATTGTGGGCCCTTCTGTTTCCACAGGAGCTAGAGATGATTCCAAGAAGGAAACCCATTTATTTCCTTTCCTTTCTGATTTTGGTTCCAGGTCTACCCTAACTGCCTGGTTCACAGTGTACGAGGCCCTGGGCTTGGCCCAAGATCCCCTTCCAAAGGCAGCTGTAGAGGAAACCTGTGGCTAAATGCTCAGCTGGGACAAGCCGGGGGAAGGCAGCTCCACTGACACCTCCTCAACACACACCTTCTTACGCAGAGGGCCTGGGCTCTCTGGTCCAGCCTGGCACGCTGGGGATGCTCTGCAGTGATGGAGACAGCACAGTCTCTCCACTGCCCACCTCTAGGCAGGCTGGGGGAAGGACTGCCATCGCTGTCACCAGCCCACAGTGCCTCAGGCAGCCCTTACCATCACATCCCAGGCAGTGGAGCAGGCAGGGCTGAAACAATCCCTCTGTCTTCAACTCTACTACAAAGCTCAAGTAACTTCATTACTGGGATCCAGAAACAAAGCAAACCCACTCCAACCACCAGCATGGCTCAGTGGGCTGGAAAGGAGCGATGGGTGCAACCCTGCGGCTGCCACCTTGCTCCTAGCTGACTCCCATGGCTCGGGCTGGGGGCTGGGGAGATGATTCTGCCTACAGCTGCCAGAGCTGCAGCCTCAACCGCCTTCCCTGCCCCTCCAAGTCCACCACTGACCCTCCAAATCCAACCACCATACACTGCAGATCAGATGGTGGGACATCTCCCGTCTCTTGCCCTCTCCCCTTCCCCCCCCCCCCCCCCACCCCCAGCACACACCAGCGGCTGAAAACCGTCCCCACATTCTCTT
>JAVJGJ010000002.1:996897-1012425 GCA_035590215.1 Microhierax caerulescens
GGGACAGCCTCCAGAAGGAAGCCTGATGGCTGCTGTACCCTGCCAAATGAGCCAAACAGCTCGCAGAGACGAGCTGAACAGCATCCCCCTCGCTCCCGCCAGCGGACCAATCTCCCTCCCCCTCCCCAATTTGGGGCATACCTCCGTCAAGGCTGCGAGACATGGTGTACCGTTTGCTGGAGGAGCGCTCGAAGAAGGGAGCCGGGCGGTCGATGAGGGCGCTGGCCTGCCGTGTCTGCGCCTGCGTCCGCCCGCTGTAGCGGAACTTGGAGCCCATCACCAGGAAGCCCTTGGGGGGTGGCTCCGGGGACACCAGCCTAGGGGTGAGAGAGGCGCAGCACTGTCAGCGAGCCCCAGCCATGCCCCCCAGAGCTGCCCCCCACATGTACCTACTGTGGCAGGGGCAGGAGCCTGTCTGCCTCCAAGAAGGGAGGTCTGGAGAAGGTCTCCTCACCTGAAGAAGGTGTGATGCTCTATGCAGACCTTCCAGAGACGCTTGGCGGAGCGGTGGTTGGGCAGCTTGAAGCCAATGGTGCTCTCAAACTGTTCGTACTTGGGGAAGACAGAGGCACACGGTTACAGGCAGATCCTGCTCTAGGGGACGTGATGGGGTGGGACCTTGCAGAGGCACTCTGGTTGCCCTGGCAGAAGCCACGACCATGCAAAACACAGTTGTCTTCAAAGCAGTGCTGGAAAGGTCCATGCTCAGCCCCACTGGGTGTGGGATCATGCCCCTACACTTTTGGCCTAAGCACTTTCCTCGACTGTAAATGGCTTTTCAGTGCAAGATAAATTCCCTCAAGAAACAAAAACCTTTTACAGCTCGTTTTGGTGAGAGGGCATCTCTGTTTCAGATTTACTGTCCTTTCCCTCCTGCCTGCTGGAAAACGTGGGTGGAAATGCATTCTCCTATCCGTGCACTTAAAAGAGTGAAAATAAAACTGGGAAGCGAACGAAACAGCCTCCTGATAGTTCTCTGTGAAGCACACAAGACACCAAAAATTGCCTCAACCCCCCTTCCTGGGCGACTTCCCCGTGCCAGCGGGATCACGGCGTCTGGCTGGTGGGGAAAGGAGCCCAGGGTGCCCTCAGCCTGCTGAAGTCACTCTGCCCATGAGAATGAACAGGAAAGCACCTTTGGAAAGTCTCCACGTGCCACAGGAGATGTGCTCTCATGGCCAGCATGGTCACTAACTTGGGACCCTGGGGCAGAGGCTGGAGCCAGGCGAGGACCTCCCCGCCAGGCAGCCCCAGTCCAGCAGAGCAGGCAGCCTGCCGTGCCCTGGGGCCGCACCGGTGCCTGGCACCCACCTCCCCCGGGCGGATCTTGATGTAGAAGTTGCTCCTCTTGTAGGAAATTTTGAGGATCTTGGGCCAGGCAAAGCGGTTGATCCTCAGCCGGTCCCTGTAGATGAGGAGGCCATTGGCGCAGACACCCAGCATGATGTCAATACCCTCCGAGTCCTGGAGAAGGCAAGAGGGACAGGAGGGGACTGCTCAGCTGCCCAGTAACAACCAGTCCAGCCAGCAGTGCCACACTCCCTCCTGCTCGGTGCTCTGCCACAGGGGACCTGCTGACAGAGAGGTCACGGAATCACAGACTGGCTGGGGTTGGATCTCTGGAGGTCCTCCGCTCCAGCGCAGGGCCACCCCGAGCCAGCCCCCCAGGACCACGTCCTTGTTGAACCTTCGCTGTGGAAGGCAGGGGCTGGGCAGGGAGGGGGGGTGTGCAGGCAGGGCTGGGTGGCACTGGCCATTGCTCTGGCGGCCCCGTACCTTGGCGTGGTGCAGGTCCACCCCGTACATGGAGAGCTTCTTGGCATTCTCCAGAAAGTGGATCTCCGCTTCCCCGGGGGTCATTCCCCTGCAGCAAGACAGAGAGGGAGACACGTGGCTGGGCGCCCCACCACGCGTGGACCAACTGCCTAGTGCCCTCCTCGCCACCAGCCTGTCCTCTTCTGGGGCTCACCGGTAGGTCTTGTGCAACTCCATGATGCGCTCCTCCAGCTCCCGCGTCTGGTTGGGGGCAAAGCGCAGCTCGCTGACGTAGTTACCCACATGCTCCTCAGCATCATAGTCACCCAGCTCAGCCTGCACAGCGTAGGAGCCCAGCAGGGCATGCGTGACAAAGGAGCAGGGCAGGCGCCCCGTGATGATGTCCGCGCGGAGCTGCAGGCACAGGTAGTATCTGCAGGAGGGAGCAAAGGGTGAGAGCAGGGCACAGGCATGCGCCCTCCGGAGCAGGCTGGGGCTCCCTGGGAAGCAGCAGCATGCACCCCACCTTGTACTGCTCCCCATGGGGACTGCCACCTCCCACGGCCACCTTCCCGGCCCGCTCTGCATGATTTAGACATGCCACACTCGCGGGAGGGCAGCAAGCTCCCAGACACCCCCCAGCCGCCTACGTCCTGCCTAAGCCCTGTCCCTCCACACGCTCCCAGATGGTCCCCTGGGAGCTGCCCCCAGCTGTGTCCATGCAGGGATGGTTCTCACCTTGTGATGTCCTCTGTGAGTTGGGCAGGGTCTGGGGGGTAAAACTTCACGGTGAAGGCGAAGTTCCAGGGCCCACCTAGGGAGGGGAGAGAGCAGTAAGGGCAGCACCCATGCTGGCTGCACGCAGGTGTGCAGGAGCATCTCGGCATCCACCAAGGGTCCCAGCTACTCCCCCCAGGCCTGGCACAGGGCAGGGACAAGGGGGCTCCAGAACAGCCCTCAGGACACCAGCACGACTTGATTAATCCTCCCCAAACAGGTGGGGAGAGAAAAGCATCACAACTTCAGGAGCCATCAGCTCAGCGGGACTACCAATGTCACAGCAAAAGCCTCGTATGCCCCAGAAGGTGAGACCTTGGGCAACAGCTCTTCTGCCACCGCAGCAAGGCAACATCATGGGCAAAGGTACCCCAGGACCTGTCCCAGCAAGCCCCCCACTCTTCTCCCCCATTCCTGTCCTCCCTGTGCAGAGCAGGTGGGGATGGCACCCAGAAAGAGACCAGGTCTCAGCCAGCTCTCCAGTGGCATAGACGGGGTCCTTTGCCCCCCCACACCTGTCACAACTAAGAGGAGAGGTGGATAATGGGCAGCCAAACAAGCAACAGCATCCCTGTCCTCAGGGCAGCTGCCAGAGGTCCCCTCCAGGGCAGGTGGGGAGGGTCCCACCAGAGGACAGTCACAACTGAGCCACCCAGGTGCCCCGCGGGACACGCCAGGGCTAGACCAGGAGGATGGACCCTTCCCGGGCACTTACTGCGGATTTGCTTCTTGATCTCCTTGGAGGGGTCCAGCCAGTTCTGCAATGAGGAGACAGCAGGTCAGGGGGGCCCCCTCACCATGGCAGCAGCAGCGGCCACAGAGGGACCCCCCGTGCTCACCTTCTGGCTGTCTGAGTCACAGAAGGTGAGGCCAAAGTAGTCCTTCTCCAGGAGGTTGAGGTGCTCGCACACCATGTCAAAGAGGACCTGCCCTCGGGCGTGCTTCTGTCGGAGACACGGAGAGGCTGATGGTGAGCTGACTCCCTTGTGCTCCTGCAGACCCAGCGGGCACAGGCAGCACCCACTGGGTGCAGGCAGGCAGCACTGGGGAGGGTCTAGCAGCTCTAGCTCTCCAGGTGACCGCTGAAAGATGCTGGGCTGCCTTTAAGAGCAGCCCTCTCACCCGGCAGCACCATTCTGGGGACACCCAGGCGGTCCTGGGGCTGTGGGGATGGGACACGGTCAAGCCAAGCCAGTGCAGGCAGCAGGTCCCACGGGCCAGGGGACCCGGTGCCCGCCCAGCACATCCCTCATCACGCCAGGAGACAGTGATGCTGAACCAGAGAGGGGTCCAGCCAGCCCAGGCGCCTCTGCTTCGGACCACGAAGCTGGGACAAATACGCCCCAGGGTTTGTGGCAGCCGGTGCTGCCCGTGGGACAAGCTCCTTCCCGACACCCTCCTCGTGGTGGCGGCTGGGTCCCAAAGCATGGTGTGACAAACAAGAGCCACGAAGAGCCCATGCCATGGGCAGGGATGGAGGGCACCCTCGTTATCTGGTCCTTTGAGTTCCCTTGCGTTTCCCTTCATTACTGGTGCCAGTGAGGCTCAGGCTCACGCAGATGGAAGAACAACCCCTGCCACGTGTGTTTCTCCCCTGTTTACAGCCTCCCAGCCCAGCAGCTCCCATCTCCCCTCTCCAAGGCATCCAGCACCCTCATCACGTGCCCCAGGGACGGCAGCGCAGGGCACCAAGCGGCACAGCCCCGGCAGGCAGCTCGCTGCCCCCAGCTGCAACCAGGGGCTCCCGCTGCCGGGCCCTGACACACCTCGCCCGCGGTCCCTGGCCTGCTGGCTTTATGGGGAAGGACAGCCAGGGCTGAGAAGATGAACACAGAGAGGATGGGCACAAACCTGCCTGGGACAGCCGTGAGGTTCCACGTGTGTCAGCCTCTTTCCACCAACACATGCACACACACGTCTGTCTTTCCAAATTTTTTCCTTATTTTGCAATTTCAACTTAAACAGCTATTTCTGTGGATCCTTTCCCCTAGGAGAGAGGTGCTGCAAAGCTGTCCCTGGAAGAGCCCTGACATCGGGGACTCGCTGGGCTGGGCAGGGTCCCTGGGCTGCGACATGTCCCCTTCTTGGTGCCAATGCAGCCCCCTGAAGCTGGGACTCACCTCCACCTCGCATTCATACTCGGAGGCATCGAGCAGGGTCACTCTGCAGAGGGCACTCTTCACTTTCTTGGTGGTCTTCTGGGGTGACTTCTGGGTCTTGCTGGGGGTTGTTTTGTCAGAGAGCCCGTCTGTCTCGCTGTAGTCCTTCTCCTCTGTCTCTGTTCCCTGGAGAAGGGAGACGCACAGGGTTACTGGCACCGCTGCCAGGATGGACAGGCAGACACATGGGGAAAGCCCTCCAAGAGCAGGCAGAAGAGGGCAGCTGACGGGGGCTGACGACCCCCTGCCCTGGCCGGCAGCCGCAGCAGTGCCATTTCCAGCGCAGTCAGCGCTCGGGGCTGTCGTGCTGCTCCTTCTGCCCGTCCTGCCTGCAGGGACCTGTGTGGGAAGCTGGGAGGCAGCCGGCAGAGCCCACCCTCATCCCCTCCGGGATGCTCCCCCGGGACTGAGAGCACAGGGGAGGTGCCCACCTCACCGCGCTCCCTGCAGCCCCCACGCTGCAGCAAGGACACGGCGACGGGCAGCAGACAGCGGTGGCACGTTCCCTTCCTCCGCTGCGCCCTCCGCTCCGCCACATTTCACAGCACCCGGCTGTCACCCACTCACCGGCTCCATGTTTCGGGCATCGGACTGTGCCCCGGGCTTCTCATGGCCCTCGGCGGGGCTGGCTGCGGCGGTGGGGCCCTGCGCGGCTGCCTCCAGCTGCTGCTGCGGAGCCTCCTCCTGCGCGCTCTTCACCTCCGAACCGGGGCCCGTCTCCGTGGTCATGGCCGCTGGTCACCCTGCTCTGCACCGCCAGCCACAAGGAGAGACAGGAGGTGTCACCCAGGCACGCAGGGATGGAGGATGCTGGCAGGGCCCCCGGGTGCCCCGGCCCTGCCCTGCTGCCAGGCACCCGCTCCCTCTCCGTGCCCAGCGCTGCCGCTGCCGACGGCCGGTGACAGCAGCGCAGGACGTCGGGGTTTCGTACTTAGTTGAGCCAGAGAAGAAGAGCCAGTGGTGTGGGGAGGGACACCGGTGGCAGGGACCCCCCATGGTCAGGGCACAGGGCTCACGCCCCAACTCTGCGCTCGCAGCAGGGAGTGGGGCTGGCCATAACCCCCTGCTCCCCCCAGCCCTGGGGTCTTCGGTACCTTCACTAGTATTTTTCACGAACGGGAGGGTGATTCTGGGAGGAAAACCCAGGCTGTGAGGCGGGTTAAAGGCTGCACGGACACAGGAAATTGCAGACACGAACTCCACGTATTGCATCCGGGATGGCTGGGGTCTTCCCCGCTGGACCTCCCAGCAGCAGCACCACGCTGGGTTCCCACGGCTGGCGCGGCCGGACCCTGTGTGGTGGTGGGACAGAACCTGCCTCCGGCTCCAGCTGCCTGTCCCATGCAAGATGCAAAAATAAACTTGGGGCCAGGCACAGGGGAGGGGAAGGCACTTTCCGTGCTGGGGCGCTCAGTAACACGTTTCCTGCAGCCTTTAAGTTTTTGAAACCTTTATGCAAATGCAGCGTGGGGCTGGTGATGGCTCCTGGGACAGTCCACGCGCACGCAGGTCATCAAACGCCCTTTGTGACCATCACCCATCTGCCACTCGGGCTGCTCAGGCCCCACCAGCTCCCCAGGCCATGTCCGGCTGTGCAGGACCAGCTGGGATCACCGCCACCAGCGTGCCTGAGGGCTGTGACTGGACGAGCTGGCTCAACCAGCAACATCCATCCAAGGTCACATCACACAGCAGCCACATGAGCAGCCCTGAGTAGTGCCTGCAACACCAGCAAAACTGCACTTTTTTGGAGCGTGGAAGCCCATATGGGATATTTTTGGTCCCTGTTTCTGGAATGACAGCACACATGGCACTGGCAGGGAGCCAGCTTCTCCCTGAGCTGCCAAACCCCAGGCCCAGCAGCACTAATACAGGGATGAGGTCCCAGAACAGCTCTAGGCTCGAGGAGTTACTTGGTGACATGACATCCAACCACCATCACCTCCTGTAAATCCCAACTACCTAAACGCTGTTCTAGCAGGTATGGGAGAACAAGACTCTGGCCAGGACCATGACCTAAGGCAGGCAGGGAAAGACAACTTTTGCTGCCACCCACAAACTTACTAACTACAAAGAAGAACATCTCACACTGCAGCTCCTGTCCCACTTCTGCCTTTCAGGTGCCCTCAGCCCAATGGGGAGATGTGAAACCTTACCCAGAAAAAACTGCTAAAACAGGCTCCCGGGGTGGGAGGGGATGGACAGGAGGCAAGGGAACGGCGCTGGTCAGCCTGCCCCAGAGCTGCGGCCGTGCAGCCACTGCAGAGGGACTTGGTTCACACCAGAAGAGCCAGGACTTCACCCCCTGCCCCAGGGCCATGTTCTCCTGGCCAGAACAGGCAGGACAACCTGCTGCCAGCCCCTGAGAAACATCAGCTCAGCTTCTCCTAAGAGACCCCAGTGCCTGGCCAAGAGCACGAGAAGATTTCAAAGGTCACCAGCAGTTTATTTTTTCTGCAGAGGAAACGGGGCTGCTGTTTTTCCACTGCAAATTCAAGCAGTTGCCAGCTCCCAGCTCCAGTCCCTGTGTGGATCATTCTCAACCGCTTCCGTTTGGTTCTCAGTGTGTGAATTTTTTAATCGATGTGAAACCTCTAAAATGACAACCATCACTCTGAGCCAAAAACGCTGCATTTTTTACTTGAGGTTTCTAAGCATTCTTCCAAACTATTTTTTTCCCTGCAGCAGCAAACACTGATCCCTGAGGAAATTATGGGGGCTGTTTAAGGGTGGCAAGCTGGGAATTCATCCTGCCCTTCCCAGCCAGCCCTACTTTTGCATATTAAGCTCCAGCTCAAACCTTCTGACAGCGGGCAAGGAGCCCAATGCAGGGACCCTAACTAACAGGGCCTGGCAAGCCCCCAGGGACCACCTCCCTGCTCCCATCGAGGCCTGGCTTCTCCTGCCACCCTGCTTTGGGATCCCGGCCACTGCCCCTTTTCCCTGGACCCAGGACAACTTGGCCCCACTGCACCCCAGGGATGGACTTTCCTGCAGCACTCAAGAGCTTCAAGAGCAGGAGAAGCTTATATGGGAGCATCTCTGCCTTAAGCAGGAACCACCCCTGGTTTAAAGGCAGGAAGCACGCTTTCAGACAGCGTGAAGCTGGTCACGAGGCACTTTCTGGATGCAAAATGCAGATGCTGCCCCACCTCACAGGACAGCCCCTACAGAGACCCTGAGGTGGGGGGCCATGGGTTGAAAAAGGACACGGGTGCCAGCACGCTGCCAAAGGGACAATCTAACTGACATATTTCCCATCGCAAACCTTTAGCAGAGGTTGAGACCACAGCTGCAGCAAACTTGACCGAGACCAGTGGAAACGCTGTCCCCAGTAATCCGATTTGTTTCTGTTATTAACCACGGCAGGGGCAGGACTCAATCCTGCGGGGCAGGCAGCCCACCCGGGGCATCCCAGCCCTTCCCCAGCGCCTGGCCTTGCTCACGCACGTCCCCGCGGGCAGCGGTGGCACGGGGTGCCCAGAGCCTTCCTCCTGGGTGCTGGCCGAGGGGCTCCTCTGCACCCCAGCCACCGGCGCCCAGAGCTAAGCACAAGCCCGGTTTATAGGCAGGGCTGGCTCGCTTCTGCTGCAGCCAGACCCAAAGCGGGCCGGGGGGCACCTCCTCAGGGCAAACACCAGGAGAAAAGGCTGGAGCCAGCCCGAGCTCCGGGCTACCGGAACAGGCGCGTGGGAACGGTGACTGCAAAAAAAAAAGCCTTAGCAGGATCAGAAGTAGGCCTGCTTGTCATGCCTACAATCTCCACCCATCATCTCCCTGCCTGCTCCTCCCTCCCTTGGTGTTTTCCTCTTCTCCCCTTTCAAGTTGGAGTGTGGATTCACGGCTTTCCCAGACGCTCTGCCTCCGCACTTCCCCAGCATATCCTGGCTCCAGCCTCCCCAGCGCTCCCCCCAGAGCCTTTCCTTCCCCGCCACCTGCAAACAGGGTTTCGCCCAAGCCCGCCTTCCCCTTCCCCCTGCCCATTCACCCCCCGCTACTGGGCTGTTTTCAAGGCTGAGCATCCCCCTTCTCGCCTGGGCTCTGCTTTCCCCCGTTGCCCCCCGCGCTTCTGAAGCATCACAGACACCTGCAGGCGCGTCTCCATCCACAGCCCCATGCCGAGTGCCCAAACGGGTCTCCACGAGCATCAGTGCAACGGGGGTGCACAGAGCTGGGTAGCAACCAAGCACCCTCCTCCCTTGCCACTGCGTTTGGCAGCTGCTGAGGGTCCGGGAGTGGCTGATCCTGGCAGCAAAGCCCACCGCCACGCTGCAGGACAGGCAGCTGCCGTGGAGAGAGCCAGACATGGGGAGCAAGCTGGGCACAGCCACTGCGTGACACCGGGCAGGGGGTCCAGGTACTTGCCAGCCCCCAGGAACAATGGAGGAGCTCACCAGGGCTGCAGCACCCAGCACCTCTGCCATGGGGCAGAGGCTGAGCTGGCAGGGGATGGGCAGGACGAGAGCACAGGCACCACAGGCAGTGCCTTCCAGCCATCCTTGACACACGAGAGGAGTCCCAGCAGGGAGTCCTGGGTATCCTCTAGGGACACATACAAAGTGAACAGGGAGAGTGGTCCCCAAAGCCCCAGCAACATGCGGCACCGCTAAGCCCCGCTGCCACCCAGTCCTCACCCCCTGGCACTGGGGGACATGCAAATCCCCAAACTGTTCCGCAGTGCAGCAGGCAGCCCGGAGAGCAATCCTGCACTGCTCTGCAGCAAGGCCAAAAACCATACGAGCTGCCCTGTTGGGGGTGGGGGGGCAACAGAAACACAGGGTGTCCCCCCAGCTCCTGGAGAGTGCACACCGCTCCTCCTCACATGGGACTGGCAGGGGCAGAGATCTGCACTGCCCCGAACTGTTCCCCAGCTGGAAAAGTGCCCTGTTCCCCTCACCCGAGCTCCAGAACCCACATCCCACCCAGGACGGTGCTCCCCATGCTGGGCACCCGCTGCTGGCTAAAGTCCAGAGCATTCCATGGGCAGTCAGCCGCACCACAGAGCATCCCGCGTAGCTGCCTTTCCTGTGGCGGTGCCAGCCCTACCTTGGTGCCAGCTCCCCATGCCTCCAGCGCAGCTCACTGCTGCCAGGCTGCTGCCGCGTCCGAGGCAGCGCTTTCTGCAGAGCCGTCTCTTCCCCAGCCCCAACACCCCCGCACAGTGATTGATGTGTACCGCAGCCGCAGCCGAGCTGGGAACTGGGCTGCCTTCCCATCCCACTGCTGGGCTCCCCCCTCGCCAGGAGCTCTGTGTCCGCACCGCAGCCCCTTGGCATGGTGGGAGGGTCCCACGTGGATGCTGGTGCCAGTCCCATCCGCCCCCCTTGCTTGCAAACACCTGACTCATCCCGGGCCAGGCACCAGAGAGCCGGTACAGGCTGCAGTCCTGCCAGGATCCTTCCCCGTCACACACCAGCAGGGAAGGAGAGCTTAGCTCCTGCACTGGCTGCTTGGCAAGGAGCTGGACCCGCTACGTGTCTTCACCGCAAGTTAATCCGGCACTTCCCTGCATCACCCTCCCCCGCCATCCCTTACACGGGTCCTGGGGCAGCAAACACTGCACTGCCTCCACAACACGTACCCAAGCGCCCCACTTGCACTGGTCAGCTCGGAGAGGTACCAGCAGCGAGAGCTGAACAGAAGCTCTTTCATCGCCACCGTCCACACTGAAGTGCGGAGCGTGACACCCGGCACATCCCTGCCTGCAGGGCACGTGGCTCCTTGCCGCCCCCCCGGGAGGGACATGACCACAGAGCAAGCACTGGGGCTCGGTACCACACGGCAGCGGTGCCTCGCACCCCTGCAACGCAACAGCACGAAGCGCCGGTAAGCGCAGCGCCGACACCGCTGCAGCAGAGGCCGGATCCTGCCTTCAGTGGGCGAGGGAAGCCCCAGCGCACAGGCAGGGGCACAGGCAGAGCAGCTGCCTCATGGCACATCTCCGAGCACCCACAACTGCAAAACCTCCGTGTCCAGAGCCGCGGCATGAACAAGGAGGAGGAGACAGAGCAGGGGAAAGAGCCAGCCCAGAGCAGAGAGAGGAGACGAAACACAGACAGGAAAAGGAGGAGGAAAGGGAGAGAGAGCGGCAGACAAAGACCCGAGACCCGAGCCATGCCTCAGGTTGGACCTGACACGTGATGGGAAAAACCTCATTTATCATGTTGTGCACAACCCCCAGCTCGGCCAGACTCCCGGGCCCTGGGGAGCGCTGCCCGGGCAGGAGGGAGGCATGCCCGACAGCCTCCTCAACACTCCGCTTGAACCACTTCTCCCTGCCACCCTCTGCCCAGCTCAGTACTCACATGAGGGGGAAAAAAAAAAAAAAAAAAAAAAAAAAAGAGTTCAGCACCTACCCTGGGGGTTGGCACAGGGGGAAGCAAGTGCTGGAGGGGCTGTTATTAGAGTATTTGTGGGTTTTAACCCAATCCCCTGCTTACAGGATGCCTGTTTCATGTCTTTTGAATGCCTAAAGGCACCTGTGTCTCTCCCCATCCGACCCTCTCCCAACCACAAGGAACTTAAGTCCCGGAGAAGGGAACAACAGCATCCCTGTGGCTGTACAGCCACAAACCACATGCCCACCAGTGATGAGATTGAAGCAGGATCAGGGCCCTAAGAAACCCCAGAGTATCACCAAATAACACTAAATAACAAGAGCACGGGCAGCACGGCCCCCTGCCCATCTCTGGGTTCAACATCCCACTAAGAAACTGGGCTGGGGGCACTGACCCACTGGACGAGGCCAACTCTGCTGGGCAGCGCCCGCAGCCAGGGCAGGAGCGACCCTGGAGCATCCCATCTGCTGGTGAAGACAGAGGCAGAGGAAGAGGAACCCTCCCCTGTGCAGGGAAGCATCCTCCCCCCCAAGCTGCTGCCCAGAGGGATGTGCACCTTCTATGGGTGCCCAGGCACAGGAGAATGAGCTTTTTAGCTTTTTCCAAGGCAAGGATAGTTCTGAGCCCTTGGAGATGTTCAAGCCTTGCAGGCAATTATCAAAGATAAAGAGACAAATGTTTTAAAGGCCAGAAGGGACAGGAGAGGGATAACAGAGGGTGGGGAGAAGAAAAAGCAAGTCTGCTCAGAGGCGCGGCAGGGTGGGGACCAGCACACAGGCTTCCTTCATCAGCTCTGACCTTCCACACAGAGGACACCATGGGACAGTGGGACACAGCAGGGACTCAGGCCACGTGGGCAGATCTGGGGCTACTGCGGAGAAAAAAAAAAAAAAAAATGGTGCCAAGAAAGTACTTGGTCCTGCCCCAGGACTGCAACTGCACTGTGGGGTGCACCCCAACCCAAGCCAGACCCCCAGCAGTGCTGCCCACAGCGGGGTCCTGCCACCTCCCACCACCCCAGAGGGCAGGACACGCTGCACCATGCCCAGTCCTGCAGGACTGTGCGGTGCCCTGCTTGCCAGGCAAGCCTCCAGGGGCTCGCTGCTGCCTGTCCTCACATCTTCCAGTTTGCCTGGGAAAGTGCTCCAAGTGCCCAGGGTCCCCAGAAATGTCCCTAGGCACCCCCAGACCTGACGCAAAGCTTGCCAGGAGATGTGCTGGCCAGATCCGGGGCTCTAGCAGGCAGACATTGGGGGGAGCACCCCACTTCACTGGACTGGGGCTTGGCTGCGCAGGGTAAGCCCCAAGGGCAAGGAGGAAAGGGGCCCCCAGCCCTCCCCACCCGCCACGGAGGCGACAGGGAGGGGACAGGCCATGCCACGCTACCAAGCCTGGAGGAGCAGGAGCAGGGCTGCCCCAGCCCCTGGCACTGCCCCACACCCACCTTCACAAGTCCCACATGCTCCCAGCCCCCCCCCTCCTCTCCCATCAGCTCCCCACCAGGTCATAATCCCCGGGCACGGGGATGCCACCACCACCACCCCGCCCTGCCCTGGCTTCATGGCGACATGACATGAGAAGTGCCCACACACCAGGCAGCGAGTTCTTGGGAACAGATTCCCTCCTGCTTAATATCCTTTTTCCATCCCCTGTTTGTCTTTCAGCAGCAATTAGCTCTGCCCGGGCTGCTTTCCCTGCCTGTTTTATATTCAGAACATATACATAACATATATATAATATACATTAATGCAATGTCATCACCACACAGTCAAATGCACCATGCACAATCACTTCAGAAGGTCTGAGTCCCAGAGCCACCATCACACTGGTCCCCAGCTGTGCCCACAGCGACCAGCACTGCAGTGTCCGCTCCTACACCCGAGTCCTAAAATACACGTGCGGCATAACTGGATTCCAGCTGCTGTGAGGAAAACTGTAACTTGGAAATTTCCATGCTCTGAAGCATTTCAGATATGCGAAAGGACCAACAAGGTGTCAAAGGAGCTTGAACGAGTCACAGGGCTGAGCAGGAGCCAGAAATAGCAGCCAGGAGCCTGGGTTCGGCTGCGCGGGGAAGGTCCATGGCATGGGGCAGCCAGATACCCCCCATCTAAAAACAACCTTCAAATAGGTGCCTCAGTGGAGATGGATGGCAAGAGGTTCACAGCCGTGCACAACCTTCCTTTCCCGGCTCTGACTCTGCTTTGCTAAGAAAACACTTCACTCGTCTCACTTCAATACCTATTTGCAAGCAACAGCATTTGCGTCCCTGCAGAGCTGGGTAGAATTCGTCCTTTGGCATCGGAGTGCTCAGACACTACAGACACCCGAACCAGGGACAAATGGAAAAATCCTCAATGACTTGCAAAATACAACCAAAAAAACCACTGACATCAGGCTCCAGCTTGCTGCAGAGCACCTGGGCTGCAAAAATCCTTCAGAAGGAAATGAGAGGCTGGAAAGCACCAGCCTGGCCACGTGCGCACTGAGGACGCAGCACTTCAGCCTCTGACCCAGCTGTGAGCTACAGCATCGAGGATGGGGCCGAGCCTCCCGAGACGATTACACCTGTGGGCAGTTCCGACAATTTACATCTCAGGCTGAGGGTATCTGAGCCCAGAAAGGACCTGGAAAGATGCCCAAATATTTTTGAAGCATAACAACAGTACTTGTCCATCATCCTCGAGTTGGTTCAGAATAGCTCAACGGACTTAAGAGTTGTGCCAGATGTCCCTTTTCCTGGTGGGAGGCAGGTGACCCCAACTTTTAACCTGAATTACAGAAACACCTGCTCAGCAAGGAGCCCTGCAGTGCGGTTTGCAGGGACCAGAGATGCGTCCCCATGCAGGCACGGGGAGGAGAGAGGTCATCTCATCCTCCCCACCAGGTCGCAGGAGGGCAGGGGCTGCCTGCCACCGAAGCAGCGCGCCAGGAGGTCCAGCCAACAGGGGACTGTGCTCTCAGGTTCGGACAATGACGGCTGGATGCAGCCACCAGCTTGCCAAGGTGCCGGGGCACCAAACCCCGTGCCCCAGCTGCGGCCAGGGAGGGGGTGAACGGTGGAGCTCCCTTTGCAGGCAGAGCACAATCTCTCTCCAGCTCGGTGCTGGTGTACCTCGCAGCCAGGCTTGGGAAATGCTGATAAGATGAGAGAAAACATCTTCTCTCCCTACTCTTGCGCCGCTCTCCTTCCAGACAATTAATTTTAGCCCTGCACCAGCCCGTGGCTGTCTTGCAGTGCTGCTGTGAATCATCGGCAGCGAAACGCTGACTCACAGAGGTGAGGCTCTGGATGCGACTGACGTGGGAGCCCTGGTCCCCGCAGCCCCCCGCGAGCCCGCTCCTGGCAGCCCTCCTCCAGGTCCCCACCGCCTCTGCAAGCCCCAGGGGGCCGCGCCAGCCCTCCACCGCAGCGGGAGATGATGCTTCAAGAGGTCATTCAATCCCATCTGGCTCCAGGCAGGGAGCAGCTCTACCCACAGCGGCCCCACAAGCCTTTCATAGTCTCCCGTGGTGGAAACCCCTGCACCGCCGCCTGGGCCAGGGCTTTACCCTCATCACATTAGAGAGGTATTCTCCAGCACCTCATCAAACCTCCCTTCCTGTAGTTTTGGGCTGTGGTTGTCCCCGTCCTGAGGAGCTAGGGCAGAGCTCCTTCTGCCTTTCCACTACGCCAAGCTCTGCAGCTCCCCACCGTCCCCAGGCTACTGCAGCCCCCCCACGGGAGCAGCCCCACAGAGCCACTGGCAGCAGCTCAGCCCTGCACGGAGAAGGCAACACCCACGGCAGCTCGCTCAGCCCAGGGACAGCAACAACCTGTGGCCACCATTCATTCGACCAGCAGGACCTGTGCCCACCTCGTTCTCAAGTCCATCAGATTCCAGCCTTGGTCCTTCCCAGAGGCCACCTGGAGACCCTCAGAGAGCAACAGGTCTACAGTGCCACTGAGGCAGGGCAGGGAGCACTGCCCAGGGACGTCCCCGCAGGACCAGCCCCAGGAGCTCCTCTCTGTTCAACCCTGGAAGAGCAGAAAACAGCTGGCAGAGGCACGGGCAGCTGTGCACCGAGTGCTGTTGGGTCTGAACCAAAAGCATCTGAGTCCTCCTCTTGCCACCAGGGTCTTGGATGTGCCATGAAGGTCTAGTCCACATGCTGTCGCTGCCTGCAGCTGGATGGACCTTGGGGTTCACTTCTCATCTCTGGCTGGCTCCTGCAGATCCCTGTTAGCTGGGAGAACAAGGCTTTGTGATCACAGCACCGAGGTTTGCCGTCTGGTGCGTAACCACAGCTTTCTAACCCCCTCATGCCCGCACAGTTGTCTTAAGCCCTCCCTCTACATTCCCTCCTCATGTCCCAATATTTTCTCTCTGTTCTTCAGATCAGTCACACAGATGGATGTTTTAGCATCCAAGTCTTTTTCCAGACAATCACAATCTTCTGATGTTTTCCATCAACAGTAAAGCAGTTCCCCCCTTGCCTCACACCAAAGGCATCCTCCA
>JAVJGJ010000002.1:1023795-1034852 GCA_035590215.1 Microhierax caerulescens
TGCACCACTAACGAGGAAGATGGAGGAGTTCAGTTTGGAAGGGTCCTACAACCACAATCTAACTGATGGATGACCATCTCTTTCGAGGAAGCTCCCAAGGAGACAGTCCTTTCCCTTCACCCCTGCCTACCAAACCCCAGCAGCAAGCCCTTCATGGCATCCAGGAGGTAGGGCATTACACCAGCTGTGAGGGAGCTGTAGAAATACAAAGAAATGAGAAACTCAGCACCAGCACGATCACTGTGCCATGACCGGAGCGTGACCGACCCTTCCAGAAGCCAGGGGACACCTCCCTCGGCACAAAGCGGCAGCTGGCCCAGGCTCTGCTGGCAAGGCTTTGCTTGCCCGGACTTGCCAGGGAGCTGGGACCCACAGGCGACCAGCACACCGCTGGGAGAGTCTGCCCTGCGTGCACAGCTCTGCTGTGCAAGTGCTTCCCCAAGTCCCCAGCATTGGCTCACAAGACACAACTGAAAGAGGGAAACATGAAACCAAAGACCCCCAGACCCGGACCACCGTCCCCCAGCAGAAGTGAAGGGTTGGCTGGGTACCAGCCGTGGGGAGGAGGTGTGTGTTGCATTCCCCATGCCACCCCAGCACAGGGAACCCCAACAGGGGCTTACACCCCCATGCAGGGGCAGAGCTTCCCGCCCCGGAGCCAAACACTCCCACGCTGGCGGTGGCCGGTGCCCAACCTCCCAAGCAGCCTCCCTCACCGGAGCCCCACTGCGGAAGCCCACAGGCATCCTGCCCCACGCTGGAGGCAAACCGAGGCACGTGGCGATGCAGGATCACATGCACTCCACCACCGAAGCTGAGCCTGCACCTCTGTCCCCATCAATTCCAAAACTGGACTTCACCACCTGAACTCTTCAGCAGAGACGGGATGAGAAGCCCTGCCATCCTCCTTGCTTTCCCTGCAGGCACACCCCCAAACACAGGCAGAGCTGCAATTGTGCCAGACCCACAAAGAGCTTTCCTGGAGGGATGGTCTTGCAGCACTGCTGGTGAGAAACCACTCATAAAAAGTAACAAGCTGCCCCACTCAGGGCCAGAGACACCTCTAGCCCCGAGGAGCACGTCGCAGCTGCCCATCGCGGCCCTCGGCAAGGACGCGGATCCCCTGCCCGCACCCGGGGCGCTGCCTGCCTCTGCACCCCTTGCCTCGCGTGCGCAGGAGCCGAGCCCTGGCGGGCAGTGGGGTTCCATGGGTGCAGCGAGCCTTGCGCTGCACGCTGCCGTCACCCAGGGAAGAGCCAGGACAGCAGCCGTGAAGCTCCTTGCCCCCAGTTTTCAGACGACAACACCTTCCTTCCACCCTGGAGCCAGAGCAAGGGCAGAGCCCCTGCGCGGCTCCCCACCCAGGCTCACCGTGCAGGTCAGGGAGCGAAAGCAGAAGTGAGACCTTGTCCTCCCACCTACCCACAGCGTCCCCAGGGTGCACGGGAGCAGCTCACATCTGGTTTCACATGGACAACACTGTGCAAACCCACCATGCACTGGGGCCCTGGTGTGGAGCAGCCCACCCAGATGGAGGGACCCCAGGGGTCTCCATCTGGACCACAAGCCCCTGATTCTTTCAGACTCTTTCAGGCATCCCAGCAATTTAATTCTGCAGCTGAGACCTATCGCTGCCCTCTCCCACCCCTCGCCCCCAGCTGCCCGGCCATGGCAGCTCCCGGGGATGCGCCTCAGGCCAGCTGTGCCCAGCCCCCGTGAGCCTGGGGACCCGCACCCGGGCTCGGACCCTCACCCGACGGAACACAGCGGCTGCTCTGCAAACACGCCGTCTGCCTCCGATCCTCCGCACAAAAGAGAGCCTGGAAACTCAGCGCTAAGGAGTGACATCCTAAAGTCGGTCTGTCAGCGGGCAAAGACTTGGGCAGCAGGCAGGAGCCTTTGTGTTGGCACAGGGGCTGTTGCCCAACTCCTAACTGAACCAGGAAAAAAATCCCAACATGTGAAGAAAGCCAGAACAAGCCCAAGCCCAGCAGTTTTGTGCTTTGGTGGTAGCAGGCCAGATTTTCAGTCCTGCTGGGGGGTTCTGGCAGACGAACCTCCCTGCAGCACCGGCTCTGTGCTGAGCCACCCCTTCTATGCTACAAAAGCCACTCCGCCTTATGTGGGATCTGGAAAGGAGAATAAAAGCTTTCAGGATAAACTCACGCTGCTTCCGGGGGCTGCTCTCAGCGCTCTGCTCAGGCACGACTCAGAACCTGCAAAGAAGAAATCAGATTTGGTTAAAAAGAAAAGAAACCCTTCCCAGAGACGATAGCAAGTGCATGGAAGGATGTTAGCCAGACACTTCATCACAAGATGGTGCCTGCGCGGCTCAAGCGCTGCGTTTAGACTCCGTACAAATCTGCTTGCTGGAGAATGTAAGCTCCAGATTACGTTAGATGCCGCTTTACTCTCAAAAAGACTGATGCGAAAACAGCACCTTCTCACACAGTCCGTCTACCCGCTGTGTGCGTTGTGAGCCAGCTCTGCTCATTTGAGTGATAAAAGCAAATATTTACTAGAGGCAGTGCCGCAGAACCAACATACCTCCGAGAAGTGAAACAGATACCCTCCTGGCACTGCCCAAGTTCTCCTTTCAGGGCCATCTGTGCCACCCCATTGTCACCCGTCCTTCCGGCTCACCGGCACGGCCCCTGCGGTAATGCCAAGGGCAGCATCTGGTCAGCAGGGCTTTTACCCCAGGTAACGATGCAGGTCAGTGATGCAGGACCCACGGGAGCCAGCCCCGCTCGCTCATCCATGGAGCAACCAGCAGCTCTGCCACACCAGCAGTAAAATCAGCAGTTTTAACAGGAACAGCCTCAACCCTGCCACAGCATTTTCAGAGACACTTTTTCGATTACAAAAATCTAATGGATGGGGGGGAACTGCAGACACTATTACACGAAAGAGCCAGCACAACCTCACAGCACAGCAAGGATATCTTCTGCTTGTGCGAGGGTTAGTTTTCAGACATACCTTCAACAGGCAAGCACAGCAGCAGAGCAGGCAGGATGACCCACCTATGCAAAGCACCCACCCCTCCCATGGATTCAGCAAACCCCCTCTCACACCCTGCAGGCAAACGTCAGCTGTGTGCAGCTTACCCTGAGTGACACTGATCCACAGCAGCTCTCCCAAGAGCTCACCCAGGACACAAAAGCTGCTCCACTTTCCGTTTGGACAGTCCCCAAGCAGCACGGATGGACCCGCGGGTGGGCAGCTACCGTGTGGGGCTCCAGCCGTCCCCTCCCGGACAAGGACAGGACCCACTGTGGCCCCCCTGGCAGAAAACCTGATGCAATAAGGCTGAGAACTTCAGCACCTCCAAGGAAACAAAATCACCTTTGAGCAGGGAGAAACTGCACCCCAAACGATTTGCATGAGAGGTACTGGAAAGAGGAGGGAATTACAGCCACCACGCTGTGCGGGGTCCTGTCCCTGCTCTCTGCTGCTGTCACACGAGGAGAAGCACAAGTGGGGTGTCACCAAAGGCTGCTTCTGGGCACGCTCTCGTACAGCCCTGCCCATCAGGGACAGGCTTCTTTGCAGCAACCACGTACACTGGTTTTACTCGCTCAGCTGTCTCATGGTGTGGGGAGCAGGGCCAGGATGCAACACGGGGTGCCCCTGTACCCAGCACCAGCGCTGGCTGCACCCACAGCCCCATGTCCCCCCACCCACGTGCACCACGGGGCCCCTGCCACAGGGCCTGAACACCGTGCCAGTGCCCAGCACAGGAGCTGAACGTGGCTCACTGCTCTCCCACACCTGGAAATGGCATTTTCCCGACCTGCTCGCAATTACACACAGAGCCTGCACTGCCCATGGACCAAGGGGTGCTGCTGGCATGGGGAGGCTACTGTCCCATGCCACTATCCACGTGCCCACACCCACAAGAGACCTCTCTCCTTCACTTGCCTCCTCTCCTCATGCAGGTGCCACTGCCCAGAGGCTAACAAGCCAAAGGAGACAAAAGTCCATCAGGAGAACTCTGTCCTCGCCCGGTGGCAGAGCACGCGGGTGCCTCACCAGGCCAAGCTGATCTGGGGAACAAACGCCAGCATCAGCAGCTCCTGCTCCCACCTGCAGACCGTTGCACAAAGTTGTGGGGATCTGTGGGGCACTCTCCCCTCTTTGGCATAGCCTTTGTGGCCTTGCTCCTACTCTACCAAGCCCAGTGGTTTCTGCCCTGTGCTGCTCACGGGTTCACATGCTCGGCTTATATCCCATCCCAGTTCAAGGATGCATCAAGAGATGCTCAGCAGAGGGGGGCAGGCAGACACACAGCCAGGGACAAGAGCAGCCAGCTTTCGACACACCCAGAAGAAGGGGTGCTGTGGCTGCACTGTGCTCCTCCTGCGAGGGAGGATGGAGGATGCAGGCACCAAAAGCAGGGCAACAGAGCGCTCCCCGACCTGCCTGTGTTTACACTGCCAAACAAAGCCCCTGTGCTTTCCATGAGTCACCAGCTCGCCCTCCTTCCCATCTTCTGCTGCATGAAGCAGCACTCGCTGGGGCTGGCTGCACCGCAGCAGGCTCTGAGCTATAGACGTTTGGAGATCTGAACTACTGCATCAATTAGTTTCATATTAATGAAGTGTTCTGAGAATACAGGCAGCGGGAGCAAGACCCTCCCACAACCCTGCTCACTTCTGCCTACAAACAAGCAGCTCCCCATACCACTCCTGCAAGCAAAAATCCATGCTAGATTGCATCGTGATCACCTGCTGTGCAGCTCTCCCCAGCACCAGGCCAGCGCATCTCAGCCACAGACACTGCCCCGGGCTTGAAAGCATCCCCCAGTGACCCACATTGTCACAACGTCATCATCACAGCCATCCAGCCTGACCCTGATGGGGTGAGTGCAAATGCTGGCTGCGGAAGCAGGCGCTGGGACACCAACGGCATCCAGACAAAGACTGTGGTCCGTGCAAGGGGCAGATCCCGCTCAGCACCGCTGGCAGGCTCAGCCGCTGGCTGGGGTTAGGAGGGAGGACACAATCCGGGCCAGCACATTGCAAAAACGCTGATGGGTACACCAAAGGGCAAGGAAGGGGACAAGGATTCATGCTGCCCTCTTCACACGCCCGCCAGGAGCAGGCACATCAGCAGGGCAGCACGGCAGCCCCAGGGCAGCTCAGCCAAGCACGACTGGAGCGAGGTCCCGCCGCGCACAGCTCCGCTGCGCTGGGACCACATCAGCTCTGGCGGGCTGGGAAGGCTGAGCCCAGCCAGGCTCTGCAGGAGGCGACCATGGCCATGGACCACAACCCCTGCCCACCCGCGCCGGGCTGCCGCTGCGCCGCGGTGGGACTGAGCTCCACGGCTCTTGCAGCAGCACAGAGACGGCCAGGTGGGCTCACAGCAACAGTGGAAGCTGCACGGATAGCTGCGTTTCCTCTACGTCTTGCAGTAGTTCCAAAGGTCACCCTAAAGCCAGCTGCATCTCTCAGAGGCGTATCGCACATGAGGCCAAGGTGACAACATGGATTTACTCATGCCACACCACCAGAGAGCATTTTTTGGTTCCCTGACGAAGAGCCTCAGTGAATTTGCAGAAGTAATGGCCCCTGCCTCACGTAGGCATGCGCACACCCAGTGCCAGATCAGAGCTCAGAGGAGGTTTCTGTTGCTCTGGCCAGGTCACTCTGCAGGACCTTCATCTGTCAGGACTTGCAGTACCTCTCCTAAAAGGCAACACTGCTGTAAAATTCAGGCTGGAAGCTTTCCACCCCAATGTCCACCATCAATGTTGGGTTTATACTCTTGCAACAAACTGCACCTTTCCACAGAGAGCAGCAGACCCAGCTGTACGACCACCCCTTAGCCCTCGGCACTGCTCTCCCACTCGGAGATCTCTGCCACATCCCTCTCATCCCCAGCAAAGCTGAGACCCAAAGCTTTGCCAGGTGCCACACCATCCCATGCTCAGTGGGAGCTCCTGCCTGCAGAAACACTGCCAGATCAATAGTGCACCTAATTAGGGCATTGAATTGCTTCTCTTATACACAGGGGTACTGCTTCCCCAATAGGATCATTAAGAAAAACCTGCAGGACCCCTCCTGGCACCACAGCCCCTCATGCGAGGCCACCCGGGTGCCGGTCCTGTGTGGATGGGCAGGAGGAGGATGCAAAGGGCTGGTCCGCGCCCCCTCCTGCCCTGCAGCCCACCAGGGTCCACACCTGCCTCTGGCATGGCCAGGGTGGCTTTCGGCTGGCACTCACCCCAGCAAGTACAATTAGCTGATTACAAAGGGGAATGTGTCATTTAAAACGCACAATCAGGTTTCCCGGCCCTTCTGCCCATAGCAAAATGTCTCGTGAAATGGCTCATTCTGTTCTCCCATAGAAACATGTTTCCTTTCAAAAGCCTGATATGAAGCGAGGGGGGGGGGGGAAGAAAAGGCAAAGCTAAAAATATCTTCTGAAAGATACCACGACAACAACAGATTCGCAGGAAAATGAGGTGGGAAGGGGGCTGTGAATGTGTTAAAATCCTGTTTAATCTCTCCCCAGCCACCTAAAAAATCCACCGAAGGCAGAACCGATACCTCAACATTTCCTTTGTGCAGGAGATGACTCCACCCTGTGTTTTCCTCTCCATCTGATACTGGGGGAAGGACACCAGCACACATCTCCGCTCCACTGCCAGGCAGCGAGTGGGGCCGGCAGTGGGTTAGTAGGAGCAGAGGGAGGAAGGAGCCGGTGGGTGGAACCTGGCAGCAGGGCTGGGCTGTGAATCCTCATTCAGCATCGCCTCAAACGCAGGATGCGTTTTACGCTCGCGCAGCACCTAGCCCTGCTTTCCACCCCATCGCCAGGACCTTGCAGAGGAGCGTCGGTCTTTGGGACCGAGAAGGGGTCAGGGACAGCAAAGCCCAGTGAGATGGCTGCAGGCTCCGCTAACAGCTGGTGGGCAACGGGCTGGTTTCTGAAAGGGGGGCGGCGCAGATACTGAACTGCCACGACGTTTCATCACCGCAAAGAGGCCAAGTGCCCGAGTAAAACTGCTGACAGGCTGGCAACTGCAGATCTGCAGCTTCAGCCTCATTTGTCTCGTGTTTTCAGCACAATAGGGTCAGCCCAGTCTCCCCTCTGGGCTGTGATCACACCGGACCCGCGATGCTGCTCCCCCCGACCCAGCTGCTCCCTGACACACCGCTCCTGCGCCGGGCACCCCCAGCCTGGGCACCCTGGGCACTGCTAAGCCCCCGCGGAGCCCGTATGGCCCTCTGGAGGGGAAAAGACAGACCAGCAGCAGAAGATGGAAGGAAACTCCTCTTCCAGCATTACCATCCCGGTTTTAAGGCTCTGTCTGCTACTCCCATCCTCCCAGACAGCAAACCTGTGAGTGTGCATGAGCATGCACATGGGCATGCACACACTACAGGCAGGGCGCTGACTAATTCTCAGCATCAGTTCAGAGCACCCTCAGCTGTGTACTGGGACAAGCAGACATGAAGTATTTGTACCAAATCACCCATCTAGGGCTCTAGGATGACTGTCCCTTTCCACACAGTCCCACAGCTCCCTGTCTAGCACAAGGAAAGCAAACCTTGGCTCCTGTCCCAGTTGTACAAAAGCTCAGCCCAGCAGCTCTTGGTACAGCTGCCTCCACAAACCCCCAGCCAGTTCAAGCCCTTGGAGCAAGGCAGGGCGGAGGGAGCAACTATAATCCAAGGCAAGGTGGGGGACATCCACGGGGCCTGGGCCCAACACCCCGCTCCGCACCAAGGCATGCTGTGCCGACGGGAGAGCTGCCGCAGAAAGCAGCCAGGGCTTCCACGGTGGAAGATGTGGTCCCCAGATCGCCTCCTCCCCCCTTTAACGCACACTTACGTCCTGGACAACATACAAGCTTCCGCCCCAGGGCTGGGAGGAGAGGAAAGATGGATCTGCAGCTACAAGGCAATACTGCAACATGTCCTCATCGAAGGCAGTCTCCTCCCACCATGCTTCCCATCTCCTGTAATCCAGACAAGGTGATGTGCATGAGAAAGACTGGTCCACTCAGCAAGCTACCTCGATGGCAGCCGTGAGGCTCAACTTTATAGACCCAAATGGCACAGGGCAGGCACCAGAAAGGAGCTGCCAAAGGAGACTGTCCTCCAACTCCCACAAGCACACAGGAATCCTTCCAGGCTCAGGTGACAGCACAAGCCAACAGTGAGCACAGGTCCAGGCTCAGACCCCAGCATCCCCACACAGGAGGAGACAGCCAGGGCCAGCCCCTCCACTCAGCACCACAGAACCACACAGGTCTCCCCATGCCATCGCCCCAGTGGTGACAAATCCAAACCTGCTGACTCAGAGCCACCCGACTGCTCGAATGAGAACAATAAGCCACGCAGTCATCACTGTCACAGCCTCAGTGCAAGCACATTTTTTGGTGCCGTATGAGTCCTGTATTTGTAGCTGTACAAGTCTTTCTGCACAGGAGCTTCCAGCAACCAGGGACTCAGGAACCTCTGCCGTTTTGCGTTTCTTCTTTTGCATCTATGCTTAAAACAGAGCTTCATACTCGGCTCAGACCTCCAAGTGACAGGCACCACATGAAAGTCTACTATACAGCTAAACACAGGCCTTACAGACGCCCACGCTGATCTGCTGCAAAGCTTAAGCCCATACCCAGCCCATCTCCTCGCACACACTTGCTTCCCCATCGATATCCCAGCTGTCACTCAGGCACCATAGCGCTGTGCCCAAGGCAGCAGGGAAATATCCCCGGTCCATGGCCAAATAAAATTAAGGCAAAGGACACTCAAGTGATGTCTGTGAGACTGGGCAGGAAACTCTGAGCAGGCCCAGGAACAGCCAAGCCCACCCCCTGCCCTTTAACCAACAGGCCATTCTCTGCGACTTCCTAATTTAGAAACGTCATTAGCTATGGGCAAGATTTCTTTTTTCAGAGACAAAATTAATCAGGCACCTGACCGGTCGCTCTGTCTGTCTCTGCAAACCCCCTCGAGTAATGCAGAAGTCATCAGCAGTGCTAAAGCAAGGAGGAACACAGGCAACACAGAGTGATGCTGGAGTTATACATGGGACAAGGGCTCGGTGCTGCCAGCAGAAAGCGCGAAAGGCTGTTGTGTAAATCAATGAGAGATCCAGCTCCTCACCAGGACCAAGGTCATCACCCAGAGCTTAACAGGGGGCTCAACTACCTGGGGGAAGAAAATTGATTTTTAGTATTTTCCCCGTTCTACACTGCAGTGACTTCTTCAGCTGACCCAGCCACCCCTCCTGGCCACCCATAAATAACATGCCAGAAGACACTCACCCTGGAAGGTTGTTGTGGTGGTGGCAACCATGGCAGCAGCCCAGGCAAGGGGGTGCTGCAAGCTCTGAGCCTGCACTGGACAGGAAAAGTACTGAAACCTTCAACCCCACATGCCAGGAACACAGGCTCTCTTCTGCCCTCATGCTTTTTGACCAGAAATACAACACTGGACTTCAAAACCCTTTTTTAGAAGCATCCTCCAAAACAAAACATCTCCCCTGAGAGTTTTGGAAAATGCTGATTTCTCAAAATATTGGTAAAAATAAAAATTCTGGACAGCTCTAGCTACAACATCAACAAGCAACCAAAACAGCAGGGGAAGAACACATCACCTGCAGCCCAAGCCAGACCACCGTCAGCACAAACACCCAGGCTCTGCAGCTGACCCAGAGCTGCATCACATCCTCCGAGACAGCCCGCACCCCTGCGGCCCAGCCCAGGGCTCTGCTCTTTGCAGGGATGTCTGGCTTAATGACTGCATTGCCAGCTGAAGTTGCAGCTAATGCAATCAACACGGCACAAGGACGGTGCAGAGGAGGCGTCTTGCACCCTGCGAGGGACGCGTACACCAAGGGCCTTTGACAGCAAACATGGAGGTTACCCCTGCGCCAGGAGGGAACGCTCTGGGAGGAAGAGGGTGGTTGAGGACCTGCCATACACAGCAACAGCCAGGGTCCACCACAGCTCCCAGAACATGCCCGGCATCTCTGCACCCAGCAGAGACCAGGGTCCTCATCAAGAGCACCCCAGGGAGACTCAGCTCCAAGAACCCTGGGGAGGCGTCCACAGGCAGGCTCCATGCCTACCAAACCAGACCCTTAAAATAATGTAATTGAAGAGTAATTCCCTTCCTGCCAGGATCATCACCCAAACCCAGCCTTCCCTCAGCTTAAAACCTGCTTGACGGCAACACGGGCACGCAGCTGAGGGCCACCAGGGCAGCTCTCCAGCCCGCGCAGCCACGGCCAAAGGGGTCGGACACATGCAGGGCCCTCCAGCGGGGCGCAAAGGACACGGAGATCGGCAAGGCAGCCCCAAGGAGCAGACCCTGGTAACAACGTGCTTCCCACATCTCCAGTTGTTTGGAATCAAAAATCACTTTGGACAAGTCTAGCATGAGAAAGGTGGAGGGAAAGCGACAGTCCAGTGCAGGAAGGAGACGGATGCATGGGCTGGTCTCTCTAGGGATGCTGGAGAAGCCACACCTCATCCACGGCAGCGGGGAGGGGGCTGATCAGGAGTCACCTCACACCATCTACAGCTGAAGCAAACACAGCTTCTCCATCGCCTGCTCCTGCAACACATCGTGAACGCTCAGCCGCACATACCCCGACCATTGTTTGTCCGCTGACGGGTCCCCCACCACAACGCGCCGAAGGCTGGCCACGCCGGAGGGAAACAATACGGCCGCGGGAACAGCACGAGAAACCGTGTTTTGTATGGAAACCGCTGAGAGAGAAAAGGGCCGGGCAGGTCCCCTGGTACAATCTCCCGGGTAACCAGCCTATGGAGAAAATGCTGAGCTCGAGGATACCTCCGGAGCCCACCTCCTGCCATATGACGATACTCCAAAAATAATCACAGAAATATGCGCGGACCCATTCCAAGTCGCTCCTGGCTCTCCGCTCGCTCCCCTCTAATGTAAACCGTCTCCCTGCACCCGCAGCCCGGCAGCCAAATGCCATTACGGCAACCCGCAGCTGGGGGCTAGGGGTCCCCGCGGCCGGCTCGCCCCGCGGCAGGGACCCGGCTCGCGCTGCCGCCCTCCTGCGCC
>JAVJGJ010000002.1:1055530-1065532 GCA_035590215.1 Microhierax caerulescens
TGTCTGATGAGTCATTCCTTCTGCAGCCTCCTCTCCAGATCCACCGCAGGCAGCTGTGACATGCAGGGCACAGGGAGCAGGGACAGGCGTCTGGGCAGCGGAGACATCCGGAGGCAAGTGGCAATGCAGGTATGGCCAGAATGTCAGACATTAGGAAGGCACATCAGACCTCCCCAGCTCGCCCCTTCATGTCATCTCTCGCCCTTCACCTCCCCACTTGGCTGCCGGATCCTGGGACGCATCCCCACACCGACACTGCAGCCCCCTCCCAGCCCGCAGAGCCCCCGTGGGTAGATGTGACTGCCCTGGTCAGGCTGGTGATCCATCACCTGCTACGTCACATCTGGCTCAGCGGGATCTGGAACAGGAGACGCGCCTCAGCAGAGCCTCACCAAGGAGCTGTGACAGCTACTGGGCTGAGGAGTGTTATGAAAATGGGCAAAGATGGCAGAATCTGGCCAAATGATTCTCTGCTGCAAAGTTCACATGCTCAAGTTGAGGCATCGTGGGTCAAACTTTCTAAGAGGTCATGGCCAAGGGCTCGGTGCCTGTAAGAGACCAGATTCTCCAGGACACACCGCTCCCCCGGGCTGGGACTACAAAGCCTGGGGCAGCTTACAGCCCCTGCAGAGCCCTGCGCCTGCCAGACAGGTTTCCCACCTTCAGGACGACAGTTGCCCAGGTACCTTTCAAACAGCAATGCTCCCCCCGCCCCCCGCAAAACAAATCAGGGCACAAAACCAGATTATGCATTTGTCTAAATGCGGTTCATGAGGAAATGCAGAGCTTGCAGTGGAGTAAAGCAGTAAAAACTGGGGATTCCACTTAGCCCACAACAAATGACAAAACAACGCTGAACTTTGAAGGCTATAAAAAGCAGAAAGCTATTCCTAGATTGAAATTAAATCTGCAAATGGGATGCAGGGACAGAATTCAGGTTGTGTGAGTGCTGGCAAGTCCGCATTTCTCTGGTGACGTAGGATTCTGCTTACAGGAACCTGAATCTGCTTCTCTCATGAATCCTGTACCCACGCGGTGCTCTCCTTCCTGGCTTCCTCCCAAGTTTACCAGGTTCTTCTTGAGTTCTGCTGGTTCCTCTCCCACTGCTACCTCCAATCATCACCAGAGCTCCCAGGGTTTATATAGAAATAACGAATGCCGCATTTGCTTGTGACTTCTGTGGGTTTAATGTTTAAGAATTTGTTCTTATGTAGCAGTCTTGGTGATAAGATAAAAAATTCTTTACGTGGGAATTTTCTAGGTTTAGAGAAACCCAAACACTACAACACATGAAAGACTGGCTGAGAGAAATGCGGGGTGGCTTGGCTGGAAGCTTCCATGCTCAGTTCCTATTCTGTTTTCCTTCCTTACCATCGTCCAGCATCTCTCACATCATTGCCTGTTCTCCTGTTCATGCCTCGGCCTCCTGCCCATCCCTTTCCTCCCTGGTTTTCTGGTTTTCCTATCACCAGCTCTGGCCTCAGCTGATAGCTGATCGCTGAGGTCAAACAAAATCAGGTAAATATCAGCGTGTTCTTGAATCAAAGCATGTTTTTCTAAAACTCTGAGAGCAAACAAAGGCAATTTCCTTAGAAATCTGGATCCTTCCTCCTCACTGCAATACCCCCAGGAGATGCTGAGTCCTGGTGTCCTTCCAGAGCCACAGCCACCGAGGTCCCCTGGCTCCTTCTCCCACTGCTGCAACCAGAAACCCCGCAGGCCCTGGGAACCTTGGCTGCAGGGGCTGAGTTCAGCACCCGTGGGCACTGCCAGACCAAGGACCCGCAGCCACGAGCCCCTAATGGGCCACAGTGACTGGGAACTGCAGGTACCCAGAAGGGCTCCCTCCTCCTCACGCTGCGTGTCCTACCCCTCCCCAGACCCAGGTGCGGCAGCTTCTCTCCATGGTTCCTCCCGTGTAAGAAGGAACCTCCTCCTGCTTCTCACCATCACCTCTTCTTGCCCTGGTCCCTGCAGCAGCACTAGTGGAGCCTGCTTTGGGGACGTTAAAGCTTTCCTGAGTCACACAGGTCACAGTGCGTGAGGGTAGAAACACGCCAGGAGCCTTTTGTGAAGTCCAGCAAAGGCTGGGCTAAACACCTACGGCATCTGAGGAGTGAGGCAGGTTCTGCAAGGTGTGATTGCTCTGGCATGCTCTAGAACTTGTTTGAGATACCCTGACCAGTAAGAAAGGGCAAGAAAAGTATTGAGATGGTGACACAGGAGGAACACCCAAAACCAGCTCATCTTGACATCCCCTGTCAGATTTCATGGGAAAACCAGTTCTCTCTGCTTTTGGGTTGGACGTCACACTGGTGTGCCTTGGATGGACCTTCCACCCTCAGCACCAGGGGGTGACAGGGGAAAGGCAGCACTAAGGCAGTGGGACGTCCCTGTGGGCTAAGGAAAACCACGGCTCATGTAGAAACCCCAGAGCTCTGCCACCATGATGCTCTATTGCTCACCGGTGCTGGGGGCAGGGGCAGAAGGAGGACTGGAGAGGGGCCATCCAAAGCCCCAGGCAGTGTCCCGTGGTCCCTCACCGTGCCGTGGGACCGGGGGGCTGTGAGCACCCCTAGCTTCAGCAGTGATTCAGTGGTGCCCAATCTGGGTCACCAGCCCCACATGCAAAGCAGGTGCCCCTCCAGCACTGCAAAGCACCTCGTCAGCACCCCTCGAGCAGCACCCACCTCCTGTGAGCTGGGAGGTGCTGCTGGCTGGCAGGGAGCGGGGCAAGGCTGCGCACAGCGAGGCAGGCAGCCCGCACGAGCCTGGGGGCCGCCCCGTCCGCAGGGTTCATGGCACATCACTGAAAGACTCTGAGCTGTGGTCCCTGGTGTGCTGCAGCTGCACAGCACTGGTAGATGAATCATCTTGAAAACACCCTTGTTCTTGGAGGATGCTCGTTAATAGGGACAAGGCGGCCACAGTCCCTCAGTTTACAGCTGGTGACCTTTGTTGGGAGGGATAGCCCCACGTGCAGCTCCCGGGAGCCCAGGCTGCCCTCAGCATGGCTCACTCCCTCCCTGCCTTCAGCCTGGTTCCAGTTTTCTCCGTCACAGCCCATGGCAGAAGAGGGTTCTGCTTTCAGGGCTGAGTTTCTCACCGTATGCTGTCAGCTCAATGCAAGAAACTTCCCGTGGCCTGGAGTGCCCAGTGCCCCCGGCTAACAGCAAGGATGGAGAGGGGCTGCAGCCCCACTGCCTGCCCTGCTCTCGCCACCTGCCCCTCACACTAGCAGCACGATGACAACTTGTAACAACCTGCAGTAAACAGCAGCCTGTAATGGCTATTCCTCATAGGTAGCCCAGCAGATCTTGCAGGTCGGAGCAGTGCATGGCCATGGCATCACAACTGGGATCTGGCAGAGGGATCTGAAGAGGAAGCCTGGGATCACACCACGCACAGCAGCACAGGCAGGGACAGCTCTTGGCTACTAAGCTCTAGACCAAGCATCTAGACTGTGTGACAGTGCCTCGTGTATTCCATATGCCTGCTGCTCTACAGAGCATTTCAACGGTGTGACTTAGGACCTTTAAATAGCTACTACATCACATTCATCATATTAGGAACATGTCTGTTACCTTCCAACCCTTCCCAAAACCCAGGTGAGAAGCCCCAGCTCATACAGCCACTTGGAGCAACAGGGGTGGGCATCACTCCCTGCTTCGCCGTGGTTGGTAATTTTATAAATGCCCACAGTGCTGCAGAGCCCTTGGCAAGTAAAGACACGTGCATTTCCCAGAACCCATGTTCTTACAGCACGCCGGCAAGATCAGGCAGCTCCTGTGTCCCAGATGCAGCAGGGACACCTGCCTGGGTGGCTTTCTAAACTCCGCTGTGCAGCCCAAGGTACCTCGGCATGATTTCTTCTCGCCTTCCTTTACTGCCAAGAGGTGTGCCACCCCTCTGGACCCATAGAGCTGCGTTTCTGCCCTCGCTGTAGGGAACTATGTGCAGGGTAGCCAGCGCCCCTGCGTACCTCCCTGTGCCTCCCTCCTTGTTTGAAAATCCAGGAGGCTGCCCTGAGCCTGCCCAGCCATCACTCATTCACCATGGGGTGTGCCGCAATTAGAGCAAGGGAAGAGAGCGCAGCGCAGATGGCATGAGGAAAACAGCAAAACACACAATCTGGCTGTGGAAAGCTGATACGAAGCAGAATCCTTGGGAGAGCGGAGCGGGGCGGGGGGTGCAGGTCCCTGCGCCAGCTGTGGCAGGGTGGGTGAGAGAGGAGTGGTCTCCAGCTAGGAGCAGCTGTCCCCATACCACACGTACTGTATTCGTTCTCAGACCCCCAGCCTCTCTGAAGAGCCTGGCAGAGTGAAGAGCGTTGTAATACAGCCAAGAGCCTTAATGCTGTGGCATCTACTGATTGGGAACACGAGGCTGCGAGGGGTCTGCGAGGGGCTGGAAGGCACCGACACGGTGGGAGGCTTGGCCAAACCGCTTCCCCAGTCTGGCGCTCCTCTCCCCACCAGTAGAACAAAACAGGAGGCACATCTCTGCCTTCCTGTTCAAATACCAATGGGAACCACCTTGCCTGAGCCGTGTAAGCGCTGTGCCCTCACCGAGGGGGAAGCACATACCCTGCCTGGGGCAGGTCCCCGGGGCAGGTGCTGTGTGTGCAGGGGAAGGGCAGCCTGGGCATCCCCAGGCAGGTGCTGGCAGCCCCCTCCTCCACCGAGCCCCTGCTCGGCACCCTGCGTAAGGCTGCGCCCTGCTTCGAGAAGGCAAAATCTGGCAGGAAAATACAGGCATTACACCAGCAGGCGTGACACTTGGAACACGGCCATATTGGAGCAGCTATCAAAGCTGTCAGAAAACAAGGGAAGAGTTAAATATAAGACATGAGCAAGAGTCCAGAGACAGATAGAAAACAGAGGGAGATGCGAGAGAAACCAAGAGCCAGACATCAGCTGTCAGAGCTGATGCCTTTGTGCTGTGAAACGCAACCGCATGCCCGACCGGGACGGCCGGTAAGGCGGCGAGTCCAGCGCTGGAGCCAGGCGGTGCCGGGCAGAGGCACCTGGGGCCGCCTGTTCCCTCGGCACTTTGCCACATTTCTAGTGATACTGGTGAATGTTTTTTCCCCATTAACCCCTGCCTAATTCCGTGGTTGGGGAGGACTCCCCCAGCGTTTTCTCACCTAGAAGAAGCCAAGGAAAGGGAGCTGCCCTTTGTGTGAGGGAGCAGCAGGAGCGCGCGGAGCCCTGCCCTGGGGAGGACAACGAGCCAGTCAGGAATATCTGGGCTGGAAGGCAAACTGGTGTGGGTGATGTAGTTGTGGTGTCTGCTATGGACTGCCTGATCAGGACGCAGAAGAGAAGGGCTTCTTCAGACAACGGGACGAAGCATCATATTTGCAGGCCATGGTCCTCACAGTAAACATTAACCCCTGCAACATCTGCTGCGGGACAGCACAGCAGGCACAAGCAATCCAGGAGGTGTCTGGAGTGCTCTGGCAACAGCTTCCTAGCACAGGTGATGAGGGAGCCAAGGAGGGAAGACACTCTGAAGGATCTGATAGCTGCAAACATGGAAGAACTGGTCAGGGATGTGAAGGATGAGGGACAGCCGGGGCTGCGAAGGGCATGGCACGGTGGAGTTCGGAGTCCTGAGAGAAGGGAACCGAGTAAAAAGCAGGATCACAAACCCGGACTCAGGAGAGCAGATGTTGGCTTCTTGGGGGATCTCATGGGATGCAGTCTTGGAGAGAAAAGGTGACCAGGAAACAGGATTCATTTTGAAGGATCAGCTCCTCCAGTCCACCCTGACAAGCAGGGAATCAAGCAAAGGCAACAGCGGGCTTAAACAAGGCACTCCTGACAAAAGCCAGGCGTAAAGAGCAAGAGGTGGAAGCAGGGAGGAAAATGCAGGGGAATGCAAAAATACCATCCGGATGTGCTGGAATGGGATCAGAAAAGCCAAAATCCGCCTAGAGTTGAGTCTGGCAAGGGACATGAAGGGCAGCAAGAAAGGCTGCTACAGGGATACCAGCAGCCACCAAGGTGATAAAGGGACTGAAGCATCTCTGCTGTGAGGGAAGGTTGAGAGAGCTGGGGCTGTTCAGCCTGGATAAAATAAGGCTCCTGAGGGATCTTATTAATGTATTTTAATAACTGAAGCTGGGTGCAAAGAGGACAGAGCCAGGCTCTTTCCAGTGGTGCCCAGTGCCAAGAGAAAAGGCAACAGACACAAACTGAAATACACGAAATTCTACTTAAACATAAGAAAAAGCTGTTGTACTGTGAGGGTGGCTGAACACAGGAGTAGGTTGCCCAGAGCATCGTAGGATCTCCATCACCACAGCGATTCAAAGCCTTTCTGGACATGGCTCCCTTTGACCGTGCTTTGAGCAGGGGGTTGAAAGAGGCACCTCCAGCACTGCCTTCCAACCTCAGCAGTCCTGTGAGTCTTTGTTAAGTAACTTGTTTAACATCACCAGAAACTTAAAGAAAGGGCTGTCAGGTCCTTGGCAACATGGGAAAGAACCGTACTCCTCTGGTGGTGTTCTCAGCTGCAGACTCCATTCCTTCAGCTCTGCGGATACGTGGCTGCGGTGTGCAGGACCCCAACTTCAGCCTGCCCTGGGGGGTGCACACACGTCCTGCGGCCAGCGCGGCCCACAGACCAGCCATGTTGTGAACACGTGCAGAAGATCGTGTCTTTCCAGCCAGGCAACTCCTCCTGCTGCAGAGGAGCCTCCCTGCGACACGCCGCTCCGGCTGCTTCTCTGCACACCGTGAGCAGCGGCACGGCTCCCAAGGGCTCGCTGCGACGCTTCGGGCTGCTGCCGGCTGCGCAGCTCGGGAGGTCTTGTCTTCTTCTCCTCCTGCTCCGGGGCCCATTTGTCTGGATTGAATACACCCGCAGAACACCCCAGTGAGGTTCAAGGGGTGTGGAGGGAGCCCGGCTCAGAGATGTCATATAAGCACTTGTGTAGGTTGAAAGAGCAGAAGTGTTGAACTGAATCATGAGCGCAGCTGGGTGTGGGGAAGGGAGAGGGGGGTTTCGCAGAAGGGCAGGTCAGCTGAGAAACTGGGGCAAGTGCTAGCAAGGAGGGAAAGGGGCTCAGGTGCCCCCCTGTGCACTGCAGTGCAGGGGCTGCCAGGCTGAGGCTGTCGGCCCCGGGAACTGCTCTGCACATCAGGGAGAGCCTCGGGGAGCAGCCCTGGCCCTCGGCACGGAGCTGGGCTGCCAGTGCCCCGTGACGCAGCAAAGACAGGGCAGATGGAAGCGAAGAAAAGCAACAGAGAGTCAAGCCTGCTCAGATGTGCCAGACCTCCAGGCTGGGAGAAGAGGAACTGTATAGGTAATTAAGGCCTATAAAAGAACATCCAAAAAGCCAGATCCATCTTAAGTGAGGGCAAAGGGGGTTAACTGCAGTCATTAATGGTAATACTGATGAGAAAACCAGGGAACTTTGGCCTGTTTTGATCTCACTTCTGCTAGTACAGGAGTTTTAATTATTACGTGTAAATGAGGTTGGTTCACCCATCATCCCTGAGCACAATGGCAATGCATCCCAGCAGGGCAGCGATACGGCAATCTGGTTTACACGCAGGGAAACTGAGGCACAGCAAGAGGAGCGCTCCGGAATAGCACTGGTATAGCCACGGGTTCTCCATCCCCTGCGAGCAAGCCTGCCCATGAGGTCGTGGTGCTCAGGGCTTGGGTAGAAGCAGCTCCTTCACACTTGATTTCTTCCTCTTTCACTGAGGCCAGATAACAAAGAGGATGGCCCAGCATCGTCAGGGAAGGAGGGCAGGGGGTGCCTGTCTCCTCCCACCTCTTTGGGATGATTTCGAACGGTCCTTCTCTGCAGAGCCCTGCACCCTGCCAAGGCCCCTCCTGCGCGGACAAGGGCCATCATGCCATAGCTTCCCCCAGCCTAGGACTGGGGACATCCCACGCTCCTGTTGCCCTTCACACAACGATTTAGAGACACAAATAAGACCCGTATGCAGCTGTGACACCAGAGAGCGTGGAAGTGGAACATGCATTCATGTTTTTAATGTCCTTACAGAGTTTACTGGGCTCTTGCTCTTGCAGCAGCCTCTCCGGAGGCACGCTGCATGGCTTTGGGTTGCACAGCCCCAGGTATGCACTTGGCAGGGACCTTAGCTCCAGTCTCATGCTGGGAGCTCACACCCCTCTTCCACCCAGGTGCCCCCACTTGAGTTGGCTTTCAGGGCTCCCCAGCTCTGACACAGTGGGGAAATATTCACAGCAGCACCCAGGTCCAGCAGCCTTCCCCGTGCCATGCCATCCCATCCCAGTGACAGCCCAGCCAGCCCAGGCTGCTGCTGGAGCCTCCCCAGTGCTGGGGAACAGCACTCCACTCACAGCAGCCTGGGGGTTGGTGCTGTGACCCCGGGTGATGTTGCAGAAGTTATGGCACGTCCCAGTGCCACCCTGAGCAGAGCACCCCAGCAGCTGTCACCCAGCACACCAAGAGGAGCACATTCTGCTCGCCTGAGCCCGGGCTGAGCCTTCGGCCAGTTCTGGCAAAGCCATCCACTTTTACAGCCGGCTGAGGCTGCTCGCAGTGCTTCCAGCTTGCAAAGGTTCCCACGTCAGGGTCCAGGCCCTCAAAAACATGAGTTATTTTGAACTGAGCTTCGTTTGGGGACTTTTTTATTCCTCTTCTCATTTCTAAGCCTGCAATTTTCTATCACCTTGAAAGTTCAAGACCGCAGACACTGAAGTGGCATTTTCTAAGGGAAAACCCTCAAGGTGAAGCTGTGTTCTCTATTCCAGCAGCACAATCCTGGGGAAAAACAACATCAGCAGCTGGAAACATCCTCTTGCTTCTCACTTGCCTAGAGTTTCACCTGTGTTCACAACCAAGCCCACCTCACCCAGCCCCGGTTTCGAGAGGCAACAAGGCGATAAACCACCTCTCCTGCTCAAGGCCACCAGGAGCTGAGCTGGTGCCACCGAGAGCCCTGCACAGCTGCACCCCAGGAGAGGACAGCTGATCAAAGCAGCCAAGCAGGTCAAGTTGGAAGACTAACTCCTTTTGACAGTATCCCATCAATCTAAATAACAGATCACAGTGTGCTTGCTAATTGCCTCCATTAAGGACGATTGTGAATCACTCAGCCAGTCCAAGTGCAGGGTTGGATGTGGAAGAGGAGCGTGTAGTGTGCACAGAAACAGTTCCAATGTCAAAATCAACAACCAACAGCCTGGAATCGATGGGGCTGGCATCCCTGGGGCTCAGGAGGAAAGAGGCACCTCTCCCCACATCAAAGGGACCCCCCCCAGCCCCCATATGAGGGCTGGACAATTCATGGTGCACTAAGAATCCGTGTGCAGGGAAGATTTTGTCCTAACACCAGGTCAGCAAATGGCCCCCGGGGCTGCCCATGCTGTAGGGCGAGGCCGGTGGTCCCACAGCAGGGGCACAGCGTGGCAGTGCTCTGCAAAGCATTCAGCGCTTTGTGCTGCTAACGCCGTCTGCCCTCTGCTCGAAGCAGGATGATGAAGAGGAAGGCAAGACCAGATTTGTTTTGCCTTTTTTAGTTGAGTTCTGTCCTAACTCGGAAGCAGAGTAAAGCAGTAGAAGATTGGGATGTTCGGTTTACAGTGAAATGGGGTAAATTTTGCAACGCTGAAGGCAGCACACAAGATCACAGTGAACGTATCTGCTGGTTGAGAGGATTAGATTAATGAGACAGTGTCGGAAAAGTATTAAAGCATTTAAAAGTATTAATTGTTCGTAAAAGCTAAGCATTGTTCTTACTCCCTCTGCTTTCCCTGGCATTTGCAGTCGGGTTGGTCCTCTAGTAACTGATGGCTATGATGCTCCTGGCTCCAGAGGCGACCGAAGGCTGGATGCGGGCTTCCCCACCGGCTAACCTGGGGTGCCCACAGCTCCCGCGGGAGCACCGATGGTGACCAGTGCCAGCATCATGTCACCGGGCTCTCCAGAGCCAGAACCCAAAATTTACAGTTAGGCACCGGGGAGCTTCATTAGTGAGACTGCCGCAAACCCCA
>JAVJGJ010000002.1:1093739-1104721 GCA_035590215.1 Microhierax caerulescens
CAGCGCCGGAGCCCGCTGGCTGCGCGCCCGGCCCCGCGCTGCACGCAGGTACCCCCGGCGGCGAGCGGGCGAGTGGCGTGAGGCAGCGGTGGCCGCAGCGCTGTGGCCGGTGGCGAGGGTCTGGTGCGTTGGGAGCGGTCTCTGCCTAGTGCAGGGCTCCGGCATTCTCGGGAGCGTTTAGCTGATACGGTGATGTTGCATCACTGACGTTAATGAATACCGTTGCATAATTGGGGTGGAAGCACTCAGCTGTAAACTTTCATGTGAATGTTTCAGTTGAATATATATATCTATCTATATCTATGGAAGGGGTGGGGGGAGGTTTTCGAGCAGGAATCTGTTGTGCTGAGTGGGGGATATTGTAAATATGTTCAGCTAACTTGTATAGCTCCTTGAGCTGAACTGTGTAAGAACTTAGCTGGCCTAGTACTGTAAGTAAAAGTACTAAGGTCTATCTTTTGGTAGTCTGTAGAAGCTTGGTGTTTGGGGGGGTGGGTATCTTGTCTTTTTAAAAAGAATCAAATGTATGTTGTTTAAAATTGTTGCATGTTCAATTCAAACTTTTTAACAAGTCCTTGATGTTTCAATTTAAAAGTGACCAGTGGGGCTGAGGCTGTGTCCACTGAGGCTAAGATGACTGCCTTTCCTGATTGGCCATGGCTTTTCCATACATTGTGTGACCCTTGCCCTATGACCCTTTGGCTGACCTTACCGGAAGCCATGACGACAGCAGCCTTTTGCCATTAGACGCAGGGTGATGGTGAGGATTCCAAGGGTTAGACAAAACTGGTTAAACTGAACTAGGTGACTGTTACCTTGCGTGTTTTGTGGCCAAACCACCACCAAAAACCTCATACTGTGATGTAAGTACTTAGTGTAACTAGTAAACGTTTTTGTAAAATGTAGAAATGCATGTAATCAGTTAAGTTTTATATTTTACAATGTTCTGTAAAATAAAACTTAGCAAGGTGAATCTAATAAGGAGCAGTCACTCTCTAACAGATCTTAGGAGCGCAGACTTGTAGGATTTTAGTCTGTTTGATTTGCCATTAATATAGATTATGGCAAAATTGCAAAGTTTATTGGAGGCTTAGAGAAATAAAGTCCTACTCCAGTAAATATAACTGTTTAACTAACTTTTTCAGAACATTTTATTTTTCCTCATGCTAGGAGACAACCTAACTTTATTTCTTTGTACAATAAAGGTGGGGGTGGTGGCGGATATAGCAGTCGGAGACAATCTGGAAGAGATAAATACGGACCGCCTGTTCGTACAGAGTACAGACTGATTGTTGAAAACCTTTCCAGTCGCTGTAGTTGGCAGGATTTGAAAGTACGTATCAATGTTCTATCACGGAGCCTGTTGTGACTAGCAGGAAGCAATAACTTCCTTTAATATCAATGTTCATTTTGATTTAGGTAGAAGTAATTGAGAAGTATTTGTGCGTGAATGTTTACATGCAATTAATGCTTCTTGCATTTGCTCAGACTTGTCTTAAATTAACATAGAGTATAAGCATGTGGAACGGTTAAGTAATTCTTCATCTACTCCCTGAAGGATTTCATGAGGCAAGCTGGTGAGGTAACCTATGCAGATGCTCACAAAGAACGTACAAATGAAGGAGTGATTGAGTTCCGATCTTACTCGGACATGAAGCGTGCCCTGGACAAACTGGATGGCACAGAGATAAATGGAAGGAAGATCAGGCTGGTTGAAGACAAGCCACGGTCAAGCCACAGGCGATCTTACTCTGGCAGCAGGTCAAGGTAATGTTCTGGGATGAGCCAGTCTCTGCATCGAGACTACATACACTAAGAATGTGTCTAGGTTAGCTCTGCCTGCACTAGTTACCTTTGGCTGGTATTTTAGGAATAGGAAGATGTCTTAGAATGTAGAAGGAATTACTTTAGGTAATACAGCAAAGCCAGTTTGGAGAGTTTATCGCCTGTGAAATATCAGATGTCATTCGTTGACTGTATATCGACTGGGTGGATGAGTAGTACATCTTGGTGTGGCCATACCTGTTTTTGAGAAGTTCTTTAGCAGCTTTCCTCTATTAGGTAGGATAGCAGGGCATTCCAGACAAAGAATAAGGGGCAAATTGCATTTTAAACGTTTGTAGGTCACGATCTAGAAGACGGTCTAGAAGCAGAAGTCGTAGAAGTAGGAGCAGCCGCAGCAGATCCCGTAGCGTCTCCAAAAGCCGTTCACGGTAAGTGATAAGTTGCTTTCTGTTGGTACAGGAATTGTACTTGCTGATTGATAGGTATTATACAGCTGCTGTAAGTACACTTCAGTTCATGCAGAATAAACTCTTGTCTCTTTTTGAAAGATCTAAATCCAGGTCACGAAGCAAAGACCGTTCACGTTCCAGATCTAAAAGCAGGAAGTCTAGATCAAAGAGCAAATCGAAACCCAAGTCTGACAGGGGTTCACGCTCTCACAGCAGATCCAAGGAGAAGTCTGAGAAGTCTCGGTCCAGATCCAGGTCCAGGTCTCGATCTCCCAAAGAAAATGGTAAAGGAGATGCTAAGTCTAAGTCCAGGTCAAGGAGTAGGTCTCGTTCCAATTCTCCACAGCAGCAGCAATCTGCCAAGGCTCGTTCAGAGTCGCCACCCAAAAGAGCTGCATCGAGGTCCCGCTCCAGATCTCGTTCAAAATCTCGTTCACGATCAAGATCTAGTTCAAGAGATTAAGACTAGAACTCTCCACTTACATTGCACACTATTACGGAACATTTTCCTACTTGTCAGGCCATTAGTGTTATGTTAGTACTTCAGAAGTTGGTTTTTTCTCTTGCAGGAGTGAATGGCCTAAGTAATGAGGCATAAAGGTTTAATTTGTATCCCAAATTTGAAAATATGAGATCGGATGGTGGTACAAAGCAGGAAAAGTCCCCCTTTTGTAGAAATTCAGCTAAAAGTTTGATTTTATAGCATTTCTGCAGGAGTAACTTAACTACTCTTAAGTGCAAAGTGGTTTTTATATTAAAAATAAACTGAATACAAACAGGCTTAAATCTGGGCTTTTTTGGAAGTATCACTTTTTCCTATTTTTTTCATGGTTTTCGAACTATGGGTATCATTAGCTTAATAGGTTACAGCTTGCTACCAAAGGCAGGATTGCCTTGCTGGGCAGGTCAGATAATTCTGTGGTTTATCTTAATTTGTGGAAGCAGGCTGCAAACTGTATAAACTGGTAACAATACTAGGAAGATGTTAGACCAGCAATAAACTCAATTTGGAGCATTTGTATTGTATCTTAACTTGCCAAAAGAACATTCCCCCATACTGTGACTGTATTAAAGGTAATAAAGGTACTCTGGAACCTGTATTATACAGTATTGCTGAAAAACCCTAAGTTTCAAACTTGAAAGAACGAAAGCGTTTTGGGTTTTTTTTGGGTTTTTTTTTGCTTGAATATCAAGTGTCACTGTTGTCAGACACTTAATGTGTCTCTTGGATGTGGTCCAAGTCACTAGTATGTTGTATGGTTTGTCAGCCTCTAAATACCTATTGGTTATGAAAACTAAGTAAATAAAACTGTCTTCCCTCCCTTTTGACTCATTTATGTTAACATTTTGCTTCAGACTAGGAGAACTATAATCCTATTGTGTGTAAGTCTGAACTTTATTGGAAATGTAATCTCTTTGAGCTAGAGTTCTAGTCTTAACAAAGGCTTTGCTAAACCACAGTTGCCAATTCACTTAAATTGTGGAATAGGACTCATCCCAAAAATTCCCCTTTCTAGCTAAATTGATTTTTTTGTAACATGCAATAGCAAACATTAGAACTGCCTTGTACTCTTTATACAATGTGTAGTTTGACTTGTATAAAATTAAATTGGTGACTCAACTCTTGTGTTTATTGCAGTGTAATGGGATTCTTTTTTTGCCTCATGCTGGGGAAATGACAGTTGATCCTACTTGCCTCTCTTGCTGGAGTAACTTCTTTGTTTTAGTAAGAGACTTGGGAGTTCTTGAAATGCATTTGGGTTTGTGGTTGAGACCAGCTAGTGAACCAAGCACTGTTTCTCCCAGTACATTGTCTTTTCTTCAAAAGGTGTGAAAGCAACACTGCTGACCAACCAGTCAAATATTTTACACGTCTGCTCAGGCAAATCGGATCTGGCACAAGGAGCACATCAAGCACATGTTCAAATGTGACTTGATACCAGTTTTTCTTTCATGGAATTTATGATCTACACGGTTTTCTTGAAAAGTAACGCTCAGTTTCTTACCATTTGCTGATCACATCTAGAAAATTTGAGCTTTTGCCTGTTGCATAGAAGTAGCCATGCTAGTACAAGAAGGGATTCCAGGATGAGTGAAGTAAGTTTTGCCCAATAAACTCGAGTTCCTAGCAGAACCTGAACAGAAGTGATTACATGGCTTGTCTTGCCATCGGGTCGGGCTGCTGTTGCTTTTATATTCCACGCTTCTGCATGCCTTTTCTATCCCAGGGATGGAAAAGCAGCTGTATTTGAGCTGCCAAGTATTTCTAGTGTGACTAAATCCACACTTCTGCAGAGTGCATTTAGTACTAAAGTTTTATTCTCTGCACCTGGAATGGGGTGACTTCTGTGTTTCATTTGTTGTAAGGGGTTTTTTGTTGTTTTAATTGAGACAGTTAAGGTCTATTTTAGTATCATGATAAGAAAAAATAGTTGCTGTGGTTGTGATCACTGCAGGTGGTACCTTCTCCACATTGGATTTTTAAATGGGGGGTTAGTACTGGGGACTTCCTACAGAAGCCAGACTGCACAAGAACAGCTTAATGCAGGTTTACAGCCCTAAGCTACACTTGTGGAAATAGTTACCTCCCTTAAACCTGACACAAAAGCATTATCCCCCCGTTGACTTTATTTCTGCTGATCATGGAGTAGGTCAGACTTCTGATTAGCCTCCGGGGGTCTTCAGTATAATACATGTCACACTCAAAACAAGATGGAGATTAGAAGGTATATATGCATATTTTCAGTAGCTCTGTGTCTTTCCAGTAATAAAATGTTGGCTGTCAATTTTTTGCATATGCTCGTAGCTGTTAGTAACACTTTGTTTCTAAAACTGATTTCTAGTGCCAGCACAAGAATGTCTTTGGCTTACAGTAGCCGATAGCACCCCAGTCTTGGTTAGCAATGCATACCAGTGGCTTTTTACCAACTATATTCTTAGCTTTCTGAAATGAGGTGGTTATGACAATGGTTATGTTTGAAGTCATCTTTATTCATGAGGTACAGGAAGGGTTTAGACTGGGTTTAACCAACTTGCTTAACTTAAAGGTAACTACGATATTTAAAGGGAACTCCCTTAGACACTGAAGATTTCTTTTACCAGAGCCACCTTCGATGTCTCCCTTGGCTGCTATGCGAACAAGAAAGGCCCCTATACTGTGAAAATGAAGGAGGAATTCCTTGGCATAACTTGTATCCTGGATTAGTTTCCTCGGGAAAGCTAGTAGGATTTCAGCAGTGCCAGATACGGAGCCAATGCAGTTAAGTGCAAGGCTTGTGATAACTAAAGAATCCACGAACAAACCCCAAACACTGTAATCCCTCTTCCTCTGTCAGCACCGTTTTTTGTAGGAGTAGAAGACCTGGTCTGGCATGTATTTGTGATCACAAGTTTTTGAGATCTCTTGTAGGTGTTACAAAAGCGTGATTTGAGCAAGTGTCTTAAATCTCACAGAAGAGTAAAAGACTGTGGAAGACTTGCAAGCTTGCTGCATTTTGCAGCCATAGCATGTGCTTTGCTTTGGCCTGCAGCTCCTAGCAATAGTTGGCAAAGTCATCTGGCATCACTCATCTCAGTTTTTAACCTAACTGGAGCCATCTTTTCAGAGATGTGCTTTAGCATGGAGCATCCAGACTCCCTTGGGGTTTTTTTTCTGCATTTGGTATAACCAATATAAATTTGTTCTTAAAAAGAAGAGAAACATGCCTTCTCATCAAATGTGGAGTGCGGGGCCGACTTAAAATGTTTGTGTCCTATAGCGAATTGTGAAGGAGCAATCAACGCTACTGTTTAAAAAAAAAAAAAAAAGTGTAACAGACTGGCTGCATTTGGAGTCTGTTGCTAGCCTTTTCCTGTATTTAGGAAAGCATTCCTCCCTGTATTTTGGTGTTAGACATAAATGCAAGTTCCATCCTTCAATCAGTGATTTATGTGATGTAAAATACCTGCTTTAAAGTCAGATGATGAAAACACCGCTCCCCTTAAGTGTGTCTCACTTAAACACTGGCAGACGGTAGGACCGTGTTTCTGCTTCATGCGGGCGGTGGGTAGGAGTGCCCCTCGTGACGCCACGCGCGCGGCTTGGAGGCGATCACGGTCCTCTTTGCACCGTTTCCCTTGGACAGCAGTGACGCCGGCTGTCGCATGCAAATGTGGAAGTCTGGTATTAAACCAAACTTATGCCTGCTCAGAGTTTCTGGGTGGCCCTTCAGTTGTGTGCTTTGAACTTAATCTCCTTGATGGTCCACGTCAGGAGGTCACAAAAGAGGATTCTTTTCCCCAGCTCAAAAAGGTGTTTTTTTCCATGCTTTGGCTTCCGGCTCAGTGCTTTGATGGAGAAGGGAACAAATCCCTAATGCACGTGGTCTAGAGGAAGCAAGCTGCAAAATGTGATTATTCCTGATCTGGGTAGGTGACTCACTCATCCTGAAGCATGAAATGTGGTCGTGCTTTAGGGTTTGGTGACTACGGTGAGCATCTGGCTGGCAAGGAGGGTAATTTGGTTGTCCCCAAAGCCAGCAAAGGGGGCGGATGAATAGAGATGCTTAATTCCTCTTCAACGCTGAGGCCCAGCAAGGCTCGCCTTAGCCTTTGCATCCACGACACGTGATTTTCAGAAGCTGGTAACGCTACTGTTCGAGTCCATGCAACTGATCCTGCTTCAGTGAGTACCTGTCCACCACGAGTAAGAATGCGGTGTGCTTTATTAGGCAGGCATACAGGCCTGTTCGTGCAGAGCGTTCAGAAATCATTGCTTAAAAAAGAGCAGGAGGTGTACTAAGAATGAGAGGATTTAAAATGTGCTGTCACAAACCATACCCTTTGAAATGTCCATTTGGATTGCATTGCTAAGAGAAAACGGGTAAGGTATGTTGGCTTGCTGTAAGGAAGAGCACAACTTTTGTGTTTAATGTGCATGGAAATAAGTATCTCACCCAGCAATATTACCGTGCTTAGAGTGAAACTGAGTAGCTAGAATAGGTGACACTCCTTTTTCCTGCCCTAACATTTCTACCTCTAGATTTGCAGTTTTAAAGTCCGTTTACAATTGGGAGATGACTGTGTCCCAAATGAGACTGTAACCATCTTTGCATGGGCAATGGGAGGGGCATTTAAAACACGATTGTTGGATTTATTATTCACAGATGGAGTAACTTGAACTGTTTCCAGCTCCTACTTCAGTCTAGTTCAGGTTGGTGTTGTAACAGCCTCATGACATCCACAGAGCAAATATGTAAGTCAAAGAGCAAAAGCTGGGAAAGTAGGAATTGGGCTCAGGAGCCTGGAAATCCTGAAAATTTAGCTGAGCTGATTTCAGGATGTCCCTGAGAGATGATGCAAAATGCTGTGATCACTTAAAAGATGCACAGTTCAGATGTTGCTCAGGAGGTGAAGTTCCTGCCACACCACGAGCAGATCTTGGCTGTGTTTCCTTCATGCATTGTGATGTCTATTTCATGAGAACGGGACTCTGTTACTTCAGGAGAAGCAAAACCAATACAAATGCTGCTTTGCGTAGCGGCAGCTATTAATGGTTCAAGAATTTTAACTATCTGTTCTTGGGATCATAATGGTACCTGTCAGCATTGTGGTCAGCCCTTTCCCCCCATCTTTTGTTTTGTGGTTAGGTGGAAAAAATCAAAGAGCAGAATGTGCGCTCTTGACTCTCCAAGCTTCACACATTATTATTTTGCTAAATGCGTATGTAGATGTCAGAGGGGAAGTTTCAGTTGTCTCATGATCCAATAAAAAATTGAAATAAACAAACTGCTCTGAAGTGGCTCATAAACTTTTCCCCTTTTAGCTACATCTGTCACTAAAATGTGAGCCGGCTGGCTGAACGCGGGTGCGCTCCTGGATGAGCAGCGATGGGTCACAGCAGCTGGTGTGATCCATGCCACTGGCAAGGTACTGGCAATAGGAAGGTGTCTACAGCTAACACATGCTTTGGGGTGTGCTTCACAACAGTTCATACCAATACTCGTGTTTGGGGAAAGATTCTGGAGGATTCTCTGACTCAAAGGCTACATCCTCTTGTTCACAGAAAGTGGCTTCTGCAGGGCGGGCTCATTTAGAATGTCTCAAATACTAATTCTTTAATATCAGTATTTTTACTCATTTTAAAAGCAAAAGCTTAAGTTTTGCTCCAAAGTTTTGCCTTTTGGCAAGAACTGAGTACAGTGATTTCAGTCCAAAATACTGATAATGGTGGAGGAAAAGCTTGGGGGGGTCACGCCGGGGTTGGAGGTGGCTGGAAGATGCAGCCTGTGCTGTCATGTGGATGGAGCTGTGGGGGGAATGACTTGGGCAAAGTCCTTAGTGGTGTCTGCAGCTCCTGGAACAGGGTTGTCCTGTAAATATGAGTAAGGGAAGTTAGTGCCATTAAGTCAGCAGGTGTTTTAAACAGGTCACACCTCACCTTCTTGGGGTAATCACAATGTACAGTTGCACCCAGTTGATCTGCTAGCCAAAGAGCAACATTTCTTCCAGAAATGGGTAAAGAGCAGCAAGCTTCCCCTGCGCAGCGTGTGTTCCTTGTTCTGCTCCGTGCTGGCTGTCAGCATCCTTGCTCAGCACCAACACGAGAGGAAAACGATACGGCAGACAGTCTCTCCTAAGCACGGTGGTGCAACAGTGATGCTGTACAGTTAACCTGGGGGCAGCGGTGGGGTGCAACAGCTGCCCTGGGGTGGAATCTCCTGTTCTGCTGGGCTCTCTGGTACAGGTGTGTCACTAGGTGTGGAGTAAGTACCGACAGTAACTGGGGAAACAGGAGAAAACGTTCTGAAGGAGCCCCTCCACTTACCCCATCTGGGTCTGTTTGCTGACAATTAAAAACTGCTGCTCTGCAAGCTGAAAGTATAGTCCACCATTTGTCATAATTCTGGTGTCACCTAAGTACATCTGACAGCCCAGAGGAGATGTGTTTTGTAGTTCTCCATACGTGAAGGCCCCCCGGAGTGCCTGAAACAGGCACGGCATGGCAGTGACTTGCCCAGTGGCAATAAAAGCGGTGGATGTCAGTTTGTACTTCAGGCTTACTCCTATTGCTTCATGTTCCGTAAGGGTTTTGGGTGGGATGGGCATGGGATGTAACTGGGGGGGAGGACAGGAGTGGTGGGCACAGCCACCCGCAGGTGCTGCCATCCTGCGAACCACAGCGCATGGGGACGGGTCCTGGCTGAACCCGTCCCGGAGCATCTCTGGGAGATGCTGCAGCCTGCACTCGTTGGGTCCAGAGGCATTAACGGCATAGTGGAGTCTGAGAAGCCACATCAGAATAAATAAAATAATAAAACCATTACTAAGAGCTAAGTTTAAATAAACAAAAGCTCACAGAACCATAGAGTATCTCGAGTTGGAGGGAACCCATCAGGATGGTGGAGCTCCCTGCTCCTCACGGGGCCGTCTGGGACTCGGCCGGGGGCTGAGGGGGTGTCCGCGTGCGGACGGGGTGGCTGGGCACCGCGCTGGGGCACGGCCGGCCCTGGGGCACGCTGCCCACCTGCCCAGACCCCGCGGGGCTGCTTGCCAGCCCCTCGTCCCCCCGTTTGTACATGAAGGGAAGGTGCTTTACAAGGGGTGGCGGAGCGGGAGCTGAGGCGCTGGGCCGTATGGCGGAGCTGGAGGCTCCGGTGCCGCCTCTGCAGGAGCCGCGTCCAGGGACCCATCACTCTGGATTCCCGGGTTCCGTGGCACAGCCGGGAGCGGGGAGCAATGGGGGAAGGCGAAGGCCGAGCTGCTTCTCCAGGGCCTTGAGTTTCACTCCACTCCCGACCTGAACCTCCCGCTACAGCGCTCCAGGATCCACGGGGGAAGATCCGTACCGTGTCCCCGAGGGCTGAGGCGAGACCGGGGCGAAGGACGTCCCGGTCCCCTGCACCCCCATTTTCAGGATCGCTTCATCGGAGTCTGACTTCACCTTCTGTACTGCGTGACAGGTTGTGGGGTGCGGACCCCAAGGTGGTCACAGCTGTCAGACACTGACCCCCAAAACAAAGCGCTGGCCCCTGCGCTCCATCGGGCGAGCTGGGGGCTGCGGGGGCCACTGCCTCCCCCCACTCCCCCCCGTGCGGCTCACGGCACCCCTCCGTGCGTGGGTGGTCCTCGTGCTGCCCCCACTCCCACCCGCGGGCCCGGGGCAGCTGCCACTGCCCCCCACCGTGGGCAGCCAGAGCCGGGGGGCAGCGACCCGCGTTTTGAGCAGGGCCGTGGGGAAGCGCCGCGCGGGGCGACCCCAGCGCCCCCCCCGAGACCGCGCCGCAGCACCCTGCGTCCCCCCGGGCCGCTGGGGGCTTGGTGCCGACGCCCCCCGGTTGCCGTCCGAGGCTGCGGTGCGAGCGCTGGGGGGGCTGTCAGCCCGGGGGTCCCGGGGGCCGCAGCCCGGTTGCTGGCTGGGGGGGGACACACGACACAGATCAATATCAGTGACTGGAGGCAGCAGCTGGCGGCGAGACCCTCGCCCCACGAGGGGCAGGGGGGCCATGCAGCGGCACGCCGCCCCCCGCCCCGCGCAGGGTGGGGATCCGCGGCAGCCCCTCGGGGCGGGGGGACACGGGGGGCGCCCGGCCCGGCCGGGGGGAGATGGGGAGTGTGGGGGGGATGCTCGGCGTTGCCATGGCGACCCCCCGCCGGCCCCATCCCCGAACCCCTGCGGCGGAGCGGGCGCGGGCGCTGCGGCGCGGCGGCACACGCGGGTTGCCATGGCGACGGCGCTCATTAAGCGCCTGCGAGTCAGCCCCTCAATTC
>JAVJGJ010000002.1:1147575-1159897 GCA_035590215.1 Microhierax caerulescens
TTCAGGGCTTGGGGCGTGGAGGCAAGGGTGAGCGAGGAGAGGGCGGCTGCGGCCCTGCGCTGCATGGGGCAGGACATAGACACCCGGAGCTCCGGAGCTGGCACCGCAGCAGAGTTGCAGGTGGCTGTAGCTGTCCTGGAGTGGCTTAAGAGCCGGGGGCACCGGGGTGAGGGCACCGTGCCGATTCCTGTGAGGATCCAGGACGGCTTGGGCTTTGCCCTCCGCCCAGCTGCCTCTACCGTGTACCTGGACATGGACCTGGAGCCAGAGGAGGCTGTTCAGGAGGTGGTGCATGAGGCGGTGCCATCCGGCACAGCCATCTTCCTCGGTGCGGAGCTGCTCAGTACACGGGTGCTGGGGCCAGAGCCGTTCACAGCCTGCGGCCCCTCTGAGCCCATCACCTTACGGCTCCGCAACATCCTCCAGGAGTATGGTGAGGAGAGCGACCTCTTCACAGAGATGGTCCAGAATGCCGAGGATGCTGGAGCTACTGTGTGCCGCTTCCTCCTGGACCTCCGACGCAGAAAGGCCACCTCTGGGCTGCTAGACCCTGGCATGGCTGCCTGCCATGGCCCAGCCCTCTGGGCTTACAACAACGCCCTCTTCACGGAGGACGACCTCCGTAACATCACACGGGTTGGAGCTGCTACGAAGGAGGGCCAGGCCGGCCAGATCGGGCGCTTTGGGCTGGGCTTCAGCTCCGTCTACCGTGTCACCGATGTGCCAGCAGTGCTGAGCGGGGAGACACTACTCATCTTTGATCCCAACGGCACCCATCTGGGAAAGCACATGCCCAGACCTGGCTGCCCTGGCATCCGCCTGGACTTCTCCAACCGGCCACGCATCCTCCGTGCTTTTGCAGAGCAGTTCTGGCCCTACCATGGTATCTTTGGGTGCCGCCTGCCTGAGCCAGGACCCTTTCCAGGAAGCCTTTTCCGCCTGCCTTTCCGCACTGAAGAGGAAGCTGTAAAATCACAGATTTGCTCAGAGGCCTTTGGTACAGAGCGCATCCAGTCCCTTGGCACCAGCTTCCTTGGCTCTAGCCAGCTCCTGCTGCTCTTCCTCAAGGGAGTGAGGGAGATGTCCCTGGAGATGCTGCCACACACGGCCACCTCTGCGAGGGACACCATGCCTCTGGCCACGCTACGGCGAAAGCTGATCCGAGACTTGGGGGCCCCTGGGGACCCCCCAAGCTGGGCAGCTATCGAGCAGTTCACAGCCTGTGAGGAGTCATCCAAGACCACGTGGCACTACCTAGTTTTGGTGTGTCAGGGTGATGGGGAGCTGCTGGAACTGTTTCACCAGAACACGCAGGCAGGGCTGCGCCCTCCGCCTCCCATGGCTGGCGTGGCCCTTCCCCTGGCCCTGACCACAGACGGTAAGTGGGTGCCGTCTCTAGACGCCGAGGAAGGGCGAGTCTTCTGCCACCTTCCCATGCCAGTCAACTCGGGGCTGCCAATCCACGTGCATGGGGCCTTCAGCATCCTCTCGAACCGCAAGGGGCTGTGGGACACGGCACAGCGGGGTGAGTGGAACCGGGTGCTGCTCCGCAATGCCGTGCCAGCTGCCTGGCTCCGGGCGCTGGACCAGCTCCGCATCATGCATGAGGCAGGTGAGCTGAAGAGCTATGAATACCATGTCTTTTGGCCAGACACTAACACTGCCCACTACCCCTTCACGGAGGCTGTGACTGGTTTCTACCAGGCCATGGCAGCCAGGGATGGCCCCAGGCTGTTTTCTGATGGCTGCTCTTGGTGCTCACTGCAGGACGCCCGGTTCCTGCACCAGGCTGTGGTCAGACACCCTAAGCTGGGTGCCGTGGTGAAGCGTGTCTTTGCCAATACCCTGCCCCGTCCCCTGTTAGCTGTGTCCTTGCCAGAGCACGTGCAGAGGGGCCTCGGGAAGGCAGTGGATGCTGGCACCTATGACTGGCCCCGCTTGTACTGTGAGCTTGTGCTTCCCAACTTGAAAGACCTCTCTGTTGTTGATCGGGAACCACTGCTTCTCCATGCGCTGGGTATTTCCCATGATGATGTGGACAAAGTGCTGCAGAGAGTGCCCTGCATTCCTGCCACCCCTCATGGCCACCTGCAGCTCATCAATTGCCTGGTGCATCCTGGAGGCCGCACTGCCACTTTGTATGACCCTAAGGACGGGCGCTTCCCCATGGGGGATGCCTTCCTTTCCCCGGGAATACTAAGGCAACTGGAGAGGCTGGGCATGGTTAAGGACAGGATGGCACTGCCAGAGCTGCTGGAGCGGGCAAAGACAGTGCAGCTTATTTGGACCAAGGACCGTGCCCAGGCCTGCCAGAGGGCTGTCTGCATCCTTGAGCTGCTTCAGGATGCAGTGGAGGAGAGGGTGGACAACACCACGCAGGCAGCTTTCCAGACTGTGCCCTTCCTCCCTGCTACGCTGCCCACTGGTGACCACGTGCTGTTGCCAGCTGCCCAGCTCTACCATCACCTCCATGCCCAACTAGTGGGACTCATCAACCCTGTCTTGGCTTCCAAAATGCTGGGGGAAAACTTCAGCCTCCCTAAGGAGGTCACATCCTTTCTGGGACTGGACCGGCAGCCACCAGCAGCTAAAGTCCTTGAGCAGCTGCAAGCACTGAGCCGCAGCTCCAACGCTCTCTCTTTGGAGACCCTGCAGGACAGCACCCACAGCTGCTACAGGTACCTGCATGCGCTGCTCCAGAGAGATCACTGCAGCTGGGATGAAGTGGCTTCTGCAGTGGCCCAAAGGGAGCCCTTCATCTTGGTGGGCTCCTGCTTTGTGCCGGTCATGGCTGTGGCTGAAAGGCTGTCATTTGAGGCTGCCCCATACCTTCACCAGCTCCCAGAGCATTACCGGCCCTACAGCCAACTCTGGGAGTGTGTGGGGCTGCGCCACACATTTGCCTGGGAGGATTATGCCCAAGCGCTCTGCACGCTGGCAGACACGTACGCTGGGGAGCCGCTGCCTGCCGCAGAGCTGGCGCTGGCCTTGCAGCTGGTGTCTTCTGGCTTGATGGCAGTTGACAGAGAGCTCAATGCCTACCAGACCCAGCAACTCTTTCTACCTGACCAGGAGGGCATCTTGCGTCCATGCGACAAGCTCTGCTTCAACGACACACCATGGATGCCGGTGGACAGAGACGTCCTGCTGTGCCATGAGCAGCTGTCCCGAGCCACGGCCCTGCGCTGTGGGGTGCCTACCACGCACCACCGGGTGCTGGAGCGGAACCGGCTGCTCATGGGAGACCTGAACTCCTGGGTGCAGCCATTTGGTGCCCATGAGGACTTGCCCACACGGCTGAAGAACATTTTGGGTGAGTACCCTGCATCTGCTCGTGATATAGTGACAGAGCTGCTCCAGAATGCAGATGATGCTGGTGCGGGGCTTGTGCACTTTGTGTGGGACCGCCGACAGCACCCAGCAGATGCCACTTTCAGTGACAACTGGAACTTCCTGCAGGGCCCTGCCCTCTGCATCTACAATGACAGCCCCTTCCAGCAGCAGGACATCGAAGGCATTCAGCGTCTGGGGGTGGGTGGCAAGCAAGGCCGGCAGGATGTCACAGGCAAATATGGCCTTGGCTTCAACACTGTCTTCCATTTTACTGACTGCCCAGCCTTCCTTACTGGAGACAGTGCACTGTGTGTCTTTGATCCCCATCTCTACTATGTGCCTAATGCCACAAAGGACAGTCCTGGTGGGATGTTTGCTGTCAACCCTGAATTCAAAAAGACCTTTCCAGACATTTACGGCACCTTCCTACCCTCCCTTTTCAACCTGAACAAGGGTGTTATCTTCCGGCTGCCTCTTCGCACTGCAAGTGGGGCTGCCATCTCCAGAGTTTCTGGCATAGTCGTGCGGGACCAAGACCTAAGGGACATGGAGACAGTACTGACTGAGGAAGGAGAGGACTTGGTGCTCTTCCTCCGGCACCTCCACACCGTGGTCTTCTCTGAGATCCCCCCCGATGGGGAACAGGCACTGGAGAGGCTGCGGGTGGCCATAGAACTGGGAAATGGCGATGCAGAGCTGAGACGGGGTTTTCAAGAGAGATTGAGCCAAACTGTCGATGGGAACAGCCCCACCTCTGTCTCCTATATCATGACAGTCAAAACCAGCAAGCCTAGGGCCAGCAGTGTGTGGAGGGTGATGTCCCAAATTGGGGTGCAGGAAGGGGCTGAGGAGTCTCCAGTGCCTGGGCGGCTGCCCTACGGGGCTGTGGCTGCCTGCCTGAAGCCATTGCGCTTGGACAAAGTCACGGGCAAAGCTTTCTGCACCCTCCCGTTGCCGCTGACCACAGGGCTGCCTGTGCACATCAATGCCAACTTCGCCGTGGATGCGGCCAGGCGCAATCTCCGCCAGGACACAGGCAGCACAGAGGAAGCCTGGAATAGCTTCTTACTCCGGCGCTTGGTGACTCCCCTGTACTGTGCCTTTCTCACCAGGCAGTGGGAGGCCCTGCAGCCTGAAGGGCTCCAGTTTAAGTCTCTGTCAGACTGCCAGAAGTGCCTGACCTCCCACTACCTCCACTTCTTCCCTGCTGGGACAGAGGTACTACCCACCTTTCGAAACATGGCGAGGGATGTCTATAGGCACCTCAGTCATGCACGCCTGCCCCTGGTGCCTGTGTACCACCTGAAGCAACCTGACAGCACAGTGACAATGACCTGGGCATCTCCAGGTGGTGGGGATGTGCTAAAAGAGCCATACTTCCTCAAGTCAAAGCCTGAGCCAGTTCTCCAAGAGGTGCTGCAGCGCCTGAACATGAACCTGGTGCCAGCGTTCATCCACCTGCGGCTTATCTACAAGGAGTTCACCGAAGCCAATGTGGACGCTGTTGCCTTTCAGCCAGACTCCCTCCGGCGCTTCCTCAAGGCCCTGGCGCTCCCTGTGCCCTGCAGGCTGGCTGAGACACCCATAAGGACAGCAGAGAGCTGCTCCATCCTGCTGAGACACTGCCTGGAGCCCATGAGCGCGGACAAGGCACAAGTGGAACTAGAACTGGAAGGCCTTCCCTTGCTGGCCACGCAAGATGGCTGCCTGAACACCCTCAGCACCCAGCACCCAGTGTTCCACAGCACCTTTGCCCACCTCTTTCCCCACCACTGCCACCTCTTCATTGACAGGTCGATCTCGGACTTGGTCCTGACCTGCTTTGTGAAGACGCTGAGCCTCCTGGAGGCCACACCGCTCATCCAGGAGGCACTGGCTCAGCTGAACTGGACCACAGAGGGGCAGACGTGGCTCAAGGAGCTGTGGAGCTTCTTCAGCGCTGTGGTCTACCCAGTCACAATGACCAAAGACGAGATAAACACCAATATGGATTCATTCATGGATCATCTCCAGGATTTGGAAGTGCTGCCTGTTCAGGGGCGTGACAGAGACTCGAAGCAGCGACTGCCACTGTCCTCCCTCCCCAATGTTCTTTTTAAGTGCGACACAGATGTGGCCAAGGTGCTGCACAAACTGGGCATCCCTGTGCTCCAGCTGTCCCTGCTGCCTTTTAACTTTGCCACCTTCTGCCTGCAGGCAAGGACACTGCGGGCCACAGAGCCTAGAGCTGTGGTGGCCCGGCTGGCAGGCACTAGAGCTGACCTCCACTGGAAGGACTTAAGTGAGTGGGATGTGACTGTTCTGCTGCACTTTGTGCAGGGAAAACTGGATGTGTTGGCACAGCAGCAGCTCCAGCTCCTGCCTCTCTTCCGGAAGCATGATGGGGAGTACGTCCCCGTGGCACCCTACCGCAAGGTGCTCTTGCTCAGCAGCCAGTTCCCACGTGCCCTGGCCCTGTACGGCCTGGACAAGGACACGTTGCTGCTCACATCAGACAGGATCCACCAGCTGCTGGCCAAGGATTTGCAGTGGGAGCTCACCAGTGACGAGCAGCAATTTACGTCTGTAGTGCTGCCCCAGCTGTCCCAGCTCACAGCGCAACAACTTATGGAAGCTTTGCGCTTATTCTTTGACCTGCAACACACCTGTGACATTAAGTTCAAGGAAGCTGCTGTGAAAGCTTTTCAGACTGTGGCTTTTATACCTGACTCCCATGGTGTGCTGCGCCTGGCCTCCTACTTCTACAACAACACACCCTCCTTCTGCAATCTGCAGCTCCAACACCGCTTCGTGCCTGAGTCTTTCTTTGTGGACTTATGTTGCAACCGTATAGCTGCTACAGGTTTCCTGCTTGAGGTGGGTGTGCGCATCACCCTCTCTGTGAAGGATTTTGTGGCACTGGCCAAGAAGATAGAGCATGAAGCCATTCAGGGGAGGTGCCATGCAGCCATGCAGCTGCAACAGCATGAGATGCTCAACAACCTTAACACCCTGTTGGATGATCCCTCATCCAAGGATTTCCTGGGGCAAATTGCCTCCATCCACTTCATACCTCCACTGGACATCCCCCCAGATTTGGTGAACCTCCACCCCCCTTTTGCAGCCTGCACTAAGCCCGTGGCCCTGAAGGGCAGTGTTTACTACTGCCAAGAGGATGTAGCTCAGCTGCTGTGGACATCAGCCAGCATCCTGCCGAAGTCCTTCACGCTCAAGGAGGACCACCTGAAGGCCATGGAAGTCCTTGTGGAGATACCCACCACCCTGGTGGTGGCCAACCTGGAGAAGGTTTGCCGGGCAGCCTGCCAGACACCAGAGCAGGTGAACACACGGGCCAGAGTACTCCAGAAGGTGTACAACTTCTTGCAGACCCATCTGAAGGAGGTGGACGCAGAGCACCTCGCCTCACTGCCTGTGGTACTGGCCAAGTCAGGGGACATGGCCATGCCATCGCAAGTCGTGAGCTCACTTCTGCACGAGGCTGACTTTTACCCCTACCTCCTCAGGCCTGACCCCAGCATTGCTCTCTATGCAAAACTCCTGCAACACCTTGGGGTGGTCCTGCTTCCCACACTGACTCACTACAGCTACGTCCTGACCCAAATCCACCAGGAGAGCCAAGCCAGTGGGATCCTCAGTGCTGTCCAGAAGAATACAGTCCTGCTGGCTACACGACACTTCTTCCAACTGCTGCAGGAGGCACAGGAGCTCCCTGATTTTTCCACTGTGGCTGAGCTGTACTTGCTGAGCACTGCTGACTGCCTTGAGTCATCCCACAGGCTGTACTTCAATGACTGCGTGTCCTCAAATACCTGTAGGGCCTTGGGGAGGACCTTCATGTTTATGGCTGAACTGCCAGGGGTCAGTTGTAACACCTGGTGGCTGCTGCAGATGCTACCGGAGCGCCTGAAGCCACGGTTGCTCTCGGAGGTGATGGAGCAGCAGCTGGAGGAGGGCAGGCTGCGGCTGTGTCGCTATGGTTCTCACTGCGCTGGGCAGAGGCGTCTGCAGACCCTCCTGGTATCACCATGCTTTAGGAGGGGGCTGGAGGCCCTGTTCCAGTGGCAGAGCCACAGGGCTGTGATGAGAGTGAAGGACAGTGGCTTTTCCTTGGAGCAGCTGAAAGTGCAGTGCTGCGAGGACATCCGCACTGTTCTGGTCCACTGTGGTGCAAAGGTGGAGGGCAGCTCCCAGTCACGGGTCATCTACGTGTGCCAGGCTGGTGGTGCCCAGCGGCTCCTCTACATCCAGCACACCGAGATGGTGCTGAGCCGGCAGCAGCTGAGGATCGTGGAGACACTGGCGCAGGAGATCAATACCATCCTGGGTGGACAGCTGGAGGCGTCCGCCTTGTCAGTGCTGCGTGAAATGCTGGTCTGCCAGAAGCCAGGGGACGTGGCCGCAGTTCTGGAGGAGAATGACGTGGCGCTGCTGGGTGCTGCGCCGGAGCCAGAGGAGGTTGTGGAACTAGAGCTGGAGGAGGGGCTGCAGGAGGAGGCTGTGGCAGAGGTGAATGGCAGCGTGCATCATGGCCTGGCAGCCTCCTGGCAGCTGTGCGATGCCAAGCAGCCAAAGGTGCCACAGGACCTCTACTTCCACTGCTGGGGACAGGGCCACCACGGCTCCCAGCTGGGCGATGAGGCGGCCGTGGCCCCAGTTCCATCCATCCCGGAGGCCCAGCGGTGGCTGCGGCAGGCCAAGAGTGACCTGCAGGCAGCCTACAATGACGTCAGGCGCGGCTGCCCCAACTGGGTCCTCTTCAAGGTGCACCAGACCCTGCAGAAGGCGCTGGTGGCTGCCATACTTTGCCGTGGTGAGGCCTTTGAGACCCGAATGGGGCTGGTGGGGCTGGCCCGATGGCTGGAGGCAGCGCAGCCGAAGCTGAAGGGCTTGGCAGAGGAGATGAAGTGGTTGCACAGCTGTGGCGTGGATGGCAAGGCCACACAGTACCCCAGCTGCCACCGCTTCCCCACCACCCCCGAGGAGGCATTCCGCAGCGTGGATGAGGAGGAGGTACTGAGGCGGGCGCAAGGTGTGCTGGAGAGGCTGCAGGACCACGTGGGCAGGATGTGAGGGTGTCCCCACAGAAGGGACACTGCCAGCTGGGCCATGGGACTGATACTGGGGGAAGTTTAACAGTGTGCTTAACTGTAAATGTTGTAGCTAACATGTTACTAACAGTGACATGGCCGAGCTGTACAACACTGTATTATGTCATTTAGCTACTAGTAGAATACTGCATTGTATAGTTTAGCTATTAAGTAGGTAAGAACCGGTCCAAAATCAAGACATGAACCAAGAGTGCTGAAACAGGGCCAGAAGAAAGGTCATGAAAAGGATAAGAAGAGGAACGTGACAAAGAAGAGGATCAAGAAAGGATGAAGATGTCCCAAAAGACCACCAGAGGACCCCCAATACATTAGACCACAAGTGTGGTAGCAGTGTAGATATGATAAGTAGTTCTTAGAACTGTAATGCATATGCTAAGTTTCTCAGAAATGTCATTTATATGTATAGATCAGCCATATAAAGATAAACAGTGAACAAAGTTGGTATGCATGTTGGGTGGAACTTATCCCCTGTGCATCTGGGGCCAAAAATAAAGAATACCTGCTTTCTGAAACTCCAAACTGAGTATTAGAGAGTTTTATCTCTGATTTTTTGGCATCGGTCCCTCTGAACCTCTTTCAGTTCAGCTCTGTCTGGAAGTCCAAGATTGCACCCAGCATTAAGATCCAGGCTAAGCATGATATAGGCAGGGGCATAATGATTCTCTTCCTTTTCTTCTTGCTTGCTTTCCTAATTATTCATATCATTTTATTTCCTGCCCCTTCACCCTTCTTCCCCACCCCAACCTTTTCCTGCACAGTGTTTCATGGCACCAACCAAGGAGTTTTCCCTGATCCCTGAGGGAAATGGACAGCTCAGAGCCTTGCCTTTTTTTCATATGTGAAGCTGAGACTGTTTGCTGCCTCAGTATAACTCTTCTTCGAAATCTTTTGTAGAGGAATGAAGGCAGAGGGTTGATGAGCATTGATAACACGCAGCTGTGGGCTTGCCTTGAAGGCAGTGGGTTGGCTGACGTGGGCGATGTGCAGCTGTAGCTCGTTCCCACTAACTAGTTAAATAGCCCTGAGGATGGTGGAAGTGGTGGTTGGCTGGGGGAGAAGCAGTGTGGTCTGGCCTCTGGAGGAAGGAGAAACAGGAAGGAACAGTAGAATCTGACTGATGGTAAAAGCCTTGTTGCAGCAATTTGTTGATGTTGTTGTTAAGAGGGTTTTTTTTCTCCTTTAATTACAGATAAGGATCTTGAAAGCACTGGTCAAAGCTCTGTGAGTTCCCCTGAAAATATTTCATTTGGATTGTAATTCCACATAAGAATTTATGTGCATTTGATTTTTGATCCCTTTAATAAGGTCTGCATCAATATTCAACCTTATTAATACACCTAAATGAATGTCATGCAGGATGAACTTGGTCATCTAAGAGACTTCTGAAGATTCCAAACTCTTGTCATCATAAACCACACCAACAATCAAAAAAAAAATTTTTTTACTAGCCAGATTTGGCACAAAACTGTGATGACTGACAGTTATTTTTGCCTCTGGGGTCTATTCCCCACCGATTTAAATCAGCAGAGAATAGTGGGGGGTGAACAAGACTGCCAGCACTATGGAAGCTCATTCCATTAAGCTCTCCTTACCTCGTGCTGGCGTAGCTATAACACACCTATGCAACTGATTGTTAGACACCAGTTCTTAACTTCTTTATTTAAAAAAAAAAATCTGTGTCACTAGGAAACACTTCCAAATGTAAACAGAACAAATGCACCCTGCTTCCCCACAGCAAAGCATAACACATGTCCAGGGCGCAAGACACGAACCCCGCGATGCTGCAGCTGCTCTGCTGCAGGAAAAGAAGGTTCAGAGGCTGCCCCAGCTTCTAAGTCTCTGCTTCCAGAGCAGCAGCTTTGGGTTCCACATTTTTATTCTTTGGTGTTACTCACATACTAAAGCCAGCACACCAGGTTTTCAGTGTTGTTACTCTCTCCTGAGATTTTCTGTTGCTAAATAGATCTCCAGCTAGGGAACCTGCACTAGCGTCTTTGTGATAGTGTGAAGGGTCCTATTCAGAAGCACCTTGTAAATCTGACCCTAAATGCAATCCTGATCAGAGCTTCTGGACTTTGTCATGTGCTTGGTGTTAATAACTTCAAAACTGTAACTTCTCTCCTTGGTAGAAGCAAGTTGAAGTTGCTTTTCTCAAAAAGCAAAGAAGAGGAGACAAGGGGCCAACACATGCAAAACAGAACCGGCACTGCATAAGGTACAAATTTATTTCTGTTCAGTAATGTCAGCTTTAATTGTGTGTAGCTCTTTATGTGCTTTTGTTTTGTTGGAGTACCTGCCCTAGCACAGACGTATCCCAGAAGTTGTCTTAATTTTCAGGGACTACCCATTTTGTGTTTGGGTTTCCTTTTCCATACAGTTCTCTCTCCTTGCCTACGCTTTTGTTCTTGCACACTCATATTTTTTCCCCAGAGATTGTTTGCCTGAAATAATGCTTTATAGATTCTAATACTCATCACAAGGTAAGGTTTGACGGCACCAGCTGAATGTGAGAAGAATATAGGTAAAAGGCAGGGAATGGCTTTGCCCAGGAGCTCACCCCATTTCTCACCTCCGTGAGCCTTGATTCTTTGTCTTTGGCTTGGCAGAAACTCTTCCATTAAGACAAAGATCAGATGTCTCATTTAGACTAGGGAAAAAAAAAAGGTTGAAGTTACATACAAGTTTGCTAACATTAGCTAAATTCAGTTACTTTCCTATCCTAATCAGGAGAATGCTAATGAGTAGCTACCAAAATCAGATTATCAGCAATTGCTCTCCCAATCCTTTTCATTTCTAAAATGTGCGTGAGCACATAAGCCTCAGGAAGGTCCTCCTTAAAAGTTACTGAATATCAGATTTTGTTAGTTACAACAACATTTGGATATTCTGAGTTATGTATCGACAATATGGTATGTGTATGTGTTTTAATACAGATGTGTATATTGACTAATGGGTACCTTTATGCCCAAAGGACCACTGATGGTGTCCTGATAATCTCTTTTTTGCAAGGTAAGTGTTGGACATTTCACTTGTTTTAACACAAGTTCTCCTCCTCCCTGTCTTTATGCAATATTCATGTGTCTGAAGGAACAAGAAACCCTGGAAATGCTCTAGAACTAAAACTATTTAACAAAACAAAAGTTTGTCCACTTGCAATAAAAAAGTTATTTTGTCCTTTTCACTATGTTTTGTTTCTGCCTGCATGAATGTTAAATCCCAGTGAGATTGTTCTCTTCATTTGTTGTTTGTGTGGATGTTTTCCTGTGCTTGGATGTGACCTTGGGTCTCATGTCCTTTGATGTTAGTTACATACTTAGACATATGTACCCAATCTAGATGAAAGTTGTTCTGCACCATCATTAAACACAACTCTGCATTCCTTTTAGTTTCTCATAATCCCCAAGTCTGGAAGGAAATGTAATTTGGAAACCGAGGGAGGGTGTTTTTCTGTCTTCAGATAACTGAAGAGAAAGGTCAGACTCTGCTAGGTTAACTCAATTTTTATCCATCCATCTTCACATTTCTAGTACACCCAACTGGAAGACTCAAGAATTGATAAAGTTTAACCCTTATTGTATCTAGAAAAGGTAAGACTTCTGCTGGGCTCTCTCTCTTGGCTGGTCCTCAAGTAAGGAGATGCTATGTTCTTCTCAGCTGACCATTGGAGGCTAAGCACTTTATTACTAGAATTATTTCTGTAGCATAGACTTTTTTCATATTTTATCTTAGTTTTCATCATTATTAGATCTTTTAGCATGTGTTGCTATTTATTCCTTGTCTCAGGTCACAGAAATTCTTCTTTTTTGTCTCTTCAGGCAGAGCAGTCGGTCACAGAGTTGACAGGGGCTCAGAATAAGCTGAGTGCTGAAATAGCTGAGCTA
>JAVJGJ010000002.1:1194131-1217929 GCA_035590215.1 Microhierax caerulescens
GGCCGTGAGCCCTGGGCCGTGCCGTGCCGCGAGCCATGGGCCGTGAGCCGGGCCGTGCCGTGAGCCGTGCCGGACCAGCGGTCCCCAGTTGCCGCGGGGGTTCTGCCGGACAGGGAGGGAAACTGAATGGTCTGCGGTTCTGCACGGTGCTCGGTACCCGCACAGCCTCCTCCTGCCCGGGGAGCGCACCGGTGCCGACAGCAATTTCTGTGAGGACAGGGGTGCTTTAACTTGTAGGCGTCGCTAAGCCGAGAGCTCTCGGCTTCTCCAGACAAGGCAGCCCAGCGAAGAGCAGCAAAGGCAGCCACAGCTGCCGCAGCCCTCACAGTGTGTCCTGCTGCGTTTTCTTGCACGTGGCTGCAAGTGTGGCAGCACGCAGCGGTGCAAGGCAGCACAGACGCCAGATCATCACTGTGAGGTGTGACTTTTTACAGGCCCAGTCTGTGTCTTGTTTTCCTCTCTTGACTACTAAGACTGCCTAGATAATGCCTAGGGGAAGCCTAAATGTAACTGAGATGGATTCAGCTCCATGTATTGTAACATAGCTGAAGCATCATTAGAAATCTAGGCAAAACCAAAAACATGCAGATCTGAGGGTAGCATCTTGTGAAGCTGTGATTGCAAAAAAGGGTTTAGGGAATGAGTTCTAAAAACCTATTTTATAGGAAGCAGCTCAAGTAGCTCCAGCTTATTGGTCAGAACATGAAGAGAGCAGTTAAAGCTATACATTCCTGTCAAATGAGACAAAGATAGAAAGCAAATCAAACATCTGAAACTGCAGCTAGACAAATTCAGTCTAAATATGCAGCAATGCTGGTGGGTGTCCCAGCATTTCTTATTTTCTTGAACTAGAGTGCTGCTCTGTAAGAGCCCAGAGCCTCTGTTTGTGTCTAAGCACTGAGGACTTGGTCTCCAAAGGGACTCACTATCAGTCACAGCGAGCAGCTGGATGGCTCCAGCCGTGTGTGCTGTCTCATACCTCTCCAGGCCTGCTGTGCCTGGGGTGTGGGACGTGGGATGTGGTGGGGACAGCTTGGAGCTCTCTGAGGCTCCTGTGCCCCTGGATCTATCCTGGAAACGGAGATATCCAGCCTTGCTAGCAAAATGCTATGGCCTCAGCTGGGCTGTCATCGTGGGGCTTGATTCCCAGCAGCCTGGCTTTGCTCTTGCCTGTTTTATTTCAGGTGAACTTCTTGCATAAATGAGATTCTTTCTTGTACCAGATCTTCACTGTTTTGAGACTACTCAGATCCAAAGACAACTCCCTTTCCACTGATTCCAGTTGACATCCAAAAATGTTGTTTCCTTTTCGGGCTGTGCCTGGCTTTCTGGACCTACCACACAGGCATAATGGCAGCAGACAGGTTCTTTTTAGTACTAGTGTTCTTGAGACAGGACATGCAATGGATAGTATCCCAGTGCTCTTCTCCAGGCTTGTCCCATCCGTAGCTGACTACTGTTCAGAGGCATAGCCAAGTTTCTTGGTAACTGATGACATGATTCCTTCTTTGGATTTCCAATATTTTATGTATCATCATGACATTGTAGTACAGCCTTTTATAATTATGCCACATTTTCCCATGTTAGTAGGAACTTTATGATGTTTGGTTTGCTCTAGCCCAAGACAAGAGCAATTCTTAATTATAGCATCTTTGAGTTTTCTGTCATTCTTTCCTTTCAAAAAGCACAGAGCTGTTAAGTTCCTTCCTAAAAATTTTTTTTTTTCATGCTTTTAAAAATCAGTCCCAAAAAAGGTATGGTGCAGAGGTCTAAGTTCTCACAGAAACAGAATGTTAATTAGTTTCAGTTAGCAAAAGCAATGTGACAGAAAATGGCTTAATATATGGAGTTAACTCAATCCTGTAAGTACTTTCTGAAAATCAGTTCACCTGGGAAAGGACAATGAAATAAATTCCTGATAAATCACTAAAAGATTTCCATGTGAAGCTCAAACTTCAAGTTTGCAGCAGTGAACAAATTCTGACTTTTGGCATCACGTATCCAATGGAGCCTCCTTGGAGCCATGTTGGGGTGACCAACTGTATACGGTATATTTTAGAGTGCGCTCTGGGAGTTCTGGGCTCTGTGGGCAAGCCTGGCATTTTCTGCTCAGCTCAGCCCCTGCCCTTATTCCACAGCATCCTCTGACAGATCAAGCAGGTGATCTGAGCTTTCCATGAGAAGGACCCTGCTGCTGCTGCCTTGCTGCAGCACTGGGTAGGACTTCAGCTGAGCAGTAGTGCTGCATCCAAATGGCAAACATCTACAGGTGGCAATATGATCACAAGATGTGTGCTTCAGGGAGCACATCAGGTGTTGCCGTGTGCCTGTGGCCAAGCATTAGAGTACAGACAGAAGCTGGTATGCTGGAAGGGGCCTGTGCACTGTGGCTCCAGGGTCTACTTCATTGTACATGGAACATGCAAATACGTTGACCCGGGTAGGGCCTTCTATCCTCAGGGAAAGGCAATTTTTCAACACTGTGAAATGTTCCTTCGGGCCCCCAGAGTGATCCCATCCTCTAACCCACTCTGGATTGTCCAGAGGAGTCACTGAAATTGTCTGTTTGAGAAGGTGGCACAGCTCATACAGGCGTAATCTTAGGATGTGGAGAACAGGAGGCAATGCATTTCCAAGGAGCAGGGACAAGGGTAGTCTTCCATTTTCAAATCCCTACACACACTGTGTAAGGAGCTGCCTTCACAGAAGGGGCCAGGAAGGACAAGTGGGCTGTATGAACCAAGCCACTCGAGTGGCACACACAAACTTAGCTGGTGGTGAGAAGTAACAGGCCTCAAACACCTCTTCCACTGTGTCCTATAGCTGCTCTAAAGCCTGTACCAGAGCAAGGGTTTCCATCTACATAGTGAAGATACCAGTTGAGTTTGAGCTTAGCCAGCTGGAATAACTCCACATTAGTGTAGGGCCATAAGACACCTGAGGCTATGGGTCTTATTCAAGGCCTATGTTCCACTCTGGGGGGCATGGAGCTGAGTGTACTAGGTTCCAAGCACCTAGATAGAGAGCTCCTCCAGAGACCCTCCTTTAAAGACAGATAACAGTTTGCACAGCTTGGTTTGCTTGGTTTTGCTCCTTTTATTTTTTTTTCTCTAGGCCACCCACCCCATTAAGATATATTAACCTCAGACATGTAAATATCATTTGAACATATGATTGATTGTGCTTTTAATCTGATTTACTAAGAGACAAGACCCATGTAACCACATTGTCTTACTTCCTGCTCTTTCATGTCCATATCCTAAATAATTTGTAAATCTGTTTGCAAATCTCAGCCAAGTTTCATAGAGCAACAGAGCTCTTAAAGATACTTAAATTCTTACAAGTGTTGTGAAAACTGGAAGCTGGATAGATTAACAGTGGGAGCTCAATATTTAGCTGTTTCTGTGGCCTACTGGCAAGCTAATCAATACCCCATAGCACAGAATCAGGCACAGCACACCACCTCCTGCCCAGCAGGAAGGTGGGCAATATGAGAAGGATAAAAGGACGGCATGGTAGGGAGGGCCATGGAGACAGTGTGGAGTGACGGCTGGGGGGTGGTTTCATCAGAAGTAAGTCAGCGAAAAGCTGGTTTATTTTGATGGAGAATATCAAAACTACAACTGACATCAGAGGAAGGGCCATTAGGTCAGAATCAGGAGGGTGAGTTTTTGGATGTACTTGATCTGTGACATCTGCAAAATCAGTAAATACTTCTATCCTTCAGTTCCTCTGTCAGAACAAGGTAAAGCATTCAGAGCTCCTCATGCAGAAAGGGCTGCAGGTTGTTATTTATGAAAGTAGTTTGGTAGTCAGGGTGGGAAATGCTATAGCACACAGAAATTGAGCTAAAAAGTTTTGTATCTTTTTCTTTTCTTCTTGCCCTCAGAAATGAAGGAGGAGGACTGGGCTTAGTGTCAGTGCAAGATGAGAGAAGGGTCCCATTAATCCCTGTTCAATCCAACCCAGTGCCTCATTTTCCAAAGGCTCGTTTTGAACAACAGTTCATTTTTTGCAGCTTATGGAAGACAACATTTGCTCCACACTCTCTTTTTATGGCTGAAAGCTGCAGGATAGCCTTGACACGTAAGTAACACGGGTTTCTAACTACCAGCCTTCTTGTGGCTGTGCAGTAGGTGGCTCTTGAAAATTTTATTTTTTCTAATTTTAAAACAAAGGCTGGCGTTGAGCAGTCTCTGGAGGAAAGAGGAGGGTTTCAGGGTACCCCCAGCTCCCCAGGTGGCTCTGGCCAGGGGTGGCTGGCTGCCTGCAGGGTGCACTGCTGCCCTGCGCTGCGCCACCCACCCCACAGGGCATCCCCACCGCCAGAAGGTTCTTCTCCAACTGGGCTTACATGGATTTTTTAAAGCATAGCAATAAATACGCCAAAATACACTGACTATGGGCACAGCCATGTTGTGTTTGTGAAAAATTAAACTTCATCCTTGTTAAGCGCCTGCGTTAGCAGCTCAGCCCTCCAGTCACTGGAGGACAAAGTGAAGCCACTGTTAGTTCTCTGGAAAAAGAGCTAAACGAATTACACTTAGCTGTTTTAATGTGTCCAGTGGACTGTATGACAGGTCTCAGCTGTTGATCTTGCAGTTTGTCACGTTTAAACATGAAGTTCATCGAAGGCTAAGGTAGAGGTCGTATTGCCACTTGAAAAGGCATCTTCTGGAGTTTTGAGCCTGTGGAGCTGTTTCACATGAGGCAGAGTATGACTCATGCTAATGAAAAGGGTAAAGAAGATTTTTTTAAAGAAATATATCGCAGTTAAATTAGTTTAGACAGCATGACATCAGAGAGTAATTAAATAGGTTTGTTGGAATTCCGTTTCCAATTCCTGAGTTCAGGTTTGTAAAAGATTTCTGAGCACCTGCAGGTCTCTGTGTGTGAAATATTTTCACTGGAAAGGATTCAAAACTTTAAAAAAACCTTTTAACACAGAGGCAGCATTACGCCATTCTTCCTTCTTGGAAAAAAAAACCCTTGGATTTAAACAGGACTCCTTCAAGTTTTCAGTCAGTTTTACAGAAGAAAACGAGGTGGTAAACTTTCTCTTTTCAAGAACAAGTTCTTTACAGCTGCTAACTGAAGTCAGGGGAGATCGTATCTGAGTACATGAGCATTTCCACTATGGGACTGGATACAAGTACTGAACAACGAGATTTGCAATGTTTTAATCTCAAACAAAAACCAATTTTGCTGACTTTGGTTTTTAATTTCTTTCATGTTTTCTTCTGCCAAACTGGAGGAACCTTTTCTGATTTTTTCTTTAGTGGCATTCAGAGGAAGACCAGAGGATGAAAATCCTGCATTTTCTCACTTTACTGCTTTGGCATTTGACTTGGCTGTCTCTGGATCTAGTTCCTGGAGCGCTGAGTAATTCTGAAGCAGGCCAGAGTAATCCAGGATCTAAACTAGGTTTTTTAAAAGCAGAAGGAAAAGAGAGGAATCCCTCAGCACGGGCAGGTACACTGAGGACTGCAAGCCATGGATATAGTACTGGGACCTCAAAGGCTAGAACTAAAAGCAGTGCTGGTCAGGCTGGAGCTCTGCTGGCCAAGAACGATGAATCAAAGAAGGTTCTCTCAAGAACAGCAGCCACGGAGGGCAAGGTAGGACATCTCCCCAGCAGACCTTCTGGAGTAAGGACAGTGACTCCAAAGGTTCAAAATCTTAGCAGCAAGGTGGCTTTGAAAAAAACTGGCACAAGCAGTACTGACACTGATTCTTTCAAAACCAAAAAGACTAAAGAGCCTGTAACCCAGAGGGAAACTAAGGAAACTTTCAGACATCCCCCTATAACGCCACATGAATACATGCTCTCTTTGTACAGGACTCTCTCAGATGCAGAAAGAAAAGGTGTTAATGGAAGTGTAAAACTGGAGGCTGGGCTTGCCAATACAATAACCAGCTTTATAGACAAAGGACAAGGTAAGAAAGCAGCTCGTGTGTGTGTGTGTGTATGTGTGGACAGAGAGAGATGTCGTGTCTATATACATGTAGAGAGTATGAGAAAATAATAATACTTTGTTAAAGTCAAATAGCTCTTTTTAATGTAAATTAAATCATATGGCACTGCTGCAGATTTTGTCCTCCTGCCTTATCTTGGAAAATTCATTTACAGGCAGAACTAGATGGTTGTGTGGCAGCCAAACAAAACATTTAGGAAATAGTTTAGATGCATATTGTTGAAAATCAATCAGTCTTTGCATGCTTAGGTATTTAAAAACCTTTTAAATGTCTTATTTTCTTTCTGTAACTAGCTCCTGGAAACTGCTAACTTAGCTTTTATTGTACAGTGTATCTAAAAAACACATGATGTACTAAGAACAGGGCTATTCCATGAAAAAAACACAAGTTTCAGTATCAAAGGGTCAGCCTGATTTGTTCAGGGTAGAATCATGAGGAACTACACTGTGAACCCAGGAGTCATCATACCATAGGGTGGATGTATCTGTACTAGCTCAAAGCTCATGCTTTTGGGTACCTCCAACCTTCTGTCTACACAGAAGCCCACAGCTAAGCACAGACTAACAAGAGTAGTAACTTCTGGGACTCCAGAACTTGCAACTCAACATTCTGGTTCCAAAGTCTTTTGAAAATTTGGACTAGAGTCTGCTTTCACACAAGAAGTAACCAGGCTCCCAAAGAATGATGTTCACCTTACCGCTCTGGTTGGAGAGCCCCATGTTGCTGCCAGTGACGTTACTAACAGTTTTGTCAAGGAAGCAACAACACGTGTGACAGCTGATAAAGTAATGGTGATAGAAGCTCAGCCAGGACTAGATTTGTTTGCCATTTAATTATGAATAGCTTGGCTTCTGGGAAGACATGATATGCTGCTCACAACTGCTGCATTCAGGTTCTCAGCTCACCACTGGCAGGCATTGTTAATGTAATGTCACTAAAATGTTGGCTCAGCCATATTCCTTGTTAGTGCTGCTCATGAGCTTAACCAAGCAACTGTAACGTCAGGTTAAAGGGAGGTGTGTTTTTCTGCCCAATTTGAAAAAGTTGTGAATCATGTGGAGTTAAGTTAATAAGGCAATTATCCTTGTGTCTGGCAGTTCCTGGGGGATGTTGGTTTTAAAGGACTAATTCACTATTGTATTGTCTAAGGGTAAATTTGCTCATGTTTGGAACCAGCATGAGGCCTGGGCACCACTGAAGCTCTGTTTCAATAATTTAAGTACAATGTAAGTGGTGAATAGGCCCTGTGAGTGCTCAGCTCTGAAAAAGGACTGTTTTTCAATTGGTTAATTGTGACTTTGAAGTTAGAAAATGCCCACCAGTCAAAGAAATGAGATTTCTACAAGGCAAACTCAGAAACTCTTTTCCCTGTTGAGTCACTGAGTTCTTCTGGGTCCCTGCACAGAGCTGACCCCTTAGACAAAAAATGTTCTTTCTGCTTGGTGGGTTAATTAAGGAAACTTCTAGCCTTATGGGCAAATTTCAGGAAAACCATTAAGAACTGAATAACTGATACTGATCTGTGCATGATATACATTTAAAAATGTGTGTGCTTTTTTTAGATGAGAGAGCACCAACTATAAGAAAACAGAAATATATTTTTGACATCAGTGCATTAGAAAAAGATGGTTTGCTGGGAGCAGAGCTTCGAATATTGAGGAAAAAACCTTCTGATACGTGGAAGTCTCATTCTTCTGGAAAAACTTCCCAAGTGAAATTATTTAGTTGCTCTACAAACAGACAAGCAGCAACACTCCTGGACTCTCGTACTGTCAGTATCACAGATACACCAAAGTGGGAAGTGTTTGACATCTGGAAACTTTTCAGGAACTTTAAAAACTTGGTTAACTTGTGTTTTGAACTGGAAACTTTTGACAGGGGGAGAGCTGTTGATCTCAGGAGTGTGGGATTTAATAGAACAGGAAGACAGGTCAATGAAAAGGCTCTCTTCTTGGTCTTTGGGCGAACGAAAAAAAGAGACTTATTCTTCAATGAAATCAAAGCTAGGTCTGGCCAAGATGACAAAACTGTTTATGAGTACTTATTCAATCAGAGGCGGAAGAGAAGAGCTCCTCTAGCAACACGGCAAGGGAAGAGGCCCACTAAGAATCTGAAGGCGAGGTGTAGCAGAAAAGCACTCCATGTGAATTTTAAGGATATGGGCTGGGATGACTGGATAATAGCCCCTCTGGAGTATGAAGCATATCACTGCGAAGGGCTTTGTGAATTCCCCCTTCGATCCCATCTGGAGCCCACCAATCACGCAGTTATCCAAACATTAATGAACTCAATGGACCCGGAATCGACACCCCCAACTTGCTGTGTCCCAACCAGGCTGAGTCCTATTAGCATTCTTTTCATTGACTCTGCAAACAACGTGGTCTACAAGCAGTATGAGGACATGGTGGTGGAGTCATGTGGTTGTAGGTAGCAGAACAGTTGCTCACGTGAATATGTTATGAAAGGCAATATGACACATTGAACCTGTCCTCAAACAAGGCTAACTAGATATCTTACCTCTAGGGCAAGTGTGTTTACAAGGATGTAGCAATAAATCCAGTGCTCCTATAGGTCTCTCCACCATGGTCATATTTCAGTATAGCATTTGGATGCTGTCATGCAGCCTGATGTAAGGCCTTGTGCTGGTGACATGAGACTGTAACTGAGGCCTGTAACAAGGCCTGTAACTGAGGTCCATGATAGACAAGATTGTACCTCCACACCTCTAGATCATGTTCTTTTAGCCTCACAGCAGTGGGTAAAGATGCTGTCAGTGAGCTGTGGATATGACCTGTTTGATCCTTCAAACAATGTTCTTAAGACTGAATTTATGTCTGAGTCCCCTGCTTTGTCCATTTAGAAATGTAAGGAAAGAATCCTGATGTCTGGAAGAGAACACTGAGTTCTGGTGTGCTCCCATCTTGGTGTAAATAGTTACACTGATATGATTTCTTTCTGATTAGCTCTTGAAACTATGCATATATAAAAAAGGAGTCATTAAATATAATATGTTGATTTAGTTTTAAGTTTTATGTGGAGATAGGTGATGCAGGAGGTATTTGCTTCCATATATGTTTTCCTCCAAGCTACATATCTTTCTTAAGTATCCACCTTTCCATTATTATGTAGCAAGATATATTACTCTGTATAAGGTCCAAGTTGTTCTCAAATGCTCATAGTAAAAGTGTTCAGTTATGGCATAAGATGTAATAAATTATTGACACAGTTCTACATTGTGTCTAGTTGTCCAACTGTGCATAATTATGATGCTATTAAGGAATGGGTTTTAATGTTTTTGTATAATAAATACAAGCGAAAGGGACTTTTCAGTGCAGCAGAATGCCAGTGGTATGCAAAACATGTCCGTGTATTTTGCTTGCCTCTAACTCTGCTGCCAGAGAGAAACTGGAAAGACTGGAAGAAAGATCTCAAAGTATGGCACGGTTTGATCTGGTGGGGAATGACACTATCACTTGATGTATCTAGGGCAAGAATGAGTTATGCAGATGACTGCAAAAGAGCTCTGGTATCCTTTTATTCCACCCTCCAAGGGCTATGTGTTTGCATATTCCCTTCATCTGTTCCAGACATGGATTATAAATTTATTGTAGGATTATTCTGTGTATAATTCCACCTACAAAACTAGGTACCAGATGTTCAACTGTAGACGAATCAGAAAGGCCATAAGAACCATCAGAAATTGTTGAAGTAGTTTATCAGTAGTATAAAATATTAAGGTTTGATATTGTTTCCTCACAGTTTAAACCATCAAGTCCCATGTCTTCCTGGATCTGAACTCTCCTCTGCACAGCATCACTGGTGTGGGTAGTGGCAAGGAGCTGAATGTGGCCCCTGAGGTCCTCCTGGTCAGTACCCCAGGCAAACCATCCTAAATTCATGGTCAACAGCCATAGATAAACTGTGACAAAAGCTCTTCCCTTCCTCCTGCACTCTCTAGGTGGCTGACCCTTTAACCAGCTTAAATACCTGGTTAAGCAGCCTTGCTGCCGGACACTTGGGGATCCCCTGTGCAGGCAGAGCTGTCATGTACCACAACCTACAGCACGGTGGTACAGAAAAAGCACTGCAGGGAGCTTTTGTATGTGTCATCTCTTTGCAATAGCTTAGCACCATGATTTCTCCCTGCAAGAACTGGTACTGCTTGGTGCATGTGGTAACACAAAGTGAAATGGGTCAGAATGCTGTACTTGACAGGAGGGCAAATCACTAACTAGCAGGTTATCAGGTGTGTAGAATGACGAGTACTTGAAGCTGCTTCTTAACACGTGCATGACAAATTCTGGCATCTTATGAATCTATTTTGTAGTCAGAGCTGTCCCCAGAGCTCCTCTGTATCCCTTCTGGACTCTCAGTGTGTGCACTTCCCAGGTCCTACTCTTCCTCGTCCTAACCTAACCAACAGTTACTGTCCCCTGCACTAACTGCTTATCACCAGCCAGTCTCATACGACTTTCAAAACAACAAGGAATTTTTAATTCTAAGCTTTAATACAAGCTTATTTAGATATGATTTACCATGGCTACAGTAGGAGAGAAAACATTCTCCTGCCAATTTCACAGCAAAGACGGCATCTGAGGCTTTTTTTTTGCCCATTCCATTCAAAGAGTTCTTTTCTTGCTCCTGGCTGTTTTCTAGGTAACGGGCTTGCAGCTTTTAAGGATCCTTTCTCTAGCACGAACCACAGCTGCCTTCTGGAGAGGGTGGCTAGATGACCATGACAAAGGGTTGTCTGCTTTCCTCCTCGCATGGAAGAGTGCATATGCCTGTTTGCACATTCCCAGCAAAGTCTCTGTTCTCATGTATGATAGACACAGCTGCGCCATGCCATTTGTTAACCACTTGGGTACATTCCTCAATGACTCAGTGTGATCAGTTTAAAATAGAAAATAATGCCTATTTAAATTCACTTGAAGCAAATCTAAGTTATTTTAACAGAGGAGTTAACTCCTGGGATTATAAATGCCTGCAAGGGCAGTTTGCTTCACTTCAGCTGGATTCATGAGATGCTGCAACAGGTTTGGAGGAAGGTAGCACTGGTGTTACATGCAATGCATGATAGTTTGGAAATCTGAGGAGGAAAATTGCTATACACTTCACACTGCAGAGCTGTTATCAGCCTGAGGATCCTGGTGAGGCTCGTCACAATAAAAGTTTTTAAAAACCTAGTAGGTATCTCTCTGAAGTTCTTGTTTCCTGTCCTTGTATGAATTTCTAAATACATGAATAAAGCAATATAAAGATTCAGGTAAATTGTAGTTAAATTGAGTATATATCAGCATCTAAATGAAAAAAAAAAAAAAGCTAAGATTTTGCAATTATTGCAAAGCAAACAGTATGAACTGAGAAAAAGTAAAAGAAATACTGACAAACTAAAGTCTTAAAAAATACCCTTTAGTAATGGTTCAAAACCCAAAATTCTGCTAGGTAGTAGTTATACCTTGAAGGAAAAAGAAAAAACCCAACCACTTGTAGACATTTAATATCAGTTTAAACAAATTTGAAACTACAGACACTAAAATGCTAGAATTATAACAGATTATTACCACATCAAAATTGCCAGATGCTGGGTTTGGTCCAGCTCAAAGTGATAGGTTTATAACGGTGAGCACAGTAGATGGCAGGATTAGGTTTTTTTTCACTTTTAACTCTCAAATTGAATACCCTTTTTTTATAACCCTGGTTATAAAACAGTGCTGCGATGTCTACAGTATCCTTTTGCATTTATGTTACTGAAAGTGGTAACTCTGGGAATTCCAGTTCAATGCTGTTTGATCCTGGAGCGCTCTACTGACTTTCACCATGGTGTAAATGTATACCAGCCTATAGGTGCTTTTTGGTGCATTGTTTGAGCCTCTGGGATCATCTGATACAGACTTCTGTCTCTGTAATTAATTAGAAGATATTTCCTGAATGCTTATGGTCACTTAAATCTACAGTGTTGAACGGAGCAACCTCTTTCCCTGCTCTTCTCAAAGCAGTTTCTGTTATTTTTAATTCACCTAAAATTTTCATAGCAGCAAAAAGATACTGCCACAGTGAGCTGCCATTTTTTTCTGAATCCCTCGTATCCATTCAATATCTACTCACAAACCACTGCAAATCTTGTCAAGACTGTAGATGAAAATCTGCAGTTTCACATGAGAACAGAAACACTTATTGAAACTTCCTAAGATATGTGAATGTTGGCCATTACAAACATTCATTTTCACTGATAAGCACAAAAGCACAACCCAGGTGGACTTCACTCAACCCTCATTGCTCTCTGAAAACAGGAGTTTAGGGACAGGGCACAGTCTGGGGCTAACACACAGCAAAGAAACTGGAAAGAAACAGAGGACCTTGAAACTGCAGAAGTTTGGCACTACTTTCTCTAGCCTGGTCATTATATAATGTGCAAAGATAGACACCCTAAATTATTGTTACAGCTTTCTTCCCATGGGTGGATTGGTGTTAGCAACTGGATGGTAGAAACGCACAGAAACCTGAGCTGTAAAGCAATACAGGTTAAAAGTTCAGCTTTCCACCTTTATGATGGCAGGTTTCACTCTCTCACTGAGAATGCCTCATTTGTATTTACTTTTTAGGGTCATTATCTGTCCCATGAGAGTCTTTGTGAAGGTCCAAATTTCAAATAAACAGTACACTATAAGACAGGTATGTGTGGATAATTTTTGTTGTATTTGGCTAAAATATGGGTACTAAGCTCAATAGGTAAACATAAAAGTATGCCATTTAAAACAATGCATTCCCATTAGTGTTTGAATATGTGCCTAAACTCCATGTACACTTTTACATGGTTATGTCATTTCCTGTGTAAAATGTGCTTGTTTATACAGCAGCCATATGAAAGATGCAGTAACCCACTATGTGGGCTATTTGAAGCTTTCTTTAAGAAACATAAAAACCCCTTGACCCTTGTATAATAAAAGGTGTTAAAAGATACTGCTTTTATAACATCTTAGCCAAGACTAATAAGAATGTACAAAGCAAACAATTTTTTTTTACTCCATAGTCCTGGTCAATCACATGTTATTTTATGAATTTACTGTTGCTGTTGGATAGTAAAATGATATTTTAAAATAAAATTGCATGAGGTTTCATTGCTTCTCAACAAATTTAATAAACAAGGAAATCTTAACATTTTTTGAGAAACAGTAAGTACAGTGCAGTAAATACACTTTGCTGAGTGCTCAGAATAGCCCATTTATTCTGTCAGTCCAAGTTCACTGATGTCCCTATTTTGCTGGTTGGTTTTTTTTTCAGAACTAGTTTCAACTTTCTGCAATGATCTGGCTAGCTGAAGTAATGCAAATGGATTCAGTTTTCCCTGATGTCATTTTGAAGGGCACAGCTGTCAAGAAAAAATGACTCGGTTCATAATAATAGTGATTAATTAGCTGACCCTCAGCTAGGGGACAGAAAACACTCTTTTCACTGATTTTTCTCTTAAGAGTCTTCTTGCTATTGTATCTCAGGCTAGGCTTTGCCATCCAGGAATCCTGGCTGAGCAGACTCTGCCCATTGTACTGCCAGAGAAATGCTATTAAAATGAGGGTACTGCTTCTGCACATGCAGTTACTGTCTGCCTGTTTTTTAGAAGTAGCCATTTATCATGGCATAAAGTCAGAAGGAAGCCTTTTATTGATAAAACCAGGCACATTTCATTTTGCTCATGCAAATGGCTTCAAAACATTAATCTTTCCCCAGCGACGTTGAAAGAGAAACACAACTCGAGTCCTCCACGGGCTTAGAGAAGGGGCTGTATATCTTCACGGGAGCTCTCTTTTCTGCAAAGGTGCAGTAAGACTCATAAACTTTAGATGGCAAAGTCGTCATTAACTCATATGGTTAGTGATCAGATTACAGGAACCCAGCTAGAGGATAAAAGGCTAATGGCAGCATGGGGAGAAGCACATGCCACAGAAGGAGGTGCTCTAAAGAAATACTCAAGGGAATGTGGCTTGGGAGAAAGGACTGGGGGAGCCGCGGCTTTTGGGGGCAGCCAGATAGGCAGTTCCACAGCAGTGGAAGACAGCAGGGGCTGAGGACTGGGTGAAAGATTGAATAATAAGATGGACTGAATGCAGGAGCAACTGTGGGTGAATATACACCCAAATGGACCAAGAGATGGGTTGGGTGGCAGTGCTGCTGGTGCAAATGGACGTGTGTACACGCCTACCAGGAAAAAAAACTTTTTCTGAGTGCTTGGTGTGAGTAAGTCTTCTTTCCCTGTACTTGCCTGTCCTTTTCGTGTTAGTGGTTTTCAGGGCTTTGCTCACATCTCTGGCCCAGAAGCTGCTGAAGGCTTTGAACGCATTTGTAGCATTGAACGGCCAGAAACAGTGGTAGCTTTAGCCCAATACTGACTGTGGCCATGTGTACTGATGCGGAAAGTCCAAAGCAGAGCTGAGAAACCCGAGTTTGGATGATAACACACTTTAATTTACAAGATTTTCAGATGGATCACAAATTTCACTTCTGGGCCGCAGACAGACAAGCAGTCTGTCTTCTCCAAGCTGTTGTGAAGCCTGAGGTTAAAATCATGCAGTTCTGGACAGTTACTTCGAGTGCTTTTTGCAACAGCCCTTGGCTCCAGCAGGCTAATTCAGAGCACTGAAGTGGCTTCCCAGGCAGTCAGAGGGAAAAGCCAGACCCTGGGAGAACATTCTGAAGCATCTGTGTGCTGAGCATGGAGCTGAGGAGCAACACCAGGCACAGTGCGCCAAAAGAGCCTCCTCTCTGGGGACAGGTACCTGCAGATTAGGTCCCTCTGTCCTTTTGGGATTCAGCAGCAGGCATGAGAGGGTCTTACTGTCTAGGGGAAAAAACACAACAGTGGAGAGGCTCCTGTTAAACATAATAGTTCCTGGATTTTTTACTTGACCAGGGTGTGAAGGGCTTGGGCCCAGGTCCTTCTCCCTGCTGCATTTCTACCTGGCTGGAGACACCAGAACTCTTCATGTCTCCCACTGCGCAGCTACATTTGGACTGCTCCTTGATAGTTACCTTCCTGCTTGTGCCCTACAATATGAAGCCAAACAGCTTGCAAAGGAGGGCTGAAACAGACATCTCCCCAGCATACCTTGCAGGGAGTGCACACTTTGGAGAACAGGTGATCCGATTTAGATTTCTGATATAAATCACACAGAGGAAGGACTTGTACTAAATGCTTCCACATTCAACTGATTCCTTTTACTGCAGGGTCCTTAGATAAACAGCTGTATTACAGACAGCCAGATATTTTAGGTACATTCTGAGAACAGCTGCTGGATGAGTCCTACAGGCAAGAAATCCTGTGAGGAGGGAGAGAGGAGAGAAAGAAAGGACTTGAGCAATTGGCAGCATCATCACTGATACTCAGGCTCTGGGCATGCATCCAAACAGCTACTCTCACACATGAACGTGTTTGCAAGAAGGTGTCACTGACACCAGTGATGATACATGTCACAGTATTTTTACAGTTCCGTGAGTTATAGCCTGGTGCCCAGGCTCAGTCAAGGCTGAGATGTTTGAACACCTGGTGCCTACAGTCCATGCATCTTCACTTCATAGCATCTACACTGAAATTTAAACCCACTTAGTGAGGGTCAGCGATAGAAGAAAACTCTCATATCTGTGCAGAAATATTACAGAAATGGGACAAGTTTATTGATAACTTCAATTTTTTTTCCTATGGAATAATGTTGTGTGAACAATACTTGATCAATAAGTTTCCGAAAATCTAAGCTGGAATCCTTCTGAGACATACAGACTTTAAAAACAGATGGAGTCTTTGGAGTTCTAAGAAAAATGACTTGCTATTTACCTCAAAATATAAACACAGTGGAGCTATCTGTCTCCCAAAACATTATGGTTTTGGTAAGAGAGAAAGCCATAAGAAATAATTCATTTCTTGCAACAGTAATGAAATATTCCCCATGCCAGTAAGATAAGAAAGTGATGAGGAGCATATGCTGGCATTGTCAGAGTTTTGAATATGTAACCTGCACCAATAAGCCTACTGATTTTTAATAAATCTTGGAATTCTGGGGAAATTCCAGAGGTTTGGGAGACTCAGGAGAAAAGGAATTTAATTCAGTACTATAAAGGGTCACTGTGCTGACCTGGCAATTATAAGCAAATTATGGGACTGTTGATACTGGCTGAATCTTATAACGTGATTGAAGGATGGTAGTTTAATTCATAGGCTATAAGGGCAGGAAGAACAATTAAGAATATTTAGCCTGATGAGCCCTGCTTACCCTACGTACAAAATTTTACCTGGGTCCCTGAAATGTCAGCTCAGTTTTTACAGCAGTCAAGGCAGCAAATGCAACTTTAGGAATGATCGGGAGAGAAGTAGAGAAAAAAATGAGAAAACATATGTTGGCACTCCAGAGATTTACAAAACTCTTGAACACTATGTGATACTGTAGAGCTAGAGAAGGACGAGAAGAACAACTGAAAGTATGAAACAGCTTCTGTGAGAGGAGTAACTAGACTGGAGCCCTTCAGTGAGAGGTGACTGGGGCAAGAAGTAAAAGTGATGAGGGCTAAGAATGTGAACTGGGAGTAATTTTTCTCCCAAACAAGAACCACAATTGTACCAAATGAAACTGGCTCAGGACAGGTTTGAAACAAGCAGAAAGATACTGATTCCTACAGTGTAGCCCAGCTGCAGAACCCCTGACCACAGCCTGTTTTGGGTGCTGAAAGTCTACATAAGTTTAAAAAAAAATGAGTAAGTTCAGGGAGGAAAAATCCATGAAAAGCTGCTGAACATGAATGAGCCCATGGGACTTTCTGAGCCACTGGTAGCTGGAAGCTGACCAGTTGTGCCAGAAGAACCTTGCTGCACATTTTCCCTGTCCTTATTTTCCTTTTAGGGATCAGCTGTTGCCTATAGGAGATGGGCTAGATGGATCCATGGTCTGACTTGGCAAAACCATTCTTATTTTCTGTATGAAGCCCAAAACTTGCCGTGAACTGGTACAGTGGAACGTCCTGACTTAATCTGTTGAGTTGGACTTAACAGGGCTTTGGCCACTGTCCTGTTAGAGAAGCATGGATTTCTGATGTGGTCTCTCTTTCCCCACTAATTTTTCTTAAAAAGGAAGCCTATTTTTAAAGTTCCTTGGAATTAAATGACACTACGTAATAGCTGGGTATTATATATTTGGAAAGAGAAATCTAGGATTGATTTAAAGACCAAAAGTTTTAAAAAGCTTACCACATTTAGTTCTAAGCTAATTCCGTGAATATTAGCACTTCATTTTTTAATAAGCGGCTATTTCTACCTACTGTCCAGTTTCCACTTTGAATCAGTGAATTGGCTTCTTTGTCTGCTATGTGAAAAAACTTACTCCCATGGGCATTGTTCTACATCTGCAGACTGTGGTGAATTTTTTTCTTTTATTTTCTATGAAAGAAGTAGATCAACTTGATTAGTCTTTTGCCTTGCACTTCCTTAGCAGATTTTTTTCTTCTTGTATTTTTTTTCTTTAGACTCTCACTTCTTCAAATACTTTTTGTAGTGTGAATACCAGAACTCATTTAATGTTGTAGGAACAGTCTCATCAATGCTACAGAGACAGTACTAACTCTGTACTTTTACTGGATTTTGACTTCATTATATGGTCCAGGGTTCAGCTTTCCCTCTCAGCTACAGCATCACATTAAGAGTTCAAACTCAGCCTTCTATTATGACCAGTGCTGCTTTTCCACTTTCTAATCACTGCTTTCTAATGAAAAACTTTCCATTTTATAAGTTCTTGCCTCATAGTTGAAAATCCTTGTTTACAGCTGAGTTAAAAAGCAGCTTAGTTCCAGTAAAAAATTCCTGCTTGAGATAATTTATATAATTCCTGTTGCTCATTATGAAGGAAAAGCTACTTTGCCTTTTAGGGTGAGACTTTGAGACAAGTAAAGGTGCAACCTTATGAGCCCTGTCAGTGCTAGAATTCGCAGCAATGACCTGTGTCCCAGGCTGGTGGACTCACCACCTTCCTGTGTCTCCAGGAGTGAGCTTTTCAAGAAGTAACAGAAGAAAGATGCTGACAACAATCTGTACTTCTTGAATGTTGAAGCGCTGGGCCTCAGGAGCTGGGCAGAGGACTGACAGACCCTCACATATTCACTAAATCCCTTTCATTCAGGATGTTCTCCAGACATGCTGAGGATGTGAGGATCAAGGTGTGCTCTCGCTGGCATGGATTTAAAGGTTACTTGAAAGCTGCTCTGGAGCAGATGCCTGATTCATACAGATTCATACAGGCTGTTGCTCAGTCCCTGAAGGATCCTTCAGAGCAGCAGGAGCCTTTCGCTGCCACAGCAGAGGGCCACTATTCTGCCCTATTCACGTGGCCAACTCCCATGGCTTTTGTTGGGAGCCACGTGAAGGGAGGGAAAAGCGAATGACTGCTGGTGGGGTGAGGGATGATGGGGACATTTCTTAGCAAAAATTGCTCAGTCTGTGGTAAGAGGGACTGACAGCATGCTTCTGATAGATTATCCTGGATAGCCAAACCTTGCCCATATTATATGGTTTTCATCACAAACATAAATGTACTTGGTATAAAACAGAAGGTCAGGAAGGTTTAAGACATGGTATATGAGAAAACATTTTCCAGATTTCAGCTTCCTCCAAGGTAATATGCAAGTGTAATTAAAACAGAACCTGGAAATATAGAGTACAGTACCCTATTGAAAGTGTGTTGTATGAGCTGAACTCCCTTCATTGATAGTTTTCCAAAACACACAGCTGCAATAATCTTTATCCAGGAGAAGGGAATAAATTAAGTCTGAACACCTCTGCATATAGTACAGTACAGTGTATAGCACTGCACCCCATATAACCTCTTAGTGGTAATGGAAAGCTGAAGGAGGCGCAAGTGGAAAACCTCTCTGACCAGCAAACACTTTCTTCTTCAGAAAGCATACAGATGGGACGAAAAGCTCATGAAGCAGAGGTGGCTTAAGTACTGGGATGTCTTGTTTCTGAAACGGTCTGCTCAAGTCGTTGAGACTCGGCAATGGCAGCGTGCCAAAGCACACTCCAAGTTTGACAGGTGGGGAGGAAAATGTCCTGGGCTTGCCGCAGCAAACAGTGAGTACTGATGGCAAGCTAAAGGGAACAAACAGGAGTTTATCATATTTAGCAGTAGCAGCAGCCGCTAGGATATAGAAGCTTGGAAAAAGTAATTGGGTCCTATTTCTACTTCCCCTGAACAGTTCAGTCATGGAGTTCAGGTTTTGCTTGCTAGGCTTCACCAAACTCAGGGAGGTGCAGCACTGAGGAGCCTGTTCTGCTTCATGTCTGCTTTTCCTCCTGCAGCACTGGTACAGGAGAGGGGTAACTCCTTCCTGGAGACAAGAGCAGGGACCACTCTGCACCCCTAGCCAAGGAATTCCAGATCAGAGAATTATTCTTCATACTTGCCAAACCTTTCAGGGTCTGTAATGCATTGTAAGGATTGTACTTTTTTTTGAAAAATTATCTTATTTTCGTATTTTTAAATAGCATTTTTCCTGGGAAACAACAGTAGCAAATATATGTACACTGACACCCCAAACTGAGTATTTGGTCTTACACAAAGGACTAAGCATCTTTAAATTGCTAAAAATATAATTAGCTTCTATTTTTCAGTTCCTTTTCAGGTTGTAATGTCATCCTAAGGATGGACTTGGTCTCCACATGTCAATTTGTGCTTCTTATTTCTGAGGGAACTATAACAAGCTCCTTCAAAAAAAAAACAACCAAACCATCAACATGGTTTCATTCTTAAAAAAAAAACAAAACACCACCACACCATCAAAATGGTATCATTCTCTTTTATTATGAGGAAATATGTGTATAACCATTAACAGGGTGAAAAAAAAAGTAATATGCTAAAGGTTATACAAGAAAAAATAAAAAATTTGCAGAGCTGTGATAGGAAACCTCATCTCCAGTACAACCAGCCAAGAGTTTCTCCATATCTCTGCAATGCTTCTCACAGCAAATAGCCTGAGGCTGATTTCTTCAAGTATTAGCCAAACTTTACTCTTACCTAATACCTTTAGGAACTTGACATCAAAGGGAGAAGAACGGAGCTCACACTGAGCATCTTTATGTTAAGTATGAGAAGACTTTCACTGTGAAAGATTGGAAAGAGCTTCATATGGAAATTAGGAATCCGCTTACTGAAATTTTTAGGTGCAGGTCAGAGAAACATGGTCTAAGTACATTTAGTACTGGAAGTGGAAGATGGTCTGTCTACATGATCTTTTCAACCATATACCTCCAGGATTTGCAGATGTCTGTAATTAATTATGCCAACTAAAGATGTAACAACCCAGAATCAAAGTCTCAGTTAAACTCAAACTGAACCCAAAGCAGGCTCCAACACAGTGTCTGTTCTAGCACAGCTTCAGGAAAGTGTTTGTCATTCTCTGTATCTGGGCTAGAATGACCCCAAAAGAGCTTGGGAAGGCATACTGGGCCAGCCTGGATTCTGTTGTGAAATGCCAGCACAGGAGCTCATCAAGAGCAATTCAGGTACCCTGGTCTCTCAAAATGGGCACCTGGGGAAAAAGGTTCTTCCCTGTGCTTGCCTGTTTGGGGACAGGGCTTCAGGGTGATTTTTACTACCTCTCCCCTTATCCCTTTCTATTACCTGCAGCAAAGCAATCACTGCTGTCACAAGGACTACTGCTGACAGCAGCTGTAGTCAGGATGACAGTTCGAAGCAATTTGACAATATGGCCAATACCAAAGAGCTGGCTGCTGCTAGACCAGTCAATCTGCTCTCCCCATCCTGTCCAGGATACACATTCCTGGCATTCCTCTGGTCCCAAGGACAGCTGGTTCAGGTAGCCAAACTCACAGAAAATTATTCCTACTAAATGCAACAAAATGACAATTTTCTGTTGGTCTTGCTCCTTCAACCAGCTCATTGGCTCAGCATTTATTATATGAATGCTAGTGCTACCACTGCCAGGTGCAGGACTTCTCCTTTCAGCAATTAGTAGTTTTGTCTGCTTAGTTGTACAGTCAAACTTTATTCTTACTTCATCCATCAGCCCCATCAAACCAAATATGCAGGAGCGAAAGGAGGCCTCTTCCACCATCCTGACCTGTGTGGATTATCACTGCACCCACTTGTATGGATGCAGTATGCAGGACTGCACAGTGTGGCTCCAGTCACCAGAAGAAACCATTCCTGCTCTCACCAGATTTTTCCTCCACCAAGCGTCCTAAAGAGGGCTTTGTCACTAGATCACAGCAAGTCATCACCTGGCTATCGCTTGCTTTCTGTACCCTGCTTCTCTGCATTAGCACACACTAGTCCCATATCCCTTCTCAGTCACACTTGAAAAATGGTAAACCACCTCTTTGGAGGATTCTGCAGTTCCTCACTCTCTCCCTTCCATGCCTCCCCAAACTCTGAGTCGGTGCTCATTGCTGTCTCCATGCAGTGGTACCCGATTATCACACACATCCAGACCCGTCACTGCTGTTCTCCTGCAATTTTTTAGCACATTCAGGGAAGGAAGTTTATCTGTCTTTGTTTTCCATTTGCCCTTTACTTAAACTCCTCTAGACTACTTCCTCTCAGCCCACAATTTGTGGCCCCTTACCTCCTTCCTCTAACAGCTGCTTGCTCCAGCCACTCGGAACAGCAAACTCAAAGCCAGCTGCCAGGCCTGCAAGTAAGAGAGAAGACACAAGATTGAGACCAGAGCAGGAGGCCTATTACCTATAATCTTATTAATTACTATAATAATGTGAAATTTACTCTGTAACTCATTATATACATTAAATATAATCATGTCCTTTCTGATTCTTCTTTGCTGTTCAGTTCACTTGGTTGCCAACACACCCAAGGCCACCATTAATGTCGCCCAGCATGTTTTAGCTCATGAAAGCAAGTTTCTCTGCCACTGTCAGTGGCCTTGGATGAAAGAACGCCTGCAGTTACATAGGATCTTTGCTGCCCTGTCTTTGGGATTCTTGTTGTTGCTGGTTAAATGCTCCTCAGGAGCAGTTCCACACAGGAAATTTATTATGACTGAGATAACACCCACGCAGCTGTAGAGCTGCCCACTGAGCAGAGCTGAACAGTAGGAACTTGAGGACACCAAGGACCGTATACATAAAGGGGAGTAAATTGCCAGTGCTCTGACAGAGGAAATCCACTTAGAATTGAAACTGAAATCCAGATACACCTCCAACTCTCCTGCCTCCACATCCCCTTTGGAGGCAGTCTGATGTGCTGTTCTGTGCCTATGAGGTAGCTGTGTTCAGCTAGACTAACATTAAAAAGTTTTAGTGCTACATGGAGAATGACATAACAGTGATTGGCAGAAGAATTTTAGGTAATTTTCTCCAGCTGAAATGCATCAATATGCTCCTGTGCATCATTAGGTGAGATAACACAAACCCAGGTGAGTGTCAGGAACTGGCATACTCAGCATATTTATCAGACACAAGCTCTGTGTTACAAAGAATCCAGTATGGTGGACAGAATGCTGCACACCACTGTGAGACTCCTCTGCTACTGACAGAAGTCTTTTCCCTGCACAACTATAGTGTAGGGGTTCTTGAGTTTCATCACTTTTAATGACTCTAACTCTTCAATGGCAAACAGGAGACTTCAGAACAGTGTAAACATGCCTTCTCACAAAAAAATCTGTTAACAATGGTATTTAAGATTGCTTCAAGTCTAATACACGGAAAAGAGCTAAGCAAATAGAAAGAAGCACAGCTAGCTAAAGTTTCCTCCCTAGAATTAGCTGCAAGCATAAGAACGAAACAAAATGCAGCATATCCCTGAGAGACCTGCAGTTCCCTGTGTTGTCTGACATCTAGCCCTGTGTCAGAACAACCTGTTCCCTAAACATGTCAGATACAGTTAAAATCTATTTCAGCAGCTAGCTGCAGTAAGTCAGAACATCTCAGAAAAGACTGACTGCAGGCGCAGGTAGGTAACTGGGATGCCTGTGGAAAGGGAAGTCCGAGCGGGTGATTCCATTGGCCCCTTGAGGCCTGACATTTAAGAACGTATGAAAGATTTCTAAGGACTACTGTGGAGTTGCAGGGCCATTAAAACAGCTGCTACTGCCCTCTTGAGAAGCTGACATCCCAGTAAATATGGTGGGAAACAGGGGAGTAGAATATTATAGTTCCCCAAGCCCTTTAAGCCAGTACTGGTGCTGCAAAAAGCAGCCTTGCTCTCTTCCCCAGCTGCTCTTGCTCACATCTGCACCGGCCTCCCATGTACCAGGACTAACATTTGTGAGGTGATGTGGATGTGATCCAGGTTAAGACTAGCCTGGCAAAACAAGCCAGCTCATTTGAACTCGTCAGGTTGCTGCTTGGGTTCACCCTGTGGCCTCCGGAAAGCTGGTGCCAGCAGCGGCACGGAGCAGGCAATACGCACCAGCAGCAGGTGGGATCGCTCGTGGCAGCAAGCGGCTGGCTCCAAGGCTCGTGGGGATGCTGTCGTGAGGGGCTCTGCCATGTGCTCCTGGCACCGTGCTTCACCCTGTGCTGGCACCTGCGCAGGTTCACACAGATGCTGCCTCCTGCTTGGGGCAGCCGGAAGGGCCTGAGGAAACCTGCTGCTTTCGCGCTGCTCTCTCTGCTGCCAGGCGGCACAGTGGAAGCACAGCCACCGTCCCCCCGTATGGGTCGGGCCTCCCAAGAGAAGCGGACTGACAGGGCCGGGCAGGCACGGATTTTGCCAGCTTTCCCTCTCCCGAAGCGAAGCCCGACGCAGGACCGGCAGCCACCCGCCCCGCTGGCCCCGGCCTCACAGCCGCGCCTCAGCCGCCGCCGCCGC
>JAVJGJ010000002.1:1217951-1269279 GCA_035590215.1 Microhierax caerulescens
CGCGCCGCCCCGCCCCCTGCAGGCCCGCGCACGCGCGGGGGCGGAGCGGAAGGGGTCGCGCCGCTCGCCGGAAGCGGCGCCGAGGAGCCACTCATGGCGGCGCTGGGGCGAGCCGTGGTGAGTGGCGGCGGCGGTCGCGGCCGCTTTTCCCGCCCCGGTAGCGAGCGGCGTGTGCGGCCGGCAGCGTCCCCGCGGGCTTGTCCCAGCGCCGCCCGTGTGGCGCCTGTGCTGTGTCCCCGCCGCTCCCCGCGGGCTGCCCTCTGCGCGGCCGGTCCGCGGCGCGGCCTCGTCCCAGTTAGCGGGCACCGGGCAGAGGCCGGGGGGGAGGAAGCCGTGCGGGCTCTGCGGGGGGTCGCGGCTCCCGCCGGCTGTTCCCGCCTCCCCGTGGCCCCTGCCCCGGCAGTGGGCCCTGCTGAAGGGATGGGTCGAGCTTTTCCTTCAGAGTTTGTGTCTACATAAGAGTTGTGCGAGGCCGGAGCAGCCCCGACCGGGGCCTGAGGGCGCGGGTTCGGCCCGGTGCTGCTGGTTGCTGAGGGCACGGTGCGTGTGCCCCTGGGCTGGCGGTTGCTGCGTGGTTCCCTCCTCGCTTTGGTGTTCGATAGCAAAAAAGAATATAAAGATTCAGGGCTGACAGGAAGAGATCCGGCTCCTGTGAATGGGAGTGGATTGCTAGTCATGCAGCTCCTTTATTCTGCCTCATGCATTCATGTACGGCTTCTTTCATTATGTTAGACTTTAAATTCTTTGCAGCAGAGTACTGCTTTTTAGCATATAGCCTAGGAAAGGGAAGTTTGTGCAGTGGTCTGATACTCTGTCAAAACATGAATACAGAGATGGGCAGAGCTGATACGTGGAGATTTGCCAGGAAGGTGAAAGACCTTTGGTCAGGGGCAATATCCACTTACAAAATTAATCCACTAAATTCTTGGAACTGATGTCTCAGGGTGTGGTTTCTACAAGCACGGTGAGCCCCAGCCCTTTCCGCTGTCAAGCTGAAAGCAACTGAGAGCAAACCTGCCTGGGGGCAACTAAAGTGCAGCGAGCTTGAGTTCCTGCTGCCTCCTCCTGTTCCTGCTCCTTGCTCGTGTCTTTGCACTGTTGTCCACCATTGCTGCCTCCAGCATTTTTCCTGGCCCCTATGTTCCAAATGCTGGAGCAGCAGAACCATGGTGACATAAAAATTGTTACCCGCAGTTTTAATGTGTTGAAGAGGAATCACTAGCAAAAAGAGAGGGGGAAGCCAGGCAGTAGGGGAGCAGGGAGGGTGGCAGAGAAGCGGTGAGTTACTAGATGGGTTCAGCTGTCAGCGAAGCTGCACTCTCGGTGTATGGTTTGCGATGAAAACCTGTGTGCAGAAGGTGAATGACTTGCCGCCTAGGCTCACCTGTCCCTGGGCACCTCCTCTCCCAGTTGCTTCTGGCATTCATGTGGCAAAGTAAGCTGATTCAGCTTTTCAGCCTGGCCAGAAAAAAATATCTTTGGAGTAGAGGAGAGGTAGTTGTTTGCCGTTTTTGTGATCTGAAGTGCTTTACTTTGTAATCAGAGACTCACCTGAGCAGTTTTTAAGAACCCAAATCAATTCCCTTAATGGATTAAAATTGCAGCTCTGAGGAGTTGAGGCGGGGCAGGCTGAGAAGGCTGTACACTGCACCTGAGGGACAGCGGTGACTGCAGGTGTAAGGAAAAGGGAGTGGAAACCCAGGCCGGTTTTATGTCTGCTCCTTCTAATCCTTGGGCAGATGTGCTAGTCTCATAGTTGTCCTTCCACTAAGGAGAGTTTGACTGTCCACTGCATCAGGTATTTATACAAATTGGTAAGATTTCCTTGGAGTCTTCTGTTCTCAAAGCTAAACCTCTCCTCGTATGTTGGAAGCTTCAATGTGTTAATCATCTTTGTGGCCGATTGAAAGTGAAGCTATTTTTATTAGAAAAAAACCATATTCATTCTAATAATACCTTATTTCCAGTATTAATGTAGAACATGTGTGAAGGAGGCAAAAATTTTACTAACTTCAATACTGCAGAAAATGAAAGGTGCAAAGAAAGGCCCTTCTCTTTTCTATGTTACCTGACATTTTTATTACAGAAAATAATTATCTTCACTGAAATTTATTGGGACGATATACACTTTCAAAATAGTACAATTCTTAGCTGTGAGTAAAGTAAGACAAAGATGCATAAAAGCCGAGAGCTGGATGAGGGCTTTTTAGAGACTACTCAGCCAATCAAAGAATGTTTCTTAAGCATTTGAATTTATTGTATAGATGCAAAAGTTGTGTAGTTTTACAATGTAGACAGTCCACCAGTTCCTTTGACTGATCTGTTTCTGCCATCAAATTTGGGTTGCACGCTTGTACTGGACAGCAAGATTTTTTTTAAATCAAAATTTATGCTTCTATCAAGTGCAAGTTGGGAGTTTAATCTGAGGTTGGTTGTAGAAATGAATAAAATTTGTGGAAGCAGGAGGACAAACTGTTCGTGGGTATTGGGGTGCTTTTCTTGATTACTAGTCTTTCTGTTCCAGAGCTGCCAGACTGGAGTAACTCAATGGATAGCAGCATGCAGTGGATTATTACGGATAACCTCAGTCCAAGGCCAGTGTAGACGAATGCTCTACAGTATTTTTCAGGTAGGCTATCAGAGTATGTTAAAGTGTGTAAAACATGGGATAACTTTAAATTAGTAAGAAAAAGTTATAGTTTTTAAAGAAGGAGGCTTTCAAAAGTGTTGTCTTCACTGTCTGTGTATTGCTGAAATATCAAAGCAACTTACAAGCTTTCTGCTGCTAAAAGGGTGAACTCCCGGTCTTTGTTACACAATTATCTTCATTCCAGCTGTGCAGTCTTTAAATGGATCCAAATGATCTGCTGTGACTAGATTAAATGTAGGAGTCCAAACATAGGTGTAATTTTTCCAAAGCACGCTAGTCATGATTGCATGTAATTTCCAGCACTTTATTTTATAGAATGCCTCCACTGTACAGTAGCCTTGGACTTTCTAGTTTGTTTACCTGGCACAGCATATTAAGTAGTGTTGTTTCAGTGGAAAGCACTGCTTTGCAGTTTCTCTTCCAGTTCTGCAATAGCACGCTTAGTGTCAGTTTGTTTATCCATAGTAAATTAACTAGAACATAATGCAATAGCAATTAACAACGGAGAGGTGAAAAATATGTGGAAAATGGGAATAGATGCAGGTTATCTGAACAGAAATAGAGTATATCTCTTGGTGTTTTCTTCTTGCATACAGTGAAATGAGAGGAGGTTAGGCTTCTTTGTCCTCCTACATATTACAGCTTGTATCATAGAGCCATGACTTACAGAATTAGAAACTTACCTGTAAGCTCTTTGGCTTGGATGTCTTCTCTCAGATAAAAACTTCCAGACCTGGGAAAATTGCCTGCGATTTTGTGACAAAACCATATTATTAAAGCACCAGTGCATATTAAATAGCCTACGATATTGGGAGTAGAAAGGGAAATGAGTAGTTGCAAAGTTTGTCGATGGAGTTGGGCTTGCTCTGAGCCACCAGTAGATTCAGCAGACTTCTGGAGTTGACTGCTCTGAACAAACCTTTACTTCTTTACTTGTCTGAATTTATTTATAAACAAGTTAGTGCTAATCAGGTGTGCTGGGAGGCTATGATAGGTGTTCTATTCAGTGTGCAGCTTCTTACGTGGAGATCCTACTTCTGCTTGGTAGTTTTCTTTATTCTGCAGCAGCTTTGTAATACAAATCATGTGCTGTGAAGTTGTAGTGGTTGTAGTGATAGCTTTTACCCTGTAATTTGTTTTTCTCAGGTCCTGGCCACAGACAACTGAATAGACTGTAAAGCTGTAGATCAAAATAGCATACACTCTGTTTCTCTGCAAGGCCAGGAAAAATAATTATTCTTTATTAAGAGACAAACGCCATAATTACAAGTAGTGTTTGAGAAAATCAAAGCGGAAAGCCTGTGGTTTTTGAGGGTGGAGTATTCTGCCAGTTCATTCCATCAGTACATTTACAGAACACTAGAAAATGTGTGGTGTAGAGCATTAAGCAGGACAACCATTTTGTTTGCAGCAGTTATGATAATAAATTTGTGCTTTTTGTGATACAAAGTTTTTCAGTATTAGACTGAACTGTAATTGACTTGGAAGCAAATTAAGGATAATTGTTGTAAAGTTTAGTGTTTACTAGTCAGTGGTCTCTTCATGTTTTTCTTTTCTTTCATCATTTTTACTAGAGACGCAAGACTGGCCAGCTCCGACTGTCTAAATCCTGTGGTGGATTGATTCAAGCCAATGGAACCATTAGACAGCAAAACAGATCATTTTACAATACAAATAAGGTTAGAAGAGTTTGATGGTTTTATTGTCAGAGGGCACATTGTTCTAGGGATTATACAGATACAGGTAACACAACACTTTTTCAAAACATGTAGATGATTTAACTTTTAGATAGCATGAACAATGGGTCCAATAATTTGAGTAGCGCTCTCCGTTCCTGTCCAGGAAATGAAGTGCTAGCATGGGAAGGTGCAGTTCCAGTTGGGTTTTCTGGGGTTCCAATGATAAGCCTGAGGGCATTTTTCCAGTGAGGAAAGAAACTTAAGGAGAGTAGTTATTGTCATGGGATGCAGATATTCCTTTCGTATTTTTCAGGAGGGAAACACAGAAGTTGCCCATGTGTATTAAAAGTGACGAAATGTTTCCTGATTTTGTAGCTTGGGAATAATGTGTGATGACAGTTTTGCTATCTACTAAACTAGTCATCATGCAGTCTACTAATAATGACCAGTTGTTGTGTAATAATTTATTTACTGTTCATCTGTACTATTTTTTTTTTACTTTGTGGTCTCTGCATTTCTTACATTTGTCTTGGAATAGATGTTTTCTGGAGTATGAAATATCTTCATAAGATTAGATTAGCACTTAATCCAAGGGAGTCAGTGTCTCTCAACTAATAAATATCCAGATCTTGTTAATGCATTGTGAAGAAAATGGAAAATGGAATGCATGCATGAGAAATGAGAGGACAGAAAGAAAAAGAAAGTTGAGGATTGATGGGTGAAACTTGCATAAAAACAACAATCCCAGTTTGCTATCTGCCTAATTGTGTATTTTGATGGTGTCGATTTAGATGTAAATGCTAAGTAGCATTTTAAATTGGTTGTTTTGAAATGGATAGACAAAATGAAGGAAAACAAGGAAATCTGTGGAAGGAAAGAACACCTGGCTGCTGTTTGCACTAGATACAAACAGATGTTTAGTCAATTTCTCAGTGTTTTTCAGCTGGTGAGGTAGACCAAACATTTTGAAGAGGAAGAGATTGAGGCATACAGAATGGCTTGTACAATTTACCATGGCTGGAGCTAGGAATAGAATCCAGTTTCTCGAACACGGTGTGTACCCCTAGTCCCTGTGCCTGCCTGCAGTGCCCCTCTTCTGCCTGCACAGGCATCATTTGAAATGCAGATCTGGGAGAGCAGTGGGTGACAAGATGGTAGATCTAACAAAACAGGAGTGGCATGAAGATCTTCAAGGCAGAGGTCAGAAACTTGCTTTTGATGTATTGGAAAGGGCTAGGAGAGGGGTGCAAAGGTTGAAAGATGAATCAGGAAGCTTCCTGGTTAAAATAGCCTTGGTATAAGAAGCCAGACAGGATTTATGACCGGAGAAGAAGTAGTTTACAGCAGTGCAGGTAAGGTTTGAGGTAGTTTTTTTGGACTGCAGCCTCATTATTTTGAATAGAGAACTACTTACTGATCTTGAAATGGTAACTTGACTATGCACTCCTGGTGGGAAAGTGGTTTAGAATTAATGATGAGCTCCAATTGTTTAATTTTTGTAGTTGGTATCAAAATTAAGAGACTTACTTTGAGCACTGAATTTCAGGTATTGAGCAGAAAAGTCAGCCTGAGGTGGGCTTATGTCCCTTTCAGTGTCTTGATGAGCTTGTTTTGAGTGAGTTATAAAACATATTTTTGATGTTTCCTCTATATGTTTTCTAGACCTGATTTTATATACGCTTATAGGGCTGTTTAATTGCATTTGGCTGCAGTCATAGCAGGATGTACTGCACACCTCTATCCATAGGTTGAACCAAACACTCACTGCTTAAATCCCCTCTCCATCTCCTGAGCTAGACCAGGCAGACTTGAAGAATAATGAAGCAAGAATCATGGCATTTCTTAGAAAAAGACTGTTTTCCAGTCATTTTTTTGGTGGTGGGCTAACAACAGTTGAATTGAGGTAATGTTGGTTTTTAACTTCCTATGCATAATGAAAAATCCATACTTAGGGAGAGTTCATAATGTGTTTGTAGATAAGAGGTATGCAGTAAAATTAATCTCCCTAGATTCACTAGGGATTTAGTATGATTTTAATTCCTATGGAGAAGATGAAAGGTAATTTAGTAAGTTTGGTACAGCAGTGGTTATTAGGACACAAGTTCTGTATTGAGCATACCCTGCCATTGCCTGGCTGGAGTGGGGCTTATGGAGTTACCTTATGATGTAAGGTTAGGTGCCATTTTTAGTGTAGAGAAAAGTATTGCATGGGATAATCTTGAAGAGAAATACTAAAAATTGCTTTAAGTATTTGTGTACGTAAAAATTACTTAAATATTTGTGACAGTAGACTCTCTGGGTCCATCAGGTGTGGCAGAGGGTGGGAAAGTGCCCTTGCAGACTGTTTTGTAGCCAATGTTCAGAGCAAGGAATTAATGAGTATTAAAGGATGTCCTGAACAGTGTTACACTGTCTTACTAGGTGACTGACAGTAGAATGGTGCCGAGCGTGTTTCTTCCTATTTACCTGAATATTAGGCATGATGGGTTTTAAGACGTTAATAGCCATCTATAAGTAGTACACAAACGCAGAGCATTTTCTCTGAAATGCTGAAGCTTGTGTGTAAATATACATAGGGATTGATTACATCTCAAAGCTACGATTTTTGTCACCTTTACAGTTAGTTTTTAGTTAAGTATAGCAACTTGTGCAAGATACGTGTCTGTATTTTAATATGCATTTATTTATCATTCATGCCATTTAAAAAATTACTATACTAGTGCTAACAAAGCTATAGAGAATACAGCAAGAATGATCAGAAATGCGAAAAGCCTTCAGTTGGAGAAGAGGCTATTATAAGACCCTTCTAAACTAAGGAGAGAGAACTGATGGGCACATGTATGATATTGGCTATAAAAGATACTGAAAAGGAGAATAGAGAGAGTTGTTTGTGGCTTCTTACAGGGAAAATTGGGAGCATGCAATGAAATGGCAAGGTTGGATTTAAAACAGACACAAGGGGATTTTTTTTACATAACTAAACTGTGAAGCTCATATACCACAACTCTGTCTGTTATGGAGCTTAAATAGTTTCTGCTGAAGGTGCATCCAGTTGTAGCTGCCAAAAATGAATGTGTGGATACATTTTCTAGTGCAGGATTGACTGTCAAAAACTGGGTGGGTACACGCCAGGAAGCTGCGGTGTATGTGCCGTATTTCTCTGCTTTTCTGTCTCGTCCAAGTATCTGCTGCTGGTACTTGTTGGAGATGGAGTCCTGGTCTAAGTGTTTGTTCTGGCCATGTATGGCAGTCCTTAGGTTGCTGATTTGCTTCCCTACTAAGAAAATTCTTTTCTTGGTATGTTCATGGCTTTGGAGGAAGTGTTTAGTTCCAGCAGCTTAAAGCAATGTAACATTTCTTTGGTCAGGGAACTTTCTCATTATTCCTCAATTATATGTAGGAGATTCACCTGCATTAATTTTGGTTAGATGGGTTAAAAGTAATGTAATTTGTTGGTAAATAAATGTTTATACTGCATACTTAATTCATTAGGGATTATTCGCTGGAGGACAAATGGTAATTATTGATGGCTGATTGCTACTGCCAGGATACTTAGAGGCAGAATGCCATGAAGATTTCTTATCAGTCCAGTGGTGTTTAAAATGTGTAATTAATATGGAAGAGAGCATTTTTCTTCATGTTTGCAGACACTGCAAATCACTGGAGACAATGTAGATTTTCTGTGAGTACCATTTAACTGTAAGGAAAATAACATTATGGAGGAGCTTTTCAGGAAGAGTGATGGGTTCATGTAGCCTCATTAGTTTTAAGATGGAGCTAATTGGTTTATATAATATATAATTACTCTAGAATATGATTCACCTGGGAGAGTAAGAGAGTGAATGTAAAAAGTTAGCTTTATTTACTCTGTTTTCTGTGATTTGTTTGCTCATTTTATCTGCAAAAGGTTTAAGGCCAGGTAAAGATATACATCTAGAAGGAATATGGGAATGTAGAATGGGAGTCATATTTTGGAAAGCAGGTTTCTGTACAAACTATTTGAGCCTGAGCTTCTTAACGGGATGGTTTTATCAAAACAGTTATGCAGTGTTTGCATTCATAAACAGGATAATGTCACATAGGAAAAACAGTGTAATATTCTGCAGAGACCTGAATATGTATTTTTCTTGAACAAAGAAAGTAAACAAACCCCCTAAGATTCTGTATTTAACTTGCAGCTTTTCTAACAAAAATGATTTGTAAGATTTAATTGCTAAGACTGAAGTATGTCATATTTAAATTTTACAGCATCTTTCTGCAAAGGATTCCTTGCAGCCCTCTGAAGAGAAAGTGGGTACTTTCACAAGGATAATAGAAGCATTGGGTTTCACAGGACCACTGAAGTATAGCAGATGGGTAAAGCATTCATTTAATAATTCTTTTGGTTGTTTGATACTTTCAGAGTTCTAAAAAGCAAATACCCCTCCTCCCCCTTTTTTTTTCTTATGATAAGAACAGTGCTTAATGGAAAAGTTCTAATTACTACCCGTGTACATTTCTATTTTGTGATGTGAGCATAATAATCCATAGCTTGAACCTCCTGTGATCTACGCACTGGCATCATTGACATAAGGAATATTGTATTCGGTTTGTAGTGTCTTAAGCCTTCTTGAATTTCTTCAGCTATCTCATTTTTAACTTCATTTGTGCACCAAAGAACACAGTAACAGCTTTACTGTCCAAGTCAAACGCCCTCATAGACCATCACCTTCTCTAATAATGACCAATTGCAGTAATCTAGATAGAATTTAGTTACAGAAAAAGCATATTATGATACTTGTCTTATATGCTCCTCCAGCCTACAACAGTTGTCTTTTTCAGGACTTTCTGCATGAAACTAGGCATATTCTGTAATACCTATTGATGTTTTTTTCTCCTACAATTTTGTCTATTTGTACTTTTTAACTCTTGTAAGTTTATAGCATCCATAGCATTCACTATCAGGGAATTCCATAGCTTCAGTACCAGCTGGGGGAAGAAGTACTGTTGTTTTCAGTTGGTGCCTTTTAATTTCGTACTTTTTTTTTTAAATAAAAAAAAAAAGATGATTATTCTTTCCTTGGAGGAGTGTATGTTCACATTCTCCCTTCCACTGATGATATTATAGACTCATATACTCCACAGTATCTTAGTCTTTCTCTGAGCTGAGGAGACTTGGTCTAACTCATTTCTGTTACTGAGGCTCTTTCATGTTTTGACTTCTATTGCTCTTCTCTGAACCTCTTTCAGTGTTGTATATTTCTGTGACAGGAGGATCTCCCAAACAGACAGTAGTGAGATATGATTGCTGTTTGAGTCACTGTGCGGTAGTAGCTGACTAGGGCAGAGTCACAAATAGGTCATCCTCTTTCATGTGTTTCAAATAGTCCTTTTATAAGGGAGTTGTTAACATTGACTAAATGAGAGCAGTCCTGTAAGAGTGACTTTCAGTTCCTTATGCAAAAGTAAAAAGAGATTAAATTCATAATGTCTTTGTTGTGAACTAGGACACAGTATAAAGGAGTGAGAGGAAAAGGCAGCTTGGAGGAGGGGCTGAACCCAACTGTGTAGGAATTAAAATCTGTAAGGTGCTTTCAATATCTGCAAGGCAGAGCAGACTTCCTCCGAGACTAATCCGAAACTGTTGCTGGTTGCATCTGGCTCCTCAGAAAGAAAATACAAAGAAAAGATAACTGATACTTAAGGGGGTTAGGTATTTTGGTTAAAATCAGTTGCTTTTAATCAGGTGATGCTAAACCTTAGGAAATGGTAGTGCATGTGTACATACTGTTACAATAAAGATTCTTATTAGCTAAAAGCATTAATTCAGAGTTCTCTTTAATGGCTACTGCCTGCTTTTGGCTAGGAAACTTGGGTTTGGATAGAGTTATTTTGTGGTTAGGGCCCAAGAGACCCGAGTTCATTTTTGGCCTTGCCAGTGCTCTCTGTGAGATCTTAGGGAAGTTTCTTAATATTCCCCTGCTTTTTTCCATTTTCTTCTCGCTTCTCCCACACCTCTGTTACACTCTAAAACTTCCATGATTAAATTTCACCAGTTTCTCCTGTCTTACCTGCCTTACTTAAGGGCTGGATTGCAGAGAATGTTCTTTACAATATGTTTTTAATGGCTACTAATGCCTGGTCTGGGGCAGTGGCTTTCACTGGGGAGATCTCTGCTCCCAGGCCAGGCAGCATTTCCTTTAAAAAGGAAACCTTCAGTACTTCAGTAAGCAGTATAACTTATTTTACTGCAAGAAGCTTAGAGTTATACTTTATTTTTGACAGAAGCCTGAGATTATTGAATAAGGAAAATAATGGCTCCTGTGTTTCCACAGCAGGAGATCAGTTGCAACTTCCTCATTCTTCTTTGGGTTGGAGGAGACACAAGTAACTACTTTGGTAATATAAAGTGCCATTTGACAGGCATAGTGCTTGTCAGTGTAGTACAGTGAGTACAGAGATGATCCCTAGTATATGTCACTAAAAATAAAAATAATTAAAAAAAAAACAAACCAAATGCAAACCAAACCAAGCCTAGTGCTGCTTGCTTCCTGTCTTAGGTAGGGGAGTGGGCTCTGGAGTTTTCAATTTTTTTTATTTTTCTCCTCTTGGTATTAGTAAACGTGAATGGCTGACAGGTCTTCTCTTTAAGATCTTTGCTGTCAGTTAATATGCTCTTTGAAGCTTCAGTGCATGTTTTTCTGGTGTGATGGCAGTCCAAGAACAAAATTAGAAGTGCCAAAACACCTGGGTATACTTCCTGTCATTCATCATGTGGGATTTCTTTCCTAGTTGTGAGGCTTAGTTGGTCAATTTTCATTTTTACAGGAAAAAAATGATATTTTCAGGACATGTCTGGTATGCCACTTCTTTAATATTTAAAATTTAGATTATACAAAACACTTTGACTGGTGTACACCAATTAAAATTACTGGAGGAAAACAGGAATTATGAATTGGGATCTTTGGAGTCTCTGTAAGGAAAGAAATTTCATTTATTTTTCTGTGCTGACAGTATTATATGAAACTAGATTTGCAAGGGTATTCAAGAAGGCATTTAATCCTATTTTTTTTGCCTCAAGGCAAGATTGATTATATTTGTGTCATTCCTGTGAGATACAATAGTTTAATGTGCTCCTGAAAATCTTGAGTGATTGTGATTATCAAAAGAAATCTTTTCAGAAAATGATAGTGTATGTACTTAACAAAACCAGTAGTGTTCACTAGCTCTGATGATGAATGTTTTTAACTATTATATTATCTTTTTCTTCAGAAAATTAAGGTAGCAGCTTTGCGCATGTACACATGCTGTGTGGAGAAAACTGACTATGAGGAATTTTTTAACAGTAAGTAATGGACTTGATCATATTTGGACTACTGCCCTGATGACAGACCTTATGATAAAAATTCATTCAATATATTTATACCAATAAATATGACTGCAAAAAGACTGGTTAGACCCTAACAATGTGTGGTCAACTAGAACCTGACTGCGCTGCAGCGTTCCCTTATGCTCTGAAGTGGTAAGGGTTCAAGGGCAGGCTGGAGCCTGGGATTGTTAAATTTTGCCTGCTGCAATGGAGAGCAAGGGTGTCATCGTTAAAACCCAGAATATTCTGGATTTTGAAGGATATTGCCTTTTGTATTACCGGCATGGGATAAACTAAGAATCCAGTGCTCTCTTCCCTTTTTACTGTCATCAGATGGTCTCTGTGTCCTACCCTGTCCCATGACCAGTTGTGGGAAGGTCCAGTATAATTGGGATGCAGGTATGAGAACCATCCCTGTCCACTGATGCGCAACTTTTTTTATGATACAGGGTCAGTTAGATCACAGGATCGTTCCTCCCTGTTTCTGTTGCTCATGGTGGGGCAGATTTGGCTAGAACTTGGAGACTTTCTGCATTTCACTGACATGTAGTAGATAGCATTAAACCAGGACACATCCTGACTGGGTAGAGCGTACGACTAGAACAGAGACACAAGTCCCTCCTTTAAGTATACAGGAATAATTGGCTTGAATCAGGATGCTTTTTTCATGTTGCACGCAGTATTTTAGCTATTAGCTAAAAAAATCTGTTACTGCTTTTATTAGTATCAAATCTGCTGGTGAATGGGGAAGATGTGTTTTTGAGTTTGACATGAACTTCAATAATATTTTATTGTTATGTGATTTAGCTGATAGTAAACCCATTACCTGAATTCCTCAACTGCCAAATGCTTGCTCATGGCTTTACAATGTGTTAGCACAGATTGAGGCTTGAGAGATCAGCTGAAGGGACATCTTCGTGTGTTTATCTAGTGCAGAGCTTATTGAGGGTGGTTTGGTACATGGTGTTGCTGCTGGAGGGTTTTCCAGTGGTTTTCAGAAGGTTTTCCAGAACTGTGATGTGGTTTCAGTGGTTGTGGGTGTGAGAGAACTCTGAGTAATACGATTAATCATTAGCAATCAAAAAATTATATCCTCTCTTTTTTTTTCCTGTGCACACGTCTCCCCAGCTGTATGCCCTCTCAGGCTTTCCCAGATAAGTTCTCTTCTGTTTGTCATATTTGCCTCTCACATAGAGGCTTTGATATTTTTAGCTGGTGTTTCACTATCTCTGCTTAACACATTAATTGTGCAAAGATATATTAATGTTGCCCTAGATTAAAATTTAAAGGAATTTCAAAACGTGCCTGCAAAAAAGATGCTGGCATAGATTTTCAGGCTCAATACTGAGTATGACTTCAATTGTATTCTTGATATTGTTTTACTGTTTTAAAGAGAAAATCCCAGAGCTCTTCCTCACTTCAAACATATCACAAACAGCAGACAGCCTTTCCTTCCAGTTTCATCATTTTCTCCAGAACGTCCTTGTTGTTCCTTTTGTCCTACTGTCTTTGTAGCCAGTTCACCTCTGAATTTACACAGAGGGAAACTTGTGTTTGCACTGACTTGAGACCGTTGTTGTGTAAAGAACAAGAGGGTTTGTTCTGATGAGGTTGACAGTGCCTGATGCACCTGTTGGTGTAATAGGAATGCCTGTGATGTTGGGGTCTATGTTTTTGTGGTTCTAGAGAAACTGTTGTTTTCATATGAAAACAGAGATATGTTTCTGTTACTTCTATCTACTTACAGCTGCAGCTGTTTGGGAGATTAGTGCTAAAACTTAACAGGCACCTGATACATGTTTAAAAAGTAGTTTCCCTGAAACACAAAATCTGTAGGGTGGGCAGGAACTTTTTAAATTGACTTTGCCAATGAAGAAGCTTTAGGCTGTGGTTCCTTGGACAGCTGAGTTGAAGTAGTGGCCAAAGGGAAAAGGCTCACTTCTCCATCTTCCTCTGCCTGTGTTCTGTACTGAACAGTCATCATGTCCTCTGGTGAACTGTTTAGGTCACTGAAAGAAAATGGACCGATTTTTTACTGACTTACTGTTTTGCTGTGTTAGTGAATTAAAGTGGCATGTGGAAGGGTCCTGATGGACTGCAGCTGTTGCATAAAGTAGGTGGTGAAGAATACACAATTAAAGAGAGGGGAGCATGGCATGAAGCAAGATAACCAACTTTCAGTTTGGTTCACCATGTCTTCATCAAACTTAGTCAGGAGCTATTTTTCTGTTCTGAATTGCTCCTTTTTCAAATGAAGATGGGCATCACTTAAGCCAGGACTGCAGCTCACTCCCTGAAAAGCAGCCTGGGGGACTAGTAAGAACAGGAAGCAACTAACTGTAGTAAGTCGTTCCCTCGGTGATGCAACAAGCACAGGTGTGCCTGAGACTATGCTGAAGTTGGTACTACACACCCACATGATGAATTGCACTGCTTGGGAATCCTAAGAGTAGTAATGAGGTTGCATGTGGCCCAGCTCAGGTCTGGGCCAGATGTTTTGCATCCCTTACCTTATAAATTTTAAGTGCAGAATATAACTGGAGGAAGAGGTATGTCCTCATAATCCTGAGCATTCATGTATCTTACCATACACAGACATGTGAACAGGATGTATCCTGTGGGCAGAATAGATTTATTCCCCAGCTGATAATAATCACAGTAATTTCATAGGTAGCTTCGTCATCAGACATTTTTTCTGTATCTAACTGTATTCTGAAGGAAATAGTTTTCTGTTTAATTATAGTATGGCTCTTTCTGTTAGTTTCCCAGAATAAGGTGTTCCACAACCCCAAATTTTAGCATTGCATTCTTTTTAAAAAGCTGATATCTGAGGGCAAGCTTGTTACTTTAAAGGAGCCATCCCTCCTTTAAATTTATGATGTAGACATTCCTAATATAGAAGTTGAAAAATGAATTATAAAAATAGAAGTGCAACACTTGGAAAGTTACAGAAAAAATTCTTCCCTCCTGGGTACTGAAGAGGTCTTTTAAAACCTTTCCATATTTCCAGTAGTAGAGGTGTGAGCTTTGCTTTCCACTGGAGAGTGATTTCTGTGGTGGGAGACTGATGCATGGTAACTTCTACTTCAGAAACCTTGACTGTTGAAATAAGTTTTTTATTCGTAATCTGGCCTATGGAACCTTAATTTAATGAAATGGTTTGATTAATGCAAGCATTGTCTACTCTTGCCCTGATTAGAGATGCCTTGGCATGCCTTTAGGTCAAAGTAGTCATTTCTAGGCACGTGAACTATTCCTAATAGGAATGAGAGCACCAAAAGGGGAGAAGGGTGAGGGAAACTTGTGTTTAATCTCCAAACACAGACTGTTAGCATCTTTATAATTTCTTATAGGTGGCATAGGTGATGTGTGGGCACTGATGCTGAAGCTTGGCACCTCCTAGGCACTGATGGAGTCACCTCTGTGAGGAGGGAAGAATTGTGATGATTTGCTTAGTTCTTCTTGTGGTTGCCTGACCATAGGTGGCATATAAAAAGATAGAGGCTTTGAAATTTATTGCTTCGTGATCCAGGTGAATTCCTTGGTAATACTTGAGAGCCAAGAAGTATAGGAGTCATGAAGGAATATATTCAACACAGAAAATATAAAGCTGACTTCCTTGGGGGGTATGTGTGGCTGGAGAGCCCATTTCTGAATACTCTCTGGCCTTCTTAAAGCTACATTTGAACAGTCCAGAAGACAAGAGCAAGTGTTGGATGGGCCAAGGTGATTGTCAGATGCTTCTGGTTAGGTACTCCTCTTAAAAACTTCTCTGGGAAACAGATGTGGAGGCCACTTCTTAGGATGAAGGTTTGTGATTGACAGGAACCAAAGGACTTTATGTGCCCATAACCCAGAGGTCCATGCTTTTCAAGCATGAGGAAGAAGGATATGGTTTCCATGCCACACAGCACAGATCTCCAGCCTCACATCCTAATGGCCCATGCAGATCCATAGTGTGAACATGCATATGGACAAACCATCTCTGGGAAACCCAGTGGCTATTGGAGTAAAGCTAAATCTGGAGACAGCAATTGTTTCTATGGTTGGTTGGTGGAATGGCTAGAGGCAAGATAGGCTTAGAGTGCTGTGGGTTGTACAGGCACGTAGTAAATCAGGAGAGTTGGAGCAAAGACCCAGCTAGCACAATATTCCATCCCTGGCAGGAAGCAACAGCAGATGTTAGAGAAAGAGTGTTAGAACTGAGCAAAGCATCCATTGATACTTCTCTGTTACTCTGTACTGCTATGGGGCTTCCTGAGCTAGAAGCCACATTTGTCTAATTCTCCATTTTGGAATCCCCAACCCCCCACCACCACCACCCATCCCTCGGTAAATGTTATCTAAGTGACTTCTAAACACATGAACTCTTTTGGAATCTGTAGCATCCTGTGGCTGCATGTTCTAGAGTTTAAGCACAAGTGTGGCAGTAAATGATGTTTGCTTCTGATGTGTGTGTATGGTTTAGGGCCAGAAATTAAATTGCTAAAATGTATTTAGATTTTGGTTTTGTGAATTTCTGTTAGGCACAACATGTGATGAAATTGATATTAATATTTAGTTTTCTTTTTGTGTTTTTCCCCCCACATCAAGGGTGCAAAATGCCTGATACTTTGCATTCATGGTTTCTAGTAGCCCAGCTTCATGTCTGGTAAGTGAAAAGTAAAATTTTAATATAACTATTTTCAGGAAGTACTGATATGTACCTTATTGTGAGAAAAAGTAGGTTTCATGGTTATTGATAATAGTGGTTATATTCAATTTACTGATTATTAACTTTAGAATTTTTTGCCTAAAGAACAGAAAGTCTCATAGAGAAGGTAATAACATCTTTTACATCTCTGAATTCCTCAGTAGTGGAATGATCTTTGCCATGAGTTTTCTAAAAGCCTTGCTCAGCCTGTGTGGAAAAGTCTTACTTGAGTGTTTTAGGAAAAATTTAAATTTATGTAAAAGTCATTTGAAATGGGAGAATTTGTGGTGATTGAAGTTGCTGCTTGTCAGAAGCATTTAACAAATTATACATTGGCATTTATTCTTGCACCTCTGAACCATACGTGCAGGTTAGTGAATGCCAGCTTGACTACATGTAAAAATATTAAAAACCTTAAACGTTATGATTTTTTCCTTTTTTCTTTTGTGAAAATAGTAGCCAAAAAAAATCAGGTTTTCATCTAGCTTTACATACTTGTAAAGGTCAGAGGGATGCACAAGGGAGTACAGTAATTTTTGTTAAGTGCCAGATCTTTCAGGAAACTGAAGTCCATAGACTTATATTCAGCTATCCAAAGGCTGAAAGGAAGTTTGTACTGAACTAGCTGTACTTTAAGCATAGGCCTCTTATTTCCTTGCCTCCTTTTTTTCCCCTTGCCTCCTTTTAATTTCCTGTCTCCTCAATATATTGAAAGATGGGGCAGCTCATTTCACTAGAGAATTAATATATTAGTGGAAGCACTGAAATTATAATCAGTTAATGAAATCAGTGAAATCAAGTAAGGAAGACCTTTGAGATTTGCAGTTTCTTTCTTACCATTCCCTGTGGAAAAAAGGCTTTAAAAATCAATTGATAAGCTAATCATTCTACTGCAATAAATATTCAAAATCAAATTGTTTTTAAATGTCTGGGGAAAACCAATGAAGGGTGACATGAATCTGCAAAGAACACACCTTTTTCCACATCATCTTGATTTTGAATTGACATTAAAATGCACACTGTGATACACATTCATGATACATAACCTTCTTTCATGACAGACATAAAAACAAAAGAAGGGACTATGACGGAGATTAAACTAGTATGGGTTACACGGAAATTCTAAGATTAGAGCTGCATTGGAGAAGGCCAAGAGTTGCCACACTTTAAGCCAGTGATGTTAAGGAGATATTTAATGAGGGAAATTAAAGTACTCCTAGGATATGGCGGACAGGTGGACAGCAACGTACTACATAAGCAGGAAGGAACCAAATCACTCTACTTCATATGACAGCAATGAAAATTCGAGTGTGGAGGTTAACACTAAAGGTTAATATTTCCAGGGTTTATGTGCCTTGTTCCCCCGTGTTCCTGGCAGGCTTGACCTAAGGAGCACTGTCATTCTGGACCACAAATGAGAGATCCAGTTTGATATTCCAGGATGCAGAGAAGCTCGTGATGGGCCTGCTCGCTAACTGGGTCATTGGGAAATGCTGCAAGCTTTGCTTGTGATTAGCTTAATGACCAGGATACTGCCATGGCATGGCTTTGCTTTCACAGTCAGGTTTATTGCTGTGCTCACTGTGATTCTCTTTCTTTAATCAGTTTGACCTCGGTAAAATGGGAGCAGGACATTATTGATCCCGTTAGCTCTGGCAGGATCAAGGACTTCCTACCTCTGTCTGAAGGCTCAAATACTTCTGTCTTTCCTGCTGGACCTTTTGCCTCAGAGGCTAGAAACCTTCCTCATTTGGTGGCCAGTGACCTGACCATGTAGGTTCTGGTCACCATCTTTTAAAGCATTGCAGTTTGGATCACACTTTGGCATACACACTTTTTCCTCTTTTCTTCAGAGTTTTAGTTTCAGCTGATGTAGACAGTCTTCTGGAGCTGGAGATGAGAATATTTCCTAGTTTGGTAAACGCCGCCTCCTTTCTTGCTGTTGTTGCCCATTACATTAGGGTCAACTGTGTTTCTGTGCTTTTTGATCCCACCTTTTATAGACTTAAGGTGCTTGTCGGAGCATACGTTACATTACACATTCTGGTGGGTCCTCGCTTTGAATCTCTGGCTCTTATTTCTTCTTGTCTGTGAATAAGAGTTTCCCTACTTACTCCAGTCAGAAAGGGGGCAAATTCAGGCCCTGGTGTTTAGCCTCTGCTTTTGCTAACTTACTTCAAGATAATGTTCCTTTAGACACACTCCAGTGCCTTCCAATGCAGTGCTAAAATTATGTATTAGAAAATCAGCCTGTCGGTATTCTTTCTTGAATGTCATGTTTTTATAGGCTGTTTCTGTTACTTCACAGCTTTGATGTCAGGAGGACTTTTTATGTTTTCAGAAGTCCAGAACTTTTGGAAAATCTCAAGCTGTTCATCTCTGCTGCTGGGTTTGCCTTTTGCCATGCATTGGCGGTCCTAATGGAGTATTGGCTGTGTGCAACTGCCAAAGAGATGACTTTGGTGACTGTACTAAGAAATGTCTTGGTACAGGATGTATCATGTTACATACTTAGAGCTCCCTTCATATTTTCACCACACCAAGTATGGTGACATCTCTAAAGTATTTAGGATTGAAATAGAAAGGTGCTACAATTCCTGTTCTGAAAGGCTCAAAGCTCTGTTGCAAGAATTCATCTGAGCGTTGTTTTTCGTAAGGAAGTCTGCACTTGAGAAAGTGTTGATCAGTCTGAGAGAGCTTGAGAAAGTGTTGATCAGTCTGAGAGAGTCCAGAGGAGGACAAGAACCACCAGGTATGTAGAAAGCAGTTCCTGCAGGAAAACATTTCTCAGGTTTGCATAGAGAAGACTGAGGATACAATACCATTTTGAAATATGCTGCTTCAGAAGAAGGGGAATAAACTCTCTGTGTTTCGTGATAGGGAGGACGGGGAGAAAGGGGTTTAAATTAAATCAGAGGAGTCTTGCTCGAGAGAGGTTTTAAGAGCAAGTTTATATGGAATGTCTTAGGCATTGAGTTGATCCTGCCTTAACATGAAGGAATGGGCTATGTGGCCTAGGCAGAGAGAGGCACCAGGGAAGAGGAAGACTGCACAGCCAGGCATGGTGCTGTTAGTTTGTGCCCCAGCAAAGACCTGTACGTGGCTGTAAGTACATACAGTACTCAGTGAGCTTGCTAGCCTGGGGCACAGGGTAACATGCAGACCTACTTAGGAGGAGTTCAGAATTCTGCTTATAACCATTATTCATAGCGTATGTCACAACATACAGCTGATCACAAAGTTGATTTGGGAGCTTTGTTCTCCTGTCTCCCAAGTTGCTGGCCATTCATGAATGGGTTAAACAGAAGAGCCTTCCAAAATTACTGTTGATATTGTGTTGTTAAGCCAGAGTAATTTCTCTGCACAAGTATAAGGTAGCCCCAGTAGTTGGTCTGGAGCAACTGGGGAAGCAGGAATGAGTAGGGGATAGTGGGAAGCGCTGTGTGGCCTTTGCATTTGTCATGCTTTAGAAGTATAATGCATCATCATACCTTGATTGCTTGGCACTGAGCTGCCTCACAACGGTTGGCAGGGCAGTGTTGACTACTGCTGCTGGTGTTTAAGCCAGTCTTTTGGCACTATGGGAATAATGACAGAAGCATTTGTAGCTAAGGCTATTGAGAAAACTGCTACCCCTCATCTAAGGTGGGTGGAGTTGATGCTCCTGTTCCTTTTCAGGCATCTCTTCATATAATTTTCTTAACTTAAATACAGCATGGATTATGCAACCCAACCAATGTCAGGTAGACAGCTTTCTAAAGATAGTGTGGAATAATTTTGCTTTCATGGTTTGACGAAGACGAGTCAGTATTTGACTAAACTACAGGACAGATTCTGTAGTGAAACGATAAAGTGTTTCACACTGTGCTGATCTAATGAGAAGGTTTATAGTCTTTAAAGAGCCCGTGTCTTTTAAACCTCAGACGGCAGGTGTAGTAACAAACTACCAAATTTTCAAATAAACTGCAAAATTCCATGATCTCACTCATGGTGCTGCAGAACAGCTCTGTGACAGCACTATGCATCCAAACACAGAGCCGCCTTTTAGGCTTCGTGGGTAGCAGCTTTTACTCTGAACGCCACTTTAGTCCTGCTCATCAGTGACCAATTGTTAGCTGTTGGCCTGTGTGCTGCTCTCTCCTCCTGCTTCACCACCACTGAAGGCAGACTGGATAGGAACCAGTATTTATGCTCAGGAGTAGGTTTTCTTGCCAAGCCGCTCTTGAGGGTTCCCCCACCCCCCCACCCCGTGAGCTTGCGTATTCAGCAAGAGAAGCATAAAAATGGTTTTCTTAGCCCAAAATAGGGATACAGTAACTCTTACTAATTAACTTTTTCATGCAGCTGAATTACGTAAATGCACAAGGAACAAAGGTTTTGAAAGGGTGGAAGTAAACCACAGAAGTTTTAAGCTCTTTGTGCATTTGTTTTGTGGAAGGATTGGGAACTGGACAGTTGTTCCCTGGGTTCTGAACCACTGTTGAAGCAGAAAGCTTTGTCATCTTTCTGCGACCAAAATGAGCATTCGTTTCTTGATACTGCCTTAATTGTGTTGTTTGCTGGGTCAGTGGTGCTGTTGGACAGATAACGAGTTGTCACTGCCACAGCGTAAAGTTTGGGAATCCTTACACAGCTCTGCTTCCTGAGACATCTGCTATCTTCCCTCTCCTTCTCTACCTGCCTCTACCCAGATTCTCTGTCACTCCACCCTTTGATCATTGGTCCACTTGTCATGCCTCAGTCCGTCTCTCCAGTCTTCTGACCTCATTCCACCTGGCTTCTGTGGGAGCCTGAGCTGTCTCCTGTGGCTGGTGTAATTTTCAGAAACTTTCCATCTAGAAATAAGATTCTGGTCCATGGGCTTTTCTTCTTTCAGTTTTGGTGTCTCAGTTGGATGGCGCTTGTATGGGACTCAAATCTATGGTTCTAATCAGAAAAAAGAATATAGAAGTAATGCAGTTTGTTACCTTAAGTTTGTTTTGTCTCTGTGACTCATTGCTACCAATCAGTTTTGCTTCTGAAAAACACCTTTCCTTTACTAGCCAGTAGACAAGATAGAATCCATCATAAAGATTGGCATCTCCTGAGGTCAGCTCAACAGTCAGGCTTCAAGTGTTTATGATTGTCTCTGTTGAGCTGGCATTTACACATCACCAAATACTTCAAATACTTGTAGGGAGGCACAAATCTTACGTCCACTGAAGAAACGAATGGACAAAAATAAATAAATAAATTTAATCTTTAACTCTTGTGGCACATTCACTGTTGTTAGTGTGCAGCTGCTTCAAAAAGCGGCCTCTGGCAGCTCTGCTCTGTTGTTTTTACATAAGCTGTAAGAATAATTTCCTGTGAGCAGTTTCCCACCTGTAGCACGTCTCTATGCAAAGCAATAATGTCTTTGAGCTCCAGTGTTTGAACATCACCTTGTCTACAGTAACTCAGTCAGTCATGACTCGTAACACAGCAGCAGAGATAGTTAGTGAGGTAGGGAAGGTGGGACTGGTGATGGGACTCATCTCAGCTTAGTGAGGGATTAGCCTGTATTTCAGTTCATGCTGTTTACAGATCTTGTAAGAGAGGCAAAATACATTTTTTGTTCTGATGATTTATTTTTTAGACACAACAGCAGCAATGAAGTTCAAGTGGCTTCAGTGCTTTAAAAAAAACCCTCAGCCTGGTACTATCATTAAGATCCCACAATGAACTTACAAGCTTGTGAGTTCTTCCAGCGAGTACTGTGTGTAGGGACTTTTCGGAGTGGTTGGACAAGTATCCAAAGACCCCCATAGATGAAATAATTTAGGACATTGCTAATGTGAACTTGGGTGAAGTCTGTAACTTGCCTAAGCTTTCACAGCTTGGCTAGCTCGGACTTTTCCAGCACTTCAGTATACCAAGCTGAGTTACAGCTAGCTTGGAGCCTCGGATTAGACAAGAGATTTGTTCCTGCTCCAAAGGGTGATATGCTCTTAAGGCTGAGGAATTTAGGTTGCAGTACTGTTTAACTAGATTACAGGACTGTCAGCCAGAATAGCTGTCACTCTTCTATAGCTGGACTGGCCAAAATCTCATAGATACTGCTCTTGAGTACAGAATAGAAAAGTTTGTGATAGTTTATTTAAAAAATAAATAAAAAACTTTGTGGGATTTTTCCTGATCACAAGAATGCATACTGTGAGGAGAATCTTAAATGAGCTGAAATATATTTAATTCACTCTTTACGTTTGAAGAAAAACTAGAAGCTATGAATTTGATGTCTATTTTTTTGCAGGATGTGTCTGGTACGAATGAAGCAGGAGGGTCGCACAGGGAAATACATGTGTCACTATATAGTTCACTGCATGTGGGAGGATGTTGAACAGCGTGGTAAGGTGATGGGGGTAAGTCATCTTTGGTGTTGATAATGATGATTCATATCTTCCAGTGCTTTTGTAACTTTGCATATCTTGGAATACGTAAGAATCAACCTGTAGCTGCTTGTTTATTTCTTTGTTAGCTTAAGCTGGTATATATAACCCTTACTCCTGACCGTTCGATCCTGCAGTTGTACTGCCTGTTGTATTGAGCCACTCACCTCATTTCTGAAATTGCACTGTGGCCTGGATGAAGATACTGATTTGTCTGAAAGTAATTAATTTTCCATGTGGTTTGCCATGTGATTGCAGAAGTGGATGCTGCTGGAACAGAATGGGAATTTGTGGGTAGGAATAAGCAGGTGATAATTTTTGGCTTTTAAGTCTGTAAGTGCGTTTCTCCAGCTTTCTGTTGGTGATAGTGTTCAGAGAAGGCAGTGCAGAAGCAGTGGAAGTAGGAGACAGTTTTCGTAACCCCAGTATCACAGTGGTGACAGGAGACTTGATACAGTTGAGGATGCCTGTGTTCAAGGCACTTCTATTGGGGGAATAGGGCTGGGGAAGTTTGCCTGTGTTGTAAAAAAAAAAAGAAGAAAATAATTGTTTAATGATTAAACAGAGGTTTGCCTGTGATTAAAATAAATTAGACTGTTACAGAAGTGACATTTTTATATAGCAATAATGGCATATTGTCAAGTCTTAGCTGTCAGCAGTATTTGGAGAGGCTGCTAGGGTATTCTTACTGGTGAACAAACAAGGGGAATTAGTGAGTTAGCATTTAGTGTGTGATCACATTAGTAATTCAAGAAGCTTCTCTCTGATCTTTTGTTTTGTATGTGGCTTTAGAAAGTGTTGATTCTGGTGTAACTTCAGTTACTCCATCAGCAATGGTGGTTTTTTTCTCCAGCTCCTGGGAATTTCATAGTTTTACTATGTTACAGCTTGCTTTCAAAGACAAGTCATCCTCTTAATCTTAGAATCACAGAATAATGAATCTTAATCTCAGAATCATTTAGGTTGGAGAAGACCTTTAAGATCCTAAGTCCAGCCATAAACCTAACACTGCCAAGTCCACAGCTAAACCATGTCCCTAAGCACCACATCTAGCTGTCTTTTAAATACCTCCAGGGATGGTGACTCAACCACTTCCCTGGGCAGCCTGTTCCAGTGTTTGATAACCCTTTCAGTGAAGAATTTTTTCATAATTTTGGTTTAAAACTAAATTCGGGCATCTTAGAATTTCTTGCTACGTTAATGTGCTTATATAAATTCCAGTATGGGAATCTCCATTTCCCTGGTCAGATGCCATAAGGCAGTCAGTGTGAGTGAGCATAGACAAATTAGGTGATAGTACCAGAGAAAAAGATTGAATGAAATAGCTTCTGCATTTTTGTACTTATCCAGTGCCTTACATTAGTGGTTGATTCTACTTTCCGCAGGCACAGGAGAAAGCTCAGACCTTCATTCTGGGTGTAAATTTAAGGCTGCTTTTTTTGAAAAGAAAAAAAAAATGCCAAGAAGAACAAAACCCTCAAACAAACCCCCCCCAAAAAACACCAGAAAAAAAACCCAACACAAAACCCCAGACAAACACCATTTACCACCTAAAGCCCCCCAAAATCTCTTCAGATATCTTTTGGTTCAGTCTGTGCACAGAGAGAATGCTGCTTTGGAACAAAATTATTTCTCTGTTCCTTTTGACCCTAATTTTGCCTTATATGAACTAACCTCAAATGCCATCTTGTAGCTGTCCTTGCAGGATTGGAAGCAGCAGCAAACAGCAAAGGAAGGCAAAGCTAGCTGTTTACTAGCCTTACAAATACGCAGAACTCAGAAGTATAACATGGTGTGAGTTAGACCTGTACTGAGATCTTTTTTTCAGTGAACTTTAAGAGGAAAAAAAATAGTGTTTATAGTAAGTTCTTTGTAAAGGGAAGCACGGGGTTTCCATTTCTGCAAACTAAATTATTCCTGGGCTCCCCAAAATTCCCCAAAGTGTAAAAAACCTCACCAATGTCCTTATGTTTTTGTCCAGTCTGGAGCCTCGGGTGTTAATACATGCATATTATAATGGTATGGTTGCTGTATGATGCAACTGTAAGGAGATCTTAAGTTGTTTGAATGCCATTCATTTTCTGCCTTAGCAGGTTAGGCATCTTTTCAGTTTGAATTTGAATTTCGTAATCTTTGTTTGTAATAATGATCATGCAACGTAATAATGAGTGTGCTTAGCTTGCAATAATATGATTCCTATAATATACTTTTGACTGTAACCTAGTGTTAACATAGCTTTTATGTGGCAATAGCTGATGCTTAAATAAGTATGTACACATTTAAAGGCTTGATCTCAAAAACAGTTACATCTGTGTGTATATTTAATATAGTTTAGCTGCACAGAGGCCCATTGATTTTAATGAGACTCCTTCTGAGAGAACGTGAACTTTTGAGGTAACTGCTAACTAGACTGGGCACCAAGGGTGTGTAAGAAAGCAGTGAGCTCTCCTAGATTGTAAACTTGGAAATTAGGACTGCTCTCTTCCCCATAATGTTTGTGAAAGCATAGGGTTTTCATAATATTTTAGTGATTTCTTTTTTCTTTCATCTTTTAATTATTCCTAATATTTCAGTCATTATTTTGTCAGGGTGTATGAACTTTATTTAGTGTCTTCTGGTAGTATTTATTGAATGTTAGATGAAAACAATTTCTGCATTGGTGTCTGAAGAGATTAGCTATTCCCCTGTTCCTTATCATTGCTTTATTTTCCTTCCTCGGTGCTAGTGGTGCTAGAATGTACCACTTCGCACATGCCCCTGCATGGGCAATTTCTGTTTATTCCATGCTTGTTTGCTCACTTACTTTCCACCCCCTCACAGAAATGTGATTGAACCCTTTTCTCACATCTCACCTTTAGCAATTGCAAGGAGTTTTAAGAGTTTTAAGTGATAAGTAAAGGGCTGTTACCCTAAGTGTTAGGTTCTTCTTACTAGTCTTGATGTGTTTATCCCTAATAGTTCTTTTAAAATGAAGCTGAGGTCATGACAAAGGGCTTGTGAGCTGATCGAGGAATATGTGTAACAGCTATTTATTTTCAAATAATTTAGTCCTGCAATCTATTCTGTATATATTCTACCTCCAAAAGAAGATAGTTAAATATATCAAGAAAAGAATAGTAGATAAAAAGATTACATCAATGTTCCTCTGATGCTTTCAAACTTCAGAAGCTGAGCCTTTCTCAGAGGTAAGTTAAATGAACAGAAACTTTACTGAATACTTTTAGTGCACTAAAGTTATCATCTGCATAGCTCCTAGGAGGCTAGAAATTTCTTTCCCCTGCTTTTTCGCTCATGCAGGCTATCAAAGGTCAACAGTTAACTCCAATCGGTACGTTCCTGTATTACGGTATAAGTGACAGAGCACCTGTATGAAATTGCTAGTTGGATGCAATTAGTTTAACTTGTTGATAGACAGAGCTGTAGTTCTTCTGCTTGTTTCCATATCTCTAGCAACAATTCCAATACTTGATGGAGAAAATGGATACTATATTCCTGAACTGATATTGATGGTTTATTAAAATATGCCATCTGATTTTGAATATGCAAGTTCATTGAAGCTGAGAGAATGTGAGGCATTTTAACTACTAATTTACATCAGCTCCCAGCTCCAAATGGAGTTTGTATTATTTCAAAACCTGGTTGTTAAAACTGCTGAGATCTAAATCTCAGCTACAAAGTTTTGGGACCTGTTAGCCTGAGCTCCTTCAGCACTCCCTGAATGTCGGCAAGAGTCAGAAACCAAAACTTGACACAGCTGTAAAAACACACAGAGAGCTTGTGGCCTCAGCAAATTCTACTGGTGCAGGCATATTTCAGATATAAATTTTACTCTGCTGTCCCTAGTACTAATGAAGTCAGTTTCTTTTGGTGGGTTTGCAGCCAGGTGTGTCCAGTTCTGTGGCTAACCAGTGCTCTTTACTTAATTTTTCCACTAGTGACATTTCTATCAAACTTTAAAAACAAACAGAAAAATTGGCTTGATGCAATGGCTCAAAGTGTTAATAGTAACATTAGGCTGGGTAAAAGACTTCCTTTCGATCCTACTTTGCCAGAGATCTCCACCTTGTGGCTTGCAGCAAGTAGATTTATACTATGCAAACTGGCAGCTGCCTAATCAGCTTGTAAGGGGAATTCACTCAGTACTAGAAATTGCTGCTATTTGTTTTCCTAACAGAGTTCTTTAGTAACCTGAAAATTAACCTTACTGACCTGAGTATTCTGTTTTAGTAATTGTGTGTATATAAAAGCAGTTGTTGTAAGTTTTCAGTGTATTTTAGTACTCTTAGATGAAGCTGCAGAATTGATCGGAAGGACTTGTAGATGCTGGAGTTCCATGGAATGGGATTTCAGCTGATAATCAGACAATAGATATGAGGTTACAAAAAACCCCACACAAGCACCCACAAAAAACCCTCACCCCGAACAAAACACAAACAAACAACAAACCGCCACCAAAAAACGTACAGTTCTTACCTGCCCTGCTCCAAGAACCGCATACTAATACTTCTGGGTGCAAATCACGTGCTTTCTTACAAAGGTCGATCAGGCTTCATTCAGATACCTGTAAATTGTTGTAGGCTCATTTTAGCAGAGTTAGTCTTGTGTGGTGTGGTGGCATTCTGCTTCTGAAATGAGTAAGTAAGTTTTTTTCAGTGCAAACCAACGTTTCGTAACCATACGTGTTCTGAAAGCTGCAAAAGAGATAAGAATAGGAGGGGCTGTCAAGCCCGGTGTGCCAAATGTGTTTTAATTTATCTTAAACTCACTTTCCTGTTTTCCCACCAGACCACTTAGACCCCTGCCCCCTTTTTTTCCAGGAACACATCTAGGTGTCTTTTGAATTCATTTATTGGCTCTGCTGTGCATAGCACAATACAGTCTTTGTTACACTTTTAGCTAGGGCTGTTTATATACAGTGACCCATAATTTGCTCTCAGTTACGTTGGTGTACATCTGAAATAATGCCATCAGAATCAGTAATGTGGTTCACATTGCTGTAACTGAGAGCAGAATTTAGCTCTGTGAACTTGAATGCCATTTTCTGTCTTGATACTATTTTCACAGTGAGAAGACTTCAGATGATTAAAAATGCCATTTTACTTTACAGTAACTACAAAACCTCCTAAACTTGATATAATTTGAGTTTATTTGTATTGCGAAGAACAAAAAGTCTGAGGCTTCTAACTAAAGACTCAGAAATCATGGTCACAGTGAGACAAGTAAGATTCTAGAACGGCTTTAGATGAGAAGATAGGGTGTAAAATTGATAGAATTTTTTTAATCGAACTCGATCTTTGTGTGAATTGAACTATTGCAGTTGATTCACTTATAGTGGGGGCTACTGTACTCGAATACGCAGGGGGTCCTTTTCAGGCCGGTCTCTCAAATCTGGTGGGAAGTGGCGGACTCGGTTTGGGATGCACAGAACAGAAGCTACATTATCGTGGGAGAACAGGATCAGAGCCGGGGCAGAAGGAAATCGTGTGCAGTGTTCTGGCAGTGCAGCGGAGCGGGGAGTTGACATGGAGGAAGGGTACTCCAGTGAAATGTAGAGAAGGTAGTGATTTTGTTTGAGGAAATGGATTGGGATATGAGATGGAGGATAGCGTTTAGTATGGTTGAGAAAGGTTTTTGAAAACCTGTAAAACTAGAGAGGAAAAGTTCTAGTTTCAAATAGTCGAGTTATATTTTGAAATATGTAACTTTCCTAGGACATTTTAAGGACAGAAATGTTACCAGTTTTTAATGACTGTTTAGAAAACATAAGACATGAAATCTTACCAGTTTCTGGTGTTACCTTTCTTAAAAAAACAAGCAACTTGCTGAAGTAGTGAGATACAAAATTGGTGGTGGGAGGGGGTTGTGCCTTTTTTAATAGGATAGGCATTGGATACCATTGGATAATAGGATATCAGGCATTGCATATATTTTAACTGAACTTAATGTTGTAAGAACATCACAAAAGAAATAGTTCATTAACCCTTGGTCCTTTCTCAAAAAGCTCAAAAATTCACAGCAAGTTTTCGGTATTTTTGACATTTCCTAAATGAATAATAGTATCAGGTATTGTTCCAGAGTAAATTTAGTATTGATTCTGGAAATCTTAAATATGCAGGAAAATGCACGCATACAGAATGTTACCTGGAAAATGTCTTGACTGTGAGATCTGGAACAAACAGTATGCATGGCGATGCAAATTTAGCTTTACCTGGTCATGGAGTTTTGTAATAGGATTCTCTTTCTCATGTTGTTTTTAATGTAGTTGTTCTAGAACCAGTGTCTGTGGAATGAACACACCTGGTTGTCTGAAATATAGGCATGTTTGGGGCACGCCAAAGATACCTGGTGTTGAAATCAAGTTATGATATATGCTTGGGTTCTTTTCAGCTGGCCTGCCCTGTTTTTCTGTAGAGTCTGGCATCAAAAAATCAATTTAAATTTCCCAGATGTGTTGGATCTGGTTACTGTAAGGTAGTGTCCTTGGTCTGTTTTGTGCCTCCCTCTGGTGCCTGCAAGAAGTACACTGGAAGCTGCTTTGTAGCACCTTTTCTAGAAATACCTTTCTCATTATTCCTCACTTTCTGCACCAGTGGGACTTGCATGCCAAAATCGATTTTACCATGCAGTGCTCGTACGTGTTAAGTGCTGCCCCGTGTTCCTCAGACTCTCCAGAACAGAGTGTAGTTGCCAAAATTCAAACGTTGAGCAATGCAGTTACTACTCACCGCAACTGCATAATTTTTATTTTGACAGCGTAGAGATGATTGAAAAAGGAAAATGATCCTTGCAGAACCTGCCAGTCTCCAGGCTCAGCAGAATGGGTAAAAACTATGCTGTCACTGTCACCTGGCTCCTGCCAGTGCTTTGTGTATCACTCGTGATCCAGTTTGTGATTTGCCTGTGGTCAATGAAGGGTTAAGTAACACGTTGTTATGCGACTCTTTTGGACATTTAAAGACCACTACCTCTTCTAAATAAGAATAATCAAATGAACCATTGAGAGGTTCTGTGGTGTTCCAAATATGTTTTAATCTTATTGTTGCTTGTGCTTTTTGCTGCCAGGAGAATATCACTAGTATCTTCTGCTTCCTCTTCAGGAAGGAATAACTTTAACTTTTCCTTACGTTTGTGCTGCCCACCTGTCTTGAAAGACAATACAATACCATAAGCATCAGTTAAGGTTCCGATACGGTGCAGGGCTGCTGCAAGGGTTTCAGAGGCAGTGCATTCCCTTCCCCTTGCACAACTCGGTTTTGTGTCTCTGGCAGATTCAACAGCACCCGTGTGTTGTGGCTTTGATTAAAACACTATGCAGTGGTTGTTGGCTCTCCCAGCTCACAAATTAACCACTGCCACCTTGTGTCTCTGGCTCTGCCCTTCCTCCTGTATCAGGAGGCCCTGGTGGCAGTTATCAGATGGTGTTTGGTAACTGCTGCTGACAAGGAGAGGTCATCGGCTGGTTTTCTGTACACATCCAGCTTCCACTGAATGCTTCCAAATGCTAATTCTGGCTAAACTAAGGAGTGGTTTAAGTGCTTTATTTTGCACAAATTCTGGACTTTTCTTCAGGGGGCACAAATGGCACAAGTGAGGTCTGTTTGCTACTCTTCATTTGGGATCTCTTCATTAACCCTTATTTTGGGGAAGGGTTAGTAACTTTTACTACTTTGTTTCTGAGAGCAAAATGTGAGTGCAGCTTTACAAACTGCAGTGAGTGCTTCCAAGAGGGAAAGGCACAGTGTGTGAGAGAAACTTTTCTGTTTTCTCTTTGGCAGCAATTGCATTCAGGCTAATAGGATCTTCATCAAGCTTATATCTTTACAACTGTGGTAATTAATCTTATTCTCTCTGCCTTGCTATCCTGTTAGAAGAGCATCATCCTGTTCTCTGGGTTGCCTTCCTTGCTTGTCACTTTTGTCAGGTGTGGTGAAAGTTTACTTCCCCATTGGTTGCTGTGCTCTGTGGTGTGCTGACTATTACTGTTTTCAGGTATGCCTAATTTTGGCATTTACATAAGCAATTACTTAAGGTCTTAATTCATCGCACCCATTCTGAATGTTTTTTCCCCTCTCCTTGTCCTTGGTCATTTTTCTTTACCCTAATGCCTGAACTCACTGGAGCTTGTATCCGATTCCTTTCTCAGGGTATGCACCCGTTTCCACTTTTCCACTCTGTCAGTATGTCACATAGTTATCCCTTCCTACTTCGTATCTTGTGGAGATACTAGTTTACCTCTCTACCTTTTCTTACCTCTCTTGTTAATTCTTTTTGTTTCCTTGCAGAACCCCTTTCTGTAAGTCAGGCTGGCACCACCACCTCTCTCCCTTCTCTTGTGTTCCTTCATGTTTAACTAATCCTCTTACAACCATTAGTGCCAATTGTGCCTGCTCTCCATCCCTGGCATGCTGCTTCACTGCTGCAATGGTCACGTGCTGCCTTTATTCATCATGCTCATCCAGGAGCTTCTTGTTGCAAAGGCCCGCAGTGGGAGCTCAGGATCTGTCCTCTTGTCTGCCTGCTCTGAATCCACCCTTGCAAGTTGAAGCATCTTCATGACTGCTTCTCTCAACTCCAGATTTGTCTTTTCTTCCCCGATTCTTTTATTTCTTTTTCTGAACACTTGTTTTCCCATCCTAAAGCCTAGTTGCGTATTTGCCATCATCAGCACTTTCCTCCACTAGTATGCTTGTGCCTCATCTCTTTCTCTCTCTGACCTAGACGTCACTCATATGTCTTCCAAAAACTGGTGCAATGATAATCTCCCTGGCTTGTTGCTCACTGCGGCATTACATCTCCTGACTGTCTCCACTAGTGGTGTTTTTTTTTTTGTTTCAGTAGCCTGTGATATGTACTGGGGGAGTGGGTTGGCCATCTGCCAGCCTGGCAGTCTGGATCAGCTTCTCCTGCAGGCAGCTCTATGCCACTTTAATTGTTGAGCTCCTTCGAAGGCCAGTCTTAAATTCTGCTGCAGACATAAAGTCTTCATGTTTACAGTGCACATACCACAGTGCCTTGTAGCCTGGCTAGGTAAGTGGGTTGCAAATGTTTGTATTTTCCGGTTCGAGCTTAGTTTATTTTGTTACTTCATTTTCTTGACTTCTCTGGCCCGTTTTATCCATTTATAAAACTGGCAGCTCTATGAAGCCCTTATTTTTGACTGCTTTTGCTAACAACTCCCACAGTAGAAAAAATGATAATCATTAGCAAGTGCAAATGCAATACTTTAAATAATTCCAATGCTTGCTTTCATGCTTGCTTGCTGCTTTGATTTCTTTTGCTACTTTAGCATAAGCAGTGGTATATGATACTTTTGTACCTGTCTAGGCAAACTGACGTGTTTCTCTTTTTCTGTTCTGGTTTGGGAATCTCAATAGCTTCTTTCTAGTCCCTTTTCTATCTTCAGTTGTTGTGCCTTCCTCTTCTGTTTCTGGTCATACACAGCACTTGTATCTCTGTTGATGCTAACTAGATGTTACACTTCTGTAAGGACTTGAATATTGTTATTTCCATATTCAAAGGGCAGGAAAGAATGCAAAAGGTTAAAAGATTTGTCCAGCATACCACCATGTCTGATCTTAGAGATCTCTATTTGTTGCTAGCAAAACATACATCATGTTGATTTTCAAGTTAGATGGCCTTGGGGCCACAAGAATGACTGCACATGAAAAGTGAGATTCAGCTAGTGGTGTGGATGTCATGGATGGAAGATGGGTCAATACAATCTTGGTGTGTGTGAAGTGAGCCACAGTGATTGGAATTGATTTTCAGATGGCTTGGGCATGGATTCCGTAACACCAAAGATATTTGGTAGGTAACAGAGGGCTGGCAGGCCTGTGAATGACCAGTGGTTTTAGGGGGTGTCACCTGAACTATATAGTCGTTTGTCTTGTTCATGCTAAAAAGCACTAGCAATTCCTTCTATTTGTAGATGCTATTTGAAGACTTCATTTCTTAGACATGAGGAAATGGCAGAGACCCTGTATTTGATGGAAGTCCATGGCAAAAGCCCCTGAAGACAGAGCTATGTACTGAGGAGCTTGAAAATAATGTCTCATTAAAAGCATCCTAAATTTCTCCTTTTGCATTTCCTTTTTTATTATGTACTTGCAAGAGGGAAGATGGCCCCTATGTAAGTTTAATCTGTGTTATTCAGGAAACTATGTAAGGAAATTTTTGGCTTCTTGAAATCCTTGCCCATGCTTTTAGGATCTTCTGGAAGTTTATTTATTCACAGCAGCATCAAGTCTGAATGAAGTACAGAAGTAAGATGAAAACTCACAGTATCTTACCATGCAGCTTTTTCATGGTTCGCTTTCCTCCTTTGCCTTTTACTTGAGGGCAGAACTAGGGTAGAGAAATAATTTTTGTTCGCTTCTGAAAGGTTACAGTAATAAAGAAACTCTTGTTAACATCAGAGTATATGGCAGGCAGGAGTTTTCACAGTCTGGCATTGTTTATTTTACCAGCAATTTGGAACCTTCTGCACTCTTAAAATATTGGCAAGAAAATATTTAGCTGTTAACTATTCTGTGGCATGCGTGTGTTTGAAGCCCTGGGGAGGAGGAGTGCTTGGGGAAATTGGGTTTTTCTCAGCTTATTATTGAAACCAGAAGGTGCAGAATATTGGTAGAAGGTGAAAGCAATGTGACTTCAAATTAGATTCAAATCCAAATGTGGAACTGATGGGAGAATGTCAAACAGGTCACGTATAAACAGGGCTGTGCTAGGAAATAGTGGGAAGTCTGATGGAACAAATGCAAATAAGCCACTCTGCTAGGCACTACAAAAATTAATTTGGAAGTGAGATAATAAGAGTGAGTATTTGCATTTGTCCTGGCCTCAATCACTGGATAAAGGTTGTAGCAGTACTAGGTGTTAGCATCGAGAATTAGCCTTGCTGATTGCTTACTAATTGCATGAACTCTTGCAATTTCACTCATTTTTTAAATGAAATAAACTTTTTTTGTGGAGAGTTTTTTAGGAGAGGATATCTGCCGTTCCTATCTGATAGAAACTTCTTCTGGTCCCAAATTCTTGGAGGAAGAATGGGTTTTTTAAATTATTTTTTCCCCTAGGAGAAGATGATCTATTTGGTGTGAGCAGCATCATTCTTGCTCTTATTTCTACATAAAATGTAGCCTCTTCCCATGAGGTCACTCTGGTAAAGGTAGTAAAAAAAATATTTTTTTAATTGCACTAGCATATTCCAGGTGAAATTCCTATCAAGTCAACAAAGTGACCTGATGACTGGTATATCCAGGATCATCTAATGGGCTGTAGCTGTCTTGCTCCAAGTCAGGGCTAGAAGAGGTGCACAGACATAAGAGATAGCAGAGAATATCTGCAAAGATGTGCAAAAAATGAACAAAACTGAACATACTCAGAAGTTACTCTTTTATTGTCATATGAAGATCCAGTACACTATTTTTAGCAATGACCAGAGATATTTGGGAAAAAGTGTAAGAAACAGAATCGTGTATGGTATTTCTTCAGTACATTCTCTTGGCATTAACTAATGAGTAATATGAGAGTTGCGTGGGGACCATCGCATTTAGTATCTACTAACAGAAATCCTCTGTGAATGTGAAGTCCCTTTTTTACCCTTTCATATTTTTTGCTCTTTGATGTCCTGTGGCAATGACTTCTGCCATGTAACTGTTGCATGAGAAAGTACTTTTATTTTTGAAGTATTATTTGTTTATTTCATCAGCTTTCCTACATCTTTTTTATGAGAAACAGTAATTTCTTGTTTACTTGCTCAATATCACCCATGATCCTACTTCTCCATCATCTTCCTCCTCATTTCTTCCTGAATGTAACTAGTGTTTTCTAATATGTCTAACCACCTTAGTCTTTTCTGTGTGTCTTCTAGTTCTTTTAGATTTGTTCTGAGATGAAAAGGTAATAAATATGTGCATCATTTTATATGCGGGCACACTATGGCTTTATGGCAGAATAGGGTTTCTCTTTTGTTCTGTATTCCTTTTGGAAGTCCTCACATTTATTTGTCTTTTTCTTCACTATTGAATTGTTGAGCTGAAATTTTTTTGAGATTTATGCACAAAACCTCTTTGTTTCTGGAATTGTGGCTGCTAAATATGTGCACATGGTTATATAAACTCTATGTGGTTTGTTGGTTTTGTTTGGTTGGTTTTTTTAACACCTACTACTAGTTCCTTTATCAGCACTGCATGTTACTGGTCATTCTCTGTGATTGTTGTTTCCATTTATTACTGTATTTTCTACTAATTTGTACTTGCCTGGTTCTGCTGAAATACTTTTCAGTACGGATGCCACCTTTCATGGCTCTGCAGTCCTGTTAAATGTTATTTTGTTTAGTACTTTATGATCCCAGGGATTTTGTTTCTCTTGACTTGTATTCAGTTATCTTAAGTCTTTTTCTATGGGCAGATCATACCACGTGGAATATGATTGACTCTCAGAATCCTGAGTGCTGCAAGAAGGTGGTGGAGCAATCTGTATTCACTGTCTCATCCAGTGGAAAAACTGGGCCACCAGATGAAACTAGTAGGAGCCAGTTTCAGAAGAAACAAACAGGAGGTGGTGGCTCTCCTCGTGGGTGGTAGACCAGTGTACTTCTTGCTGGAGCATGCTGTGGGTGCAGAAAGTTTACCAGACAAGTTGCTTGACATAGAGACCTTTTGTAGGTTGGTATATAAACAGACATCGAGGACTGAGAACTGGCCTGAGCTACGTAGGTTGGGAGAGTATTTGGAGGAAGCATATATCAGCTTTGCAGCCTTTTTACTTTTCTCAGTGTATCTAGCTACTGTGGAAGGCCAGACACCCCGTTAAGTGGGCTCTTGGTCGGATCCAGTGCAGTGTTTCTTGTGTCTTACACTCTCTGACAGTTACTGAGGTCTGGCTCAGTAAAGAGATGGGAGTTGTACGTGACCTAAGTGCTAATGGTGAGTATCTACTTTATTTGCCTTTACTACTGTCTTCTCCCAGTGCTTCTTTTGAACTTGGTTGTGTAACTCCCTTTCCATTTACCAGACTGAATCCTTGATCCTGGTTTTGGTATGTCATGATCAGTTTTGGACAAGTAGTTTTTTAAAAGAGGCATTACAGGAAAAACCTTCTATAGCCGCTCACCCTCACAGAGAATCAGCAACTCTACAGAGCCCAGGGATTTGACTTCTTTTCCCTGACCCCTCTTTTGGGAGGTTGTCAATGAGCTCTGCCAGCCAGAAACTACAGAAAAAAAAGGAATTTGGGACAAGCCCCCATATATGTAATACAGTCAGGATTGTACTGTGATCTGCTCTGCATCTTTAGCTGTTACCATGGCAGAGTTTTTGAATTGATACAAAATTACTTAATTTTAATTAGAAAATTAGAGGATTTATCGGAAAGGTTAGTATTTTAAGCTATATGGGAACTCACAGCTGTAGCCAATTATAAGCCAGTAAGCTTGTTTGCAGAGAAAGTAACAGTGATTAATAAAAGACTCAAAAAAATCAAGATTGGAAAAATAATTTCTGCAATATCTTTTCATTTCGCAACTATGTGAGATTGCCTGAAGGAACTGGCCTTTTTGGCTACTTGCTACAGAGATATTTATAATCTGTTTTATTCATTTAATCATTTTGATCCTAGCTACAGTCTCAGTCATTTTCAAAATTACTGTCCTACGAGTAATAGTTAGGTTATTGGAGGAAATAAAAGAGCCGTATGCAGGTTTTCCCATTTAATGCCATGTGTGTTTATTAAAAGGGCAGCAAACACTTAAAGCTCATATATATGCGGCTATATATTATACAAGTCATTCTTTCCAAATGCAGCTTGGGAGAAAGTGCATAAAAAAAGCCTAAATATTTGAGGAATGACAATTTTTGTCCTGAAAGATTTGTGCTGTTATCTCCTTCAGGAACTTCTGCCAGTCTTGAATGCTCCAGTAATCAATGGGAGTCACTGATGTTTATGGCAGTGTGGCTAACACAAGTCCCAGAGTAGACTTGGTACAAGAGTCCACAGCTCTAGGGTAGGCTCTACAACAAAAGTCTGCACATACCTGTGTAACTTGTTTTGCACAAGAGATGGATTAATTTTTACTTTATCAATATAAAACATTACTTTGCTATTACAACTTTGACCACTCCAGGAGTGTGCTGATGATGTAGTATATCAGTGCACCTAGCGTAAACATTGCTTTAAAGAGCCAAATCTTAGTTTGAAAAAATGACTGTGTTGACACATCTACTGTGTACAGGTACAGGACCTAATACATTGTACAGAAGAGGCTTTTTATTCTAGCAGGAATGGTAGAACGAGGGGGTGGAAACCTAAGCCAGAAAATTCAAATATGAAATGAGATACACATGTTCAGCTGTGAGGGTGATATGCTTTAGCCAAACACAACTTACTGAGCTTAATGCAGAGGGAACTCGGTGAAATGTAATGGTCTGTGATACGCAGAGGGTCAGGTTCTATGATCTAATCATTTCTTCTGGCTGAAATCTCTTCATAAAAAAATCTAGCTCAACCATAACTTACGGCCTAAAGAGAGGAATTGCTGCATGAAATTCAATGACTAGTGCTTGTACAAGGTGCAGTCAAAAGTGTCCTTTCTGGCTTTATAGTCTATGGATGGATTAATGTGTTAAAGTAGCTTAAGGGTGCAACACGTGCTGGCAAAAGCTGTAGCAGAAAGAAACTCCTGTTAAAGTGCTTTCAAATAGTGCAGCCCGTGGACATCACAGCTGTGTCTACTCTAGCCTTTAGCGTGGCCTGACAGCGACACACGTGCTGAGTGAAACAGTCGATGATCCAGCATCCCTGCTTTGCAGAGGTGATCTTTACATTGTGCTGGTCCTAGCCCGACCCTGTAGGCTGAATGCTTCGTGGCAGGTAGGGAGCATGTTAGAGCATATTTTCCAGTTTGTGCACACTGACACTTCTCTGCAGTGTCATCCAAAGCATGGTGGAGTGGAGATGAGGAGGAGATTCTGTGAATGAATGCTCAGTCCAACAAAGGACATTAATACGGACTAATCCCATAGCAGCTTTTGCTTTAAAAACTGTGCCCATACATAAGATACTTTCATACATATTGAGCATATACAGTAAAGCAGTGTGCTCTTACTTTCCTAGGAATTGTTAGAATACAAAACCTTACATGAGACTTGATATTACAAATTGTCTGATATAGCAGTAAGCCTCCCCAGCTGGCTCGTTGAATTATGTGTACTGAAGTCGTTGAGACTGAAGATTAGGTTTCTTACTGCAGTATAGTAACACAAATGCAGTAGTTGTCTTGCAGGCAGAACATGGGGTCATGGAGTCTTTCAATGAAAAGTTGTGACATTTAGTAGGAAGATAAAATAGCTGTACATTTCCTTTTTTTAAAGGTTTTGTAAATGTGAGAGATGTACCAAAACTTTACTCCTTGTTTTGAACTAGCTCTGTGCATCAATTGAGGCAATGTTATTTAAATTTATTCTGGTGACAGCTCTGCAGTTGGGTTGTTCCAAAAAAGGCAAAGGGGACAAGTCCCTAGAAGAGCTCCAGATGTTACTGATTTTTTTTCTTGTTATTAGTAATTGCTCACTTGGAATTGTCTAGCAGTTTTTCTTCATAATAACAAAGTGTGGAAGAGTCAGCAGAATCATGACCAGCCAGATCATGAAATTTGCCAGTGGTGAGAACATGTACAAGCTTAAAAAGAGGAAGCATTTCCAACAAATGCTGATTTACTCATTTTTCTTGTTTTATAAAGAAGGATTTTTTTTCCTGCAATGTTTGTACTTAACCACTGTTGGTTGTATTCTTCAGAAACTGCAATATTCTTTTAAATGTAATTTTATTGCCTAAGATACAGCTCCATCCCCAAAGTCATATTTTATATTTTAAACTGTTTGTCTTTTAAGATGTATTTATTGCCATGTTTGTTTAACTTGGTTATCTCCTTCATCAATCTATTTCTTGCTAACTTAAAGCTGCTGCTCTTTGTTTTTAGTATAGAAAGCTGCTTCCCTAGGGACGTATAGTCCAGGACTTGTCTCTGTAATGGGACTATTTGTTTTCTTTGCCCCTTGCAGTTGCCTGCTGTAACATTTGTAGTATGTGTTAAGTAATCCTTGAGGTAACATTTTTATTATGTCATAAAAAGTGCGTGGCAAATATATAATAACTCATGGAATTTGTTTGTTTAAAATGGAAGGATAATTTATTGAGTGTGTTACATGAGACCTGCTCCCCCTTATTAGAGCTGTAGAAGTGCAGCTTATTTAGAAGTACGTTCTATTGAGAAAAACCACGGTCTCTGACATGCATAGAAAGTTTGAGCATGGTTGGGTAGAAATGACATCATAGTTTATGTACTCAATAAAAATTTAATTAAGTCATTACAGAAGTTGCAGTCATCATTTAACCCTCTGATTTCTTATGTTTAGTTCTTTTTTTAAACATTCAGTAATAACCAGTCTCCAAATCTTGATAGCCTATAAAATATCTGCATGAATTTTAATAGTTTATATTAATGGAAAAATATGAGTAACTGACATAAAAGGAATTTTCCTTGTATTTGCACTATATGCGCTTCTATAAAAATCAACAGATGAAAAAAGATAGTGGTTTAATGGAAGACTGTTTGAACTGGGGATTCACTAGTGTGGCAAAAACTAATTAATAGCTTGATAGAAAAGCCTTTGCTTAATTGCCAAGGTGAGTACTCTTTAAGGATAGTAAGAAAGTATTTAGGACTGTCGTGTGGTAAGCTGTACATCAAAGACAGCATTGCTTATTCCTACCCTGCATTCCTGCTTGCAGTTTCCTGGTTTGTAAAACCTGTGTCCAAGATGCGGTCTCATTGTTCTGCTAGTATGGAAGCATGAAGATAATTATCCTTGTCATTTATATTTACATTGGATGTGAGATCTGTGAAAAAAGAAATGCTTAGTACATCTTAGATCTCTCGTGAGAGTCAATACAAAGAATCAGCTTTACCAATTGAAGTGCAGCTTAGCCCTCAGGAGAGGAACTGTTTATTAAATCATTTTGTTGATAGAAGTAAAAAGTACAGGCAAAAGGAACGGGCAGTTTGTATAAGGGAGATGCACACGAGATATTTCAGCCATCACTCTAGAGCTAGCAGTTGATCTCTTCTGATTAGTCTTAAGCCCACATGGGGTAAGTTCTGCAAACCGATGGGTGGCTTAGGCCAAACCAGCAAATATTTAAGCAACTGTTAAATTTAGTTGAAAATTAGTGTGGAACTTGGACTGAGTCACACTTACAGCATAGGGGGAATTAGTTGGATCATCACAAATAATGAAAGAAATTTAGTCATAGCCAAAAACTAGTATGTCTGAGCTTCTAGTGAGGTGCTGTGGAAGGTGAATCCATGTGATTCCTGGATGAGACAGTCCGTATTGACGAGTAAGTGAGGAGTAGTGGCAGGGATGGCGCCTGTGTCTTTGGCGTTCCAGTACCTCTACTGTAATAGCATGGCCAGCTCTGGAGTCCACGCTCCAGAAAAAAAGTTGGAAAACCTCTGAATTTCTAAAACACCTGTGTGAATGAATCAAGGTCTGGAAAATCTGCTTAACAGTTGAAATGCAGAGGAGTCTTCGTTATCTTGGCCTGTGCTGCCACTGAAAGGACAGCCTTGCTTTCGCTCTGTTCCTCGGCTGCGTTTTTTCCTCTGCCCGTGTAGCTGTATGTCAGCGCGGTTGGCTGAGGATTTTTCTGCCACTCGTATATTCTGAGCAGCACTGACTTTCATTTGTGTACCAAATTAACAGAGCTGCATTGCATGTTGTTCTAGAACGCCTGACTGCACAGACATCGTTAGAGCCAAATCCTAACCCGTGTGGGCCAAGGCATTGCTGCTTCTTTGCCTCCTCAGAGTGAAACTGATGATATTTTCTCATCACCTGCTCTTTAGAGCCTATGCAGATGGTTTTTCTGGTTTGTTTTTCAGGTTAATTCTGTTGTTCTAAAGCAAGATTTAAGAACTATGGTGGAAAATTTCTATGCGGCTCTATTTGGATATGATGAGGTAAGAAGGGTGTTTTCAGAGAATCTGCAAGAACAAGTATACCATCTAATTCATTAATACTGAATATGCCAGATGAGTAAAATATTTTCTGTACATGTCTTTGAAGAAATGCTATGTTACAGAAGCAGGCTTCTTAGTTATTGCCATCATCTTTTTCCTTGAGTTAAAGTACTTTTAAGAAACATGAAAGCACACAGCATATTGATTTAAATGATGGGACGTGGAAGGAAGGATGGCCCTTGTACTGCTGCTCCATCACTGCTTGACCTTCAGCAAATCATTTTCTCCGTTTGAATCCCTTTGCACTCAGCTGTACTTGGAAAGCAAAGAGAGTATTTATAGGAAATACCAAGTAATATGGGGAGACAAAGGTACCACTGTGCACAAGTGTCTGCAGGACTTTCAAGAAGAAAATACAATTGCATAATCTTTTTTAGTAGTTACTTTTTTGGTCTAGTGGGTGTTTCTTTTCAGCTGCTCTTCTTATTCACACAGTGGATTATTTTTTGCACAGTGATGTGCATTATTATTATCTTTTAAATGTAAACTTCTTAGAATTGTGGACAGTGTTATGCATTTAAGTCTATAATCTAGCTTTAAGTATAGCCAGGATGTGTCTGCTTGTGTCTGTCTATTTTTCTTTTCTCTTTTGGAAATAAAATGTCTAGTTAAATTAAAGACAAATATTGACTTTTTTTTTTTTTTTAACTGAGTATTTAAAAGTCCTCTCTTGCTTTTGGCAAATGTGTCAGCAGAAGATGGGAGTTATGAGACTATGCTAATAACACCACATAATCTCAAAAGACAATAAAAGTGGGAGAGAATTTAGACAAAAAGCACTTATGGATGTGGGGTTTTTTTGTATAAGCCAAATTAATATTAAGATGTAACTGGAAAAATCTAAATAGTTCTTGATGAGTTCTCTCTCATTTAGAAGGAGAAAAAAAAAAAAGCAAAGGAAAATAGCAAAGTCCTGCCTACATTTCTGCAACATTGTATTAAATATCCTTTAATTTTTCTTTTCCAAGTGTCATGGGCTTCACACAATTCTGTGAGGTGGTGCTGCCTTCTCTTAAGGCAAAAATTTTTGGGGCAAAGATTTCATAACGTAGAAACACAGTTACCAGCTCCTGCATTAGGAACTCCCTGATCCAGTTGTTTTCCAAATTAACTTGCCAGAATATTTGTTACAGGCTGCTCTGTAAATTAATTTAAGACCAGGGTTGGTTTTGCATTCTGGGAAGGAGTGATGTTGATACCTTTTCATGTGTACAGTTTGTAACAGCTGTGTGCTTTGAGACAGCTAATACTGTCAGTTGCCAAGTAGTGATGTGGTTGTCTTGTGTTCAGACCCTCGTCACGTGCAGTTTTTAATCCCCCTCTTACTTCCTTTAGGGAATCTTGTCTGATGATCATGTTCTGGCAGCAGCTCTTTGGAGAAACCTTTTTAACAGGAACTGTGAGGACCCTCGGCATCTAGAGTTACTTGTAGAATATGTGCGCAAACAGGTATGCTGCAGCTCGTGGTGTGGCTTCTCTTCATTCTGTTATTTAAAATATTAAATATTTATTGCTTGCACACCATATAGCTCAGTTCTCCTCATAAATATAACTGATTTTTATATTCAGTGGTTATTTTTAAGGAGAAAAGGGTAAAAATATAAAAACAGATACTTATTACAGATTGAGGAAAAATGGCTGCAGAGAAATTCATGGAATACTGAAAGCAATCCTGCTCATCTTTTTTTGGACCTATGCTATGGAGGGGCTTGACAAAATGGGCTACAACTTGTTGTAGAATTACAATTGATGTTGCAGAGTTGGGATCCTCTTCATAATGAAATAGCAGGCGGAGCTTGAAAGTCTCCTGATGGTCTTTGTGGGAAAAGTAAAAAAAGGTTATGTTTTCCAGAATTTTTTTCTGTTTTGGTTATTAACTGAAGAAACCGATGCTATGTAGTGTTTGTCCTCTCAACCCTTAGGACATTTGTGAACCAGATTTCTAGGAAATGTTGGTAGGGTATAGTGGGTATCAAGGATTTAAAAAGGAGCAAGAGAGGTTCTGGAGGAGCGTAGGCTGTTGGATAGGGAACTGAAGCCCAGAACCTCCACAGCAGCATTCTCTGTGATGTTTCCAATACTGTATTCAGGACCAGATAGAGATTTGGGGAGACAGTATTTTAGTATTTGTATTTTTAGTATTTTTTAGTGTTGGTCTGAGAAAATGATATGGGAAGCAAATGGATGAACTTTATAAGAGTCTGAGGATCCTTTTGGAATGCCAAAGGGCTTCTCAGGAGGGACAGGCTTAATTTAGCGCTTAAGGTTGCTGATGCTTAACATCAGTGAGTCTGTAGGAAAGTTTAAAACTGAAGATTGGTAGGGAACAAACACATATAGAATGTAATTTGTGACAGTTTGCTGCCAAGTGGAGAATTTTCAAGCAAAGGATAGGACAGAAGCTATCAGGAGTTGGAATAGGAAGCAGTGATCACACGGATAAATGTGGCACACTGGGAAAGAATGAGCACAGCCTCTGAAGACAAGTCATTCCTGTAGACAGCTCTAAAGTGGTGCACTTGAGGAAAAATATTTCCAGCTTTGCATATATATTGATGAGCTCTAAACTGTCTGCCGCCACACAGGAATGAGTCCTTGGGGTTATAATTGTACAGGGGTCCTCAAACTACGGCCTGTGGGCTGGATATGGCCCCCCAGGGTCCTCAAGCCGGCCCCCCAGTATTTACAGAACCCTCCCCCCCCCGCCGGGGGTTGCGGGGGGGAAACCAAGCAGCCGCAGATGACTGCCTGCCACTTCACCCGCGCGCCGGCCCCCTGGTTAAAAAGTTTGAGGACCCCTGTAATTGTATTATTGAAATGTCAGCTCAGCACTCGGTAGTGTTTTAAAAAAGGAAGTCAGATGCTCAGAACTACTAAGGAGGGAATAGAGAATAAAGTATTGTTGTCAAGCCACTTTTCAAATTCGTGGTACTCATGTTCTTGAATTACATGTGTGGTTTGGGTTCTGACCATCAAGAAGGATAAAAGCGGAATGGAAGAAGGCTCAGAGAAGAGCAGTAGGGATGACATGAAACAGCTTTATTACTAGCAATGAGTAGGATCCTCTGTCTGAAAAACAGCTGAGAAAGAATATGAGGCAGCTCTTGGGAAATCTTGAAGGCAAAAGGAAAGTGAGCAAGGAAAAGCTGTTCACTGGTACAAGGATTTGGGGACATTACATTGCTACAGGTTGTTTGGGATGCTACAGTTGCCCTTGGCTTCCAAAGCTACTGGCGAGGTTTATGGAAGGGAAGTCTGTCCAAGGATATTAAATTCACAACAGCCACTTCAGGTTCAAACCCTCTGAACTAACAAATTTTGAGAGGGAGGGAAAATAAACAAGGAAAATTAACATTGCATGCATATGTTGTACTTAACTTCTGGGGCATCTGCTTTGTTGACTGTCAGAAACAGGATGTTGTGCTTCGGTGGCTCCGTGGCCCTTGGTCTATCCCTTTCTTGGTTGAGAAACTCTTTGTCCAATTATCTTTGTTTCCAGTAAGCATTGTGCATGAGGTCTTTCCCACAACTTCTTGCTAGTCCTGTCCTTAACAGTAGCTATTAGTGGATGCCAGAGAAGAATATAGTAACAAAGCAAGCAAATGCACAGTGTCTTTGGTCAACTCTCCTTGCAATCTGCATTCGCAGACTTACCTGAGCCAGAGATGGTGTTTCTCTCTGTTACTGCCTCTTGATGGACTTTCCCTCCCCCACCACATTTACAGTGTCCTGTGGCAGCAAGCTAACACTGTGTTGTGTGACAAGAGTTGGTTGGGTTTTTTCGCTTTCATAGCACCTTAAAACTTAATTTGATCCCAAGTATTTCTTGTATTGCGAGAATGAGCGTTCATTCCACGTTCACCTCCTCCAGCTCATGTGCTTTTGTATTATAAATCTCAGGTGTTCCCTGGTCAGGCTTTTTTTCTGTAGCGAGAGGCCTTGGTCTACGTGAAACCACTTTTGAGAGCACTCCATGTAGATGATGGTACTAGCAGTGTGTCATCTGAATTAACTGCTGAGAAGATAAAATGACTCATGTTAGCTTTGCTGGCTCTTCTTTGTCCTATTGCCAAACATTCAGAGGAAGCATGAGCTAAGGTATGAGTAGAAGACTTTACGCAGTTAACTCCAGTGGATCTGCAGATACTTATCTCCTAGCCTTTCCATGACGCTTCAGCAGTCCTAAATTATCTTTTCAGGTCTACCACATACAAAGATAAAAGTATGTTCAAATCTCCCTGTTCTGCTTGCTTTCTGGAAAGCAACGTGTTTGGGTAGCTCTTGAGAAACCTGAATAGGTGATGGAACAGCTTGCACTAATGTTCTGTCCTTGTAGGTGCAGCACTTGGACGCACTGAGCGGGGAGGACCTGCTGCTGACGGGCGAAGTGAGCTGGCGGCCGCTCGTGGAGAGCAACGCCCGCAGCATCCTCAAGCCCCGTTCCCCTGTTTACAACGACGAAGGACTCTGAGAGCACCGGAGCTGATGTGTCTGTCAATTTGTCAGATCATGTTGGGAAGCATGCCTGAAATTGAACTGGGCTGAGGCTGTGGGGTCAGGAAAGAAAATCTGCTGTTGGAAAGAAAATACTTAATTAGATGTCCTGTCCGTGGTGTCTCAGTAGCAAATTGGACAGCCATACTCTTTTGAATATTCACTCACAAATAAATGCTAGTTGGTTGGAGAACCTCTGTCCCTTTTATGGCACTGAGTTGTCCTTGCTGACAAATTGGAAGACCTGCCTTCTGTCTTTAGGAAACCAGGTATTTTACCATGACTTAGAGTTATCTCAAGAAGACGTTTCTGTCCTTTGCCTCATTTGGAGAGCTGCTGCCTAGTGACACGAGTGTTCCTCTGCTCACTGAATGGTTGCGAATGCGAATCTGAGTTTTGCATATTAGATGTTAATGTATTTTAAAAGCTTAATATCAAGATGGAATGGTCTATTTTTGCTGTAGTGGCGTTAAGAATTGCTTTAAAAGATTCTAAAGGGTTTTCTGTGAAAATCTGTTTTAGGAATTCTCTGCTTTGTTGCACAAGGATAGGAGGATGCATAGAATAACACACAGTCCCCAGTAATGCTCTACAAGTCTAGCCAATGTAATGAGAATAAAGTCCGAAATGTGGCTAGGCTGTCTTTAAAGCTGCCTCAGAGTACTTGGTATTTCAGTCTGCCTTGCTGGTATTTCCATATTCTTTTTAGAGTTGTGGTTTAAGAATTTGTTTATGAAAAGAACATTCCTGGTTCTGTCCGTGGCTCTTAATGGGACAGGACTATGCTGTCCTCCATCCCCCAAAGCAGTGGTCCAGGGCTTTTTAACAAAACCTGTCAACCCCCGTGAAAACTATGTGGCTGTGCAGGCAAATTACGCCAACATAGTAATTACAGGAGCGAGAGCTCCACTGATAAAATCAGCAGAGGCTGAGGTGTACTACGTAGGTGGATGGTTCACCAGGCTATTTCCAGGTCAGTGACAAAAACAGTTTTAATTTCTCTCCTGTCTAAAATCTTACTCAATAATAAATGTCAGTCTGGGTAAATGTGTGTATGTGTTTTCTGTGCCACTTGTGCTTTTGATAAGAATTAAGCACTATAATATCAGGATTTATTCCTAATAAAACTATTAAATGAAAGTCAAAGGTGATAATCCTTAACTTGTGACATTAATCCTTAATTTGTGAATCCTTAATCTGGTTAAAGTGAGACTGTGCCTGGCTGTGACTATTCTTCCTTCTGAAGTTGCTCTCTTCATATTGTGTGTTTTGGGAAATACTTGACATCGTTCTCTATGTAAAGAGCAGTGGGATGCAGAATATAGGCTCCCAAACACTGGCTTGCATTTTTTTTTCCCAGTCTTCTCTTAGGGAGCCTTCTGTGTATAAAAAAGGCATTTTGTTAATTTTTTTCCAAGGCGAACTTCCTCAGTTTAACTTGTTATAAAATGAGTCATGTAAAGAAACCCTCTATGTGTGAGGTGTATCCCTTCTCTGTGAAAACATTACAGACCAAACAACTTGCTTGCAGTTTATTTAAGATGCTTTTGTTGAAAGCTGAGCTAAGCAGAGAAACCTCTTATGTGTGAAGTATTATACAGTGTGTGTGAGATAATAACACCTTGTAATTCATTACAGCTGGGTTATATTTACATAAAAGAAGGCTGAGCTGTGTAGGAATTTGCTGATTAATTTATTTTTAATGAGAGTGAAGTATACCAAGTACCAAAATAAACTTTACTTTGTGTATCTTACTGCTCCTGAAATAGGTGGAAAAATTAATGGTAGATATTTTGGCTCAAAGCTACATACATTAATTCATATACAAAACAGTTATTTAAACTTTAACCCCTTTCCTGCTATGTAATTTAAGCCTGGACTCATGTTATCCATGCCATGGGAACACAGGACTGCGAGTACAGCACCATCCAACCTGGTGCTGTGCACAGGTCAGAGATGATGTGGTGGCTGTGGCACTGATGCTGCGAGGCCAGCAAGCCAGGAGAATTCACAGGACCACTAGTCCAGAGATGACAGTACCTTTTATACTCTGAATATGGGGCGGCCGTGTGGTCAAAATTGAACCCGTTCCTATGTTTATGGGCAGGAGGCTCCAGAAATCCTGGTGCCAGATTGCCGTCACTGACGTCTGCTTTTGCATTTTCTATTATGTGAGAATAAAGGCCAATAATCGTGGCGCTCTGCTGGTTCCATGAAATGCCTTTGACACACACAGACACACACACAGACACACATACACACAGACACGCCGTTACAGAGCTGAGCCAGCGCTCAGGCTGTGTTTTGGACACAAGTGTGTGGGGCCTGTTACAAGAATAAGGCAGAAACTGTCTTACGAATTAAAAGGGTAATCTGTTAGAAAGGAAGAAATACGCTGGAGGCTAGGCAGGACAAGAGAAAACCTGGCTTCCCAGCTGTCAGTTACCTGATCCGGCTGTAGAACATGACCCCTCTCAGGCCAGAGTGCATGCCAGTAGGCTGGTGCCATTGCCAGCCTGCTGTATGTGACATCTTTACAACCAGGATTTAAAGTCCTTGAGAGAGGACACAGTTCCAGTAGCAAAATCTGCACCTCGGGAGCATTACAGCAGCGATGATCAGCAGTGAAAAGTGATTCGTATGTGCGGTACCGCGTCAGGTGCAGCAGAACGCAGGGGTTTTAACCAAATGTAAAGCCTGTATTTTCCCATTTTCAAGGATTTGCAGAGGGAATGCTCGAAACTATTCTGCTTATGGACAGTTCTTTGTTTATGCTACTGGAGTTTTTGAAGGTCATCTCAGGGTGTTGGCTGCTTACTGTATTTGGAGCGAATGTACGGATGCGCATTTCTTCGGGAAGGAGCCGTGCTGAGCACTTTATCATCCAGCCTGACCTCCTGTCTCGTACACTGAATTTGGACATTGCCTATTACTCCAAAGGACTTGTTCTCCCAACTTTCCCAGGTGTCTTAAAATCAAGAGACATGACCCTCTAGGCAGCACTCCTTATTTCAGCTAGATCACGGGGGGTTTTGTTTCTGTGAGCAGAAAGAAAGGGCCAACGCTCACTGCGTTCCCTTTCTCCTCTGCGATTTTGCACCAGTGGGGGAGTAGGTGCACGTTTTGCCCCCCCCTGAGTCAAACTTGGCAGTCTCTTGCTTCAGGCTGATGTTCTGAGACACTTGGGGGGTGTGGGGGTGTGGTGTAGTCGTATAATCCCCTTCGATGCCTACTCTGTCTTTTAGATGGTTTTATCATCTTGGCTTCTGTGTTCACACCTCCTTTGGGTATTTCTCACAGTTCTTTTCTGCTTCTTCAGACAGCTGTGGTGCTAAGAGCACAGGCATCCTTGATCTTCGCAGTTCCTGCGCTGTCCAGGTGCCTACCCTGTGAAAGTGCACTTACCACTTCCCAGGTTTCTGCCTCCTGTCCTCCTCAAAGTGAAGGTTTAGTCATGCTTCTGCCGCACCAAGCCCTTGGGTAAGAGTTGCTGCTCCTGACGTAGCAGCTGGATTTAACCACTGACCTGCCTCACCCTGCCCTTGGCTTGGCAAATAAGGTAAGCAGAGACGGAGCAAGAGCAAATTTTTCCACCAGAGCTTTAAATTAGATGAACGTAGAGTAGCTGAAGAATAGTAAAGCTGTGGGAGGGTGAGCAGGAGCTGGGAGGAGATGGTGGTTGGCTCTGTGAGCATGGCCCCTGTGATGTATACCACTGCAGGGCACCACACTGAGGCACTGTGGGAGCTACACCATAGCCTGTGAGCAACTCTTGTACTTTTCCACGCTCCCTCACTTCCAAAACCCTGCGGAGGATGTCTGTCTTCAGAAATTCAAATCAGCGTATGCCTGCTGCAGTCTGTTTGTAGCATTTCTGTGGGGCCAGTTTAATGCTGAGCGTGCGGCGAAGGTGGTCTGCATCCCAGAGATGTGTTGAACGCTGCTCAAGCATTTGGAGAAGTTTGCCGATCCCCTCTACAGGTGTGCTGAACAATTCATTGCCTCCAGAACTGGACTGTGGGCTTTCTTCCAGGAAGGTGAAAATGCCAGTGTTGGGAGTCATAAATGTTTACATTATTACTTGGAAATTACTGTGTGTCTTTCTAACTCTTACGGTAATACAGTTGTGCCATGGATACAGCCGTCATCTGTTGTGGTGTTCTCCAGCTTCTCATCCCCCAGTGCAGCTGCTCGGTTGTCTTCATGTAGCACACAGGATTTGTTTGGATGATGCTGGTGGCAGCTGATTTCGTAGTAGGCACCCCCTGTACAGGCTGCTGCCCTCCCCATCTGCCTCTTCACATCTGCCCTGCTTGGTCTGATCTCTGTTGTTTTGTATAATAAACTAACTGAGACTTTTTTTCTCTTTTTTTGTTGTGGTTTTTTTTCCTACGAGAGACTGTGATCAACCTGTGCACCGTTCTCTCTGCTGACAGTGCTGCATCAGGCTCGACTGCGCCTTTGGTGTCCTAGGGCCAGGTTAACACCTCTTCAGCAGTCTGGGTGATGGGACTTCTACCACTCTGCAGCGTGCCTTAGGAAGCAATCTCTCCATCTTTTGGGCATGTTGTGTCTGCACAGCCTGGCCCTCAGCACTGTCTGCCTTTTCCCGAAGGTCTGAGAAGCCAAGGAGAGGGCAACAGCTTACACAGGAGCCTGGGAAAGTTGGTGAGGACACAGGGAAGACCCTGAGGCTCACCATGGGTGAGCGGCAGGCTCTGCTGCTTCGGCAGTTGTGCTGTGCTTGTGAAATACCTGCCTCTCTCCTCCGCCTGCAAAGGGACTGTCGCCCACTGGTGCTGTGGGCTGCCTGCACTGTGATGGTGCAGTTGCAGTGATCCTTCCCAGGCTCCTCCGGTGAGCTTCTTTTTACTGCTGCCCCTTCCTCAGGTATTTAGGGCTCTCCTGTGCATCCTACACGTGTCCTTTCTGAAGTTGCTGAACATGTTGAGGGAGTACTTGTTTTGCTTGCAGTCATTCAACCTGCTTAACAGCTTGCTCTGCTCATTTGTGGGGCAGAAGAGATGGTTGGGCCTCATCCTTCCACTGGGAGCGCAGAGCAGGAGTTCACATGAGCATGAATCCATCTTCTGCAGTTACATCTCAGTGGCTGCTCCAGATGTGATGTGCTGGGAGCAGCCAGGGAGTTTAGGTCAAGTGGCTTGAGGGACCTGGGGCAGGCTGCTGTCAATGCTCTCCTGCACACAAGTGCAGGAACCAGAAATATCTACTGTCCTGTTTTCACTGTCTCGTGCAGGTATGTTCACCTAGGAGGACCCTGCAACATGTTGCCAAGACCGGATCCCGTTGGTGTTGGCGTGCTGCTGCAGCTCTCACGGGAGTTAAGGGCCCCTTCATGCTGTTTTAAGAAACAAGGAGTCCTGCACATGCAAAGCCTTCATTAATGATTACATCAGTGACTAAAAGAGTGAGCTGGGCTTGTTCATTCCTCATCCCACCTGCAGCCTCCTGGGCTGCTCCACATCCTGTCAAAGCCAGGCACCTGATGAGGGTTTGCTCATTGTCCCACATCCTTCCCCTTCATACCCTCTTCCTGCCAGTAACTGGACCCGTTGCTGCTACAATGCCCAATTCTGTTTCTGTGTATTTCCTTTGGAAGGAGGGAAGGAAGAGGTGTCTGAGAGTGCTTTTTCACGTGTTCACTATGGGGCAGCAGCCTAGGGAAGAGGCACACCGTGCTCCTTCTCATGACAGCTGCGAACTGGCACCCTGAGCAGCTCGGGGCTGGACCTCGAAGGGCCACCAGCACGGCTCAGAGGCCACATACTGGCTTCCCTGCACGGCACGTGGGTGGTGGGGGCCTCAGCGGCAACTGGAAAGGGCCTGTATGCTGGGCACACCACTGAGCAGGGACCGGTGGAGGAGGTGGGGTTGTCTGCTTCCCGGCCATCACTGGTGCTAGAGCTGGCAACTGGTGTCCAGCACCCTCCTGCTGGGTGGGGGGGGGGGGGCAA
>JAVJGJ010000002.1:1283474-1294605 GCA_035590215.1 Microhierax caerulescens
CTGGTGCCCCTTGCAGGGGTGGGGGTGGCAATGGTGCCCCTTGCAGGGGTGGGGGGGCAATGGTGCCCCTTGCAGGGGTGGGGGGTCTCCCTCAGCACGCCGTGGGAGCCCAGCTCCCCCACCCTGCTGTGCTGAGCTCCGCAGAAGTTCCCAGGAAGCCGCGTGCTGCCCGCGGGGCCGGAGCACGAAAGCTGCCAGCCTCGGAGCCACCTGCCGCGGGCTCCTCACGCCGAGGCACAGCTTGGGCGCCATGAGCCCCGCACGACGCCGGAGCCTGGGCGAGCGTCGCTGGCTGCGTGATCACCCGCCCGCGAGGCCGGCGGGAGAAGGGGGCACAGCGGTGCCCTGGGGCAGCCCTGGGGGCGGGGGGGACGGGGGTCTGCACCTTGCGGAGCCGTAGGCAAACCACCACTATTCGTGCTTGTCTTTTGTCTGCAGCACCGGCCATCGCCCACCGCGCTGGTGGAGGGGAGCTGCCACCCCCACCAGCAGCGCCCACCGGCCACGGGGGGCCAGACGGCCTCGGCGGCGCGCGCAGCCCTACGGGTGGCCACGGGCCTTTGTCCTTTGCGGGGCTGATGCTAGGCAGGGGCGAGCTGCCCACCAAGGGACCTGCCGGGCCAAACACGGGCGGCGGCGGTTTGTGTCGCGCCCGGGGTGCCAGCGCCAGCGCCGGTGCTGGGAGCTGGCCCGGAGGGGCACCGGGGGTGATCCGGCTGCCCAGCGCGGGGGCTGCCTCAGGGGTGGTGATGTAGACACGAGATGTTTTGTTTGGCACTCTGTCATATAGATCAGGCCAGTAACTGTTTCCAGTGACTGTTCTCTTCTGCCTGCCCCAGCTGAGGTGCAAATAACTTTTATTATGGGCAAAGCCCTCACATTACGACAAAGGCTCCTGCTGGGTACCGAGAGCCTTCCTGCCCTTTTTGTACGGGGGAGTCAGATTTACAAGCTGAAGTTGTACCAGACAAGCTTTTTGCCATCTTTAAAACAGACGAGGATCAGCTCTGTTTCACCTGAGTACAGCAGATGAAAATTTTAATATCATTTTTAAGTATACTGATAAAAGGCAATTCTTAAAATGTAGGCACACCTTTCTGTAAATCTTTTTTACTGAGCGATATTTTAGTTTTAAGAAGCCTGTCACCATATAAAAGCAGAACAGCACATTCCATTGATTAGAACCTCACTAGTTGTTATGGGTCAAAATTTACTTTAAATGCAGACCCATCAGGTAGTGCAGTTAGTTGAATATTATCAATGATCCGGAAGAAATTGTGTAGTCTTACATACTTCAGAAATGATCCGTCGGCTCATAGGATTCTCCAGATTTTTTCCAAACCAGTATTTGTACCTAAGTGCAACTTTTTAATATCTGCTGGTGTTTTTATCTTATAACAGCAGACAGTGTGACAGAATATTTGGTATGTAGAAGCCAAGAAATACTTGATGCCTTGCTGCGTTCTACCCCTGGGAGCAGAGCTCCTGCTCGAGGGAGTCCATCGGTGGTGCGTAAGGGAACATTTCCGATTAGTTCAATACGCGTCCCTTGCCAACTCTGCTCTCTTTGGTTTCAGAACATGCGCGTAAGATGTCTGAGCGGAGACACATACTACAGCAAAGCAGGAAAGAAATTTGCAGGCCAGGTTCTGCAGAAGTTTATCCTGATTGACTGTGACCAAGTTCTCGCTGGTACATACAGGTAAGAAAACGTAGCGACTACTGTGACAAAGACTGGTGACACTGAGAAAATATTTCTTACCAAAATACTGAATAATGTCGCTCATTATTTTTTTTCTCCACAATAATAATACACCGTTTTCCCTTTTCATTTCCCCTTATAAATGTCAGGTTTCCTTTTGGTGCTTTACGTTCTCCTGCTCCCCCCTTTTGCTCTTACCTTGTTTAGCTTTCAGATAGCATTAACTGCTCATCTGCCAACTGCTTCCTGGACACATCTGTCTGTGAGTACTGCTTCATTCCTTAAAAATGTAAAAAATGTTGGACCAGGTCAGGTGATGCTCCACCTGGCCAAGGTTCCAGCTCCCGCTGACGCTGTGTAGGGTGAGCCACCCCAGCTGCTCCCCGTGGGCTCCTTCCCTCCGCCGTGTGCGCCACATACATCCCCACATACTCCCTTCAGCATCTGTTTGGTACTGATTGTCCCTGAATTAGCCCGAATTCATTGTCTGTTCTAAACCAATTTCCTACTAATTTCACAATTAGGTTCTAGCGCTGCAGGCTGCTGCAACAGCTGCCCTACGTCCGGCTAGGGCGTTGCTTTCCCGATGTTCTAAGCCTCCACCTCAGCCACCTTCCCTGCCCTTTTCCCACCTAAGGTGAAGACCTCAGCCTTTTCGGTCCCCCCTCATATGGCAGCTGCTGCATCTCTCGGTCATTTTAATTGTCTTTCCTTGCACCGCTCTGACCTCACGGTGCCCTTCGTGAGATGCCGGGACTGGAGCCGCACGCAGCCCTGAGCAGCGGCTGCACCAGCATGTTACAGGGGGTCAAATCGATGCTCCCTGCGCTGTTATTAGCGTGGTGCTGGCCGCGGCAACATTCATTGCATTGTTTAGCTGCCATTGCACGCTGAGCTGATGATTTCAGAGAACTGCTGACAACGATTCCGAGCTCCTTCCTGAGCCGTTCCAGGTTTAGTGTCACACAGGCCTGACACAGATCATTTTCCCCTCTGGGTGCACCACATTTTCCTGCCCTGAAGTTCATCTGCCACATATTTGTCCACTTGCTCAGTTCTGTGAGGTCCTTCTGGGTTTCCTCTTTTTTTCGGTGAAGTATTCAGTCACCAGAAGGAATCTCGGCAGACCTGGGGATTTCACTGCACCCCTCCGTGCCTGGGTCACCGATGGGATGAGAAGCAGTCTCTGGGGCGTCCTGCTGACTCTACCCGTGTGGAAAAATTACCATCAAGCCCTGATTTGTGTCCTGCGCTTTCACCAGCTCTCAGTCCATAACAAGACCTTTCCTCCATGCCCATGGCAAGTTAGTTTGTTAGAAGGCTTTGGTGCAGAACCCTGTCAAAGGCTGTTTGAAACCCCCGAAATAGGTATGTGTCTGGTTCCTTCACCCGTGTGCTCGCTGGCTCCCTGACCAAACGCCAGCAGGTCCGTGAGGCAGGGCTTGCCTTCACAGTAGCCCTGCCGGCTTTTTTCCAAGAGGCTGTGTTCCTCCATGCTGTCAGTAATCTTGTTCTTCATGGCCCATTCTGCCATGTCCCAGGGTGGAGGTCAGCTCCAGTGCTACGAGGGCCTCAAGATCACGGCCAGAGCCCTCTCTGTAGATGGAACCATGCTGGGAACCTCCCAGTCCTCAGCAAAGGAGTCTACAGTGGCCCTGGTACATGGGAGTGAAACACGTCTCGGTGTCACCAGCATTAGCCATGGATGCAAAAAATTCATCGAGGTTCTCTGCTATGCTCTTGCCATCACCGAATGCCCCTTTTGACCCAGAGATCTCAAATGGATCCACCAATTTCTGAACTGCCAGTACAGCAGTTCTGAGCAACCTACAAGGCGTAGTCATCTTGGGGTTTTTGGACTGCTCCTTTTCAGCAATTTTTCACTAATTGCTGCGTTCTTACATAGTTATCTTAAAATGGAATATCCAGGTGCTGCATTTATTTAGATTGCTCTCTCCTACCGCAGAGTTAAAATTGTGTTGTGAGCTTTATTACAATTGGGCTCTTCCCTTCTAACTCAGTAACAGTCTTATGCATCATTCCAGACCACATCCTGAATAGCATCTTTTCTTGTGGGTCTAACAATTTAGGCTAGTTAATTCTGGCAAGTAATCATTTATTGCTTCCACAAAGTTTTTCTCCACAGCTCATCCCAGTGAAGCATTAACCTAGTATGCATATGAGTGAATGAAATCTCCCACTGTTACTACCGTTCCCAATTTTACAGCCTCTGTAATCTCAGTCAACATTGTCTGATCACCGTCACTGTTCCGATCAGAGGGTCACGAGTACTATTGTTGTGCTATGTTTTTATTACTAGATTCTGAGTTTTCCACCTATACATCTTCCCCACAGTATTTTCACGTTGTTGCACGTTGTATGGTCTTTCACAAATAATGTAACTCCCCAGGACAGATTGTTATGTTTCTGTGAATTTTGTGCCCTGGCAATACTTTATTCTCCTCCCACCAGCTCTGCTTGAACACTGTTCTCCCTCTCCCTTTTTCTCCCTTGTCCACCTCCCAGCCAGCCCATGCTGGACCCTCAATTTACCGGTGTCCTCATCAGTGCTGTCACTCCGAGCTGCACCTTGTCTTTTGCTTCCAAATCTCCGAGTGTGGAGGTCTCACCTTAGCAAACTCTGGCATGAAAAATGGAAGTCCCTGGTTGAAGCTGGTTATGTAGGATCTCTGTCTAAACAATCCGGAGAGCAGTGTCTGGTGGCATTCTGACCATCCTGAGACACGTATCTAAAAGCAATGGAGTGAGTGGAAACATCTGCCCGTCTCCACTGACGGCCGGAGTGGGGATGAGTTAACTGGCACCGCTCGGTTTTGAGTGGCTAAAACTGAGTGTGTGTCAGCTGGATTGAACTCCACAGCTGGAGGAACACGTTATTCCCCTGCGGCCCAGAGTCAGGGTATTGCTTAAAATGCAGATTCGGGTCAGCCCCTCCGCCTGCTGTGCTGGGGCAGGGGTCCGGGGCTGCAGTGTGCTCTCTTCCTATAGAGCTCTGGGTAGCTGAAACTTCTCGAGTTCTGGAAGGTCATTACTCAGTTGAATAGGGCCTTATATCTGATTCTCTGCTGTCATAGTAAGTACATGATGTTCTTGTTTTAGAGGACTAAAAGAAACAGTCTCTCATTGAGGAATTTGTTCAACAGCGGTCAGAAGCACTTCCACAGGTGAAAATCAGGAAACCTGCTACTGGGCATGCTGCAGCCTGGTCCCGTACCAGTACAGCAGATGCAGCTCCCAGTCGGTTGTTTGCCTTTTTGCCACTATAGTGAAGCATGGAAGTGGTCTGGTTTTTTGAACTGCCCGTGGAAGCCCTGACCTCTTTCCCAGACGCTGATAACCGAGAACTCATCAATATACAGACACAGTCAGGGGGTTTGCAAGTTTGCATTTATTGACATTTGTCTGTTGTTTTGTCACTTATTCACCCCACACCGTAAGATGGTCTTGCAGCTTCTGATTATCCAGTTTTTTTCTGACCACCCGCAGCAATTTTGCCACGAGCTCTGACATGGATCGTTTCTACCATTTCTCAGGACTTTCTGAATATGTTGAACAGCGGCGATCCTAGCACAAAGTCTGTGGGATTTCAGTGGGTAAATGAAAACAATTGCTAGCATTTGTATCCCATCTTTAATAAACTGTTACTCCTCAGGAGAACAGCCCTTTGTACTTCATTTTTCTGAGAGTCCCTGCTGAATGACCATGTCAAAATCTCTTTGAAAATTCAAGTATCTGGCACCGAGCAGATCAGACGCATCTGTGTGCTGGCTGCCTCCTTCAAAGAAGCACAAGAGGCTTTTGAGGCATGGCTTCCTTCCACAAAAATATGCTGAGTCTTCAGCATTATGATTATAGTTATTTATGCATCTAATCATTTTACTTTCTATTTGCTTCTACCAGTTTGTTCAGTATGGAAATAAGACTGGCTGGTTTGTAGTTTTCCAGGAGCTCTTTAAAAGGTTTACATTTACTACTTTCCATTCCTCTGCTACTGTGTTCTATTTTAAATGGTAGGTTATTCACTGGTTAATAATTGGAAAATTGCTGACTTCCAGTTTTTGAAGGCTGTTTACTTTAATATTTTCCTTTAACTTTGCCTTTTAACTATGGTGACATTTTGGATGTTTTAAATGTCTTTCTTTTGATAGGTACATTTTCTCTGAGACTCTAATATAGCATCTTTAAACAAGTTCCATGCTGCCTCAAGCATTTAACCTTTTTGGTTACTCTTCTAAATTTCTTTTTAATAGCATTCCTCACTTTCTCTTTTAAGTTAAGTATTACTGTTGTGGATTATTTTGGTCCTGAAAGAACATTTGATATGGGTACGTCACGGTTATTTTTTTGCTGAGTGGCCTTGCCAAAGAAACCTTCTGAACTGGTAATGCTATTTCTCTTTTTGTTGGTTTTCTGGTTAGTTTCTCCAAAAAGCAGTCGTTTGTAGTGTCTAAAATGCAGCTTCTGCAACTCTCCTCGTAATGACCCCATTCAGCATGGCTATAACTGAATCTCCCTCTATTCCTCTGCTTTCTCGGCCACCTTAGCCTCTCAGCACTTCCTTAGCATGGCATATTTCCCACCAGCACTCTGCTCAGAAAGTTCACAGTATAGCCTTAATACTATGCTTTTCCTATTTGAAAATGGAATTTTAATCCATCAGAAATATTTTTCATTTGTCGATATATCATTTACCTTACTTGTATTTTTTGTAACGTAAGTGCCACTGCACCAGTAACATACCCTCTGTTTGTCCTTTCTGTATAATTTCTACCCCTGCAGTTACACTGTTTTTCTTGCACCCAATAAGTTTCTGAGATGCCTTCTGTGTCAGTCATCATTTCAGCTCAGGTATTTCACAACATCTATCTGTTTTTTTAGCTCATAAAATTTATGTATGCATGTAAACATTTGTATCTGATCTGGTTGACCACCACCCACTTTTCTAAACACAGTTTTGTTTGTTCAGATTTTCTTCATTGGTTCTAATCTCTTACCTAAGTGTCATTGATTGCCATCCTGTCCTTACATCAGAATACCATTTTCTTGCTTTTATTCCTAAGGTAAAGTGGTCAATCTCAAACTGTGTGGCCTTCTACACATCACAGCTTTGCTCCAGATTCTGATTTAAAGCCTCCCTGTATCTTCTACATTATATTGTACAGCAATCAGGTTTCACATCGGTTAAGATGGAACCCAGCTTTCTTTATAGAGTCACTATGTTCCTATGGTTTTCCACACCCCTATGATTCTACCAGCCTTTCCCTAACAGAATTTCCATAACCATGTCCTGAAATGCTCTTTTACTTCTCTGTGCTATTCTAAACCTGGGAGGATACACAGACATCCGACTAGTGGCTTCTCTGTAGTGCTCCATAACTTAGATTCAGATGCCTCTGCTATCCTTCATCCCAATGAGCAACTCCCTCTTCATTCTTTGCTGTCATCCTCCCTGAGCACTGAATCATGGAGATTACGTCTGTGTGCTGTCTGAATCCTGTGGACATCCACACAGTCTAGTACCTTCCACACAGCTTGGTTTGTACAGCCTGGGGACAGTGACCACGCGGAGTTACTGGACTCAACATCTCCAGTTCCTCAGAGCATTCAAGCTGAGTGAAAGGATTTTGCATGTCTTGCAGGCCACAATGGGGTTCATACAGCCCCAGGATATTTGGGGTTTTTCCCCAATCCTGTGATACTATGGACGTATGTTTTCCGTAAGACATACTCCAGCCCTCAGAGCTGCTGCCTTCTCATTCTCCAGCCTGAATTTGTGACCTGATTGTGACTGCTTGGAATGTATTTTCTTTGAATATTTTCCTGTTGATCTGCACCCATTTTTTCCAGAACCTTTTTCAAACTCATAACTGTTCAGTCCCTCTCCATTGGACATGATTTGGGAATTTAATGAGTGCAAAGCCTTCCATTACTTACGCTGCTCATGGAGGTATTGGATAGCACCAGAGCCAAGATTCTAGGTCCTCTGAAGTCTCAGTGCATCCTTCCATGCTGACAGTGAATCCAGATGCCTTGTCTCTCTTAGTCATCTCTTCCAGAAGGGTATTTTGCTACTCTGTCTTGATCATTCAGGTATTCAGTGTCTTTTAATTCTTCAGCTGTAAGAAGAGACTCTTTTTTCCTCACATATGTGCTCAAATGATGCCTGAAATCCATTTTTAGTCGCTAGCTACATCTCTAGCCATCAGATTCTTTCTTCTACGAGCCTTATATGCTGTATTACATGCGTGCAGCAAGGGTAGTGTACCTACTGACATCTTCATATGGAACCCCATATGTTGATACTGTTGTTCTCTATGCTGACATTTTCCTTTATAGTTTTGTAAAAACCCTTCTTATTCTCTAAAATACTCTGGGCAAGCTGAACTCACATATTGCTGCCTGTTGGTATGAATCAGGCATGTTTTGGGAGTTTTCTGAATGTTCAGCTCACTGCTCTTACCTGAAACTACTGTACCAAATCGGTTTAGACCCCTCAACTCGTATGTGTTTATTGATTAACTATTTCCCTGCAGCTTCCATCTTTAACAGTAAATTTCCTCTAAATGAGGACTAGGAGAAAACAGGATTCATTGAGATATCTAGGAAAAGCAATACTCTAAAATCCTAAATATAATAATATATAGTTATTTAATATTATTCTAGGCACCAGAATAAATAGTATTTTTCTTTGAGCACTTATTTAACATAACAGAGTGACGGATATGAAGACATTTACCAGTGCAGCAGATGAGTGGGGCTAAAGCTAAACAAGATCTCGAACAGGAAGCCTCGAGTAAACGTTTGCTAGGTTAGGATTAGAGAAAAGAGGCGGCACTGTCAGCCTGGAAGGGAGTTATGTGTCTGTTCTGGTTGCCTTAGAGGACATTAAATTTTGCAGCTCAGAATGGAAGATGGTCAAAGTATGACCATTTTAGGGTTTTCTTTTGTAATTATCTAATGAGCATATTCATCAAGTAGTCTCGGACTTGCATACTTCAGAGAAAGTTTTTAATGACATAAATTGAGTAGCAATAAACCACTCACTAAAATCAATGCTAGGTATCTTGGCACTCTGTGAACTGAAGTTACATGTGGGATTTTTTCTTTTTTTCTTTTTTTTTTTCAGTTTCACCTGGCTTTGCAGCCAAGTCCACACCAGCCTGGTGACTCACTTCCGTGGTCAAATTGTTGCAGAATTTGACAAGGAATTCCGGTACTTGTACGCAGAGTCCAGAGCAGTGACTAGTTTCTGTGTACCAGATCCTGGAACATGCCCCTCTTCTCAGAATACCTCGAACATTGCCAGCTTCCTTTTAAAACCCCCACAGGTGAATGATGCTGAAACCTTGAGCCCCTCCAGCAGCCTTTCCAATGTAAGCATCAGAAGCATAAAAGTGTCTCCCTTTCTGAAAAACTCCAGCTGCAATGTACACCAGGAAAGTCAAGATGCAAACTCTGATTCTGGTAATAAGAAGGGGAAGGAAGACACAGCTCTGAAGCCCACTTGCCTGAAGCAGCAAGGAGAACCGCCAGATGCACCGAACAATCCTCCAAATAAACCCACCCCAGCCTTGTATCACAAATCAAATCTCGTGACAGCAAGGACATTCTTGCAGCCAGAGCCTTCCCCTGCCCTGAGCTCCGATAAACCCAGTTATCAAGGGGACAGTAAGGCCAAGAGCGGCCACTGCTCCCCGCTAAGACAGGAGCAGACACTGCAGTCCCTGTCGGAGGGTGCCAGCAGCAACGGGACAAGCACGAAGCAGAAAGGGTCTGCTGCTGCCTCCAGGGAACCGACAGCAGGGAATGACACCGCTTGTTATGGGATGGAAAAACGACAGAGCCCCGGACAGGGAAAACTGGACCTGCTGTCCCCATACAGCCAGCTAAAACGAGAGAAAAAGCCTGTTGTTCCTTGCTATGACAAACTCCCCGAGGACATGCTGATGGAAAAGAACAGCGCGTACGGGGCTGAGAAGAGAATGACCCTCGGGCACAGTAAGCTGGATCTGATCACCAAGTACAACAAGTTAAAATCTAAACATGTACACAGCCGGTTCGAGCTCTGACCTGGGCCTCGAGCTGTCCTTCGGTCTTATTTTCAAGCGGTTGGTTTTCCCCACCGATCATCGTCTCTGGGGCTTGAAATCACAATATGGGTGGCAATTAGTCTTGTTCCTATTAAAAGGTGTCTGTGCCGTTTCTAATATATGCAGATGACTGATTCCGGGGAGATTAGCAAGCACCGTTCACGTTTTCAGTTACAGGAGTGTGGTGGGAGACAGAAGATGACAGAAACGTGATCCACGCCTGTACCCGCGTGGGGAAGAACCGTTTCGCCCAGGCTCACAGCAGGACCGTTGCTACAGCTGGAGACCGGCCGGCGGGGCTTCAGGGTGCCCCTGGGGCGTACCGAGCGCTCGCCCCCCCTGTAGCCACATGCTGCAGGTGAGGGACCAAAGGTGACACAGGGACAAATAAAGGCGCTGTTCTGCTGGAAGGAGCTGCGTTGGGTCCCTGCTGGGGAGGTGGGCCGGGCCGGGGCCCCTCTGCGCCAGGCCAGCCGCGGGCGGCCGGCACGATGGGGGGGTCACCACAAGGGTGGTGCCTGCACGATGGGGGGGTCACCACAAGGGTGGTGACTGCACGATGGGGGGGGTCACCACACAGGTGGCACCTGCACAATGTGGGGGTCACCACAAGGGTGGTGCCTGCACGATGAGGGGGGTCACCACGTGAATGCTGCCTGCACAATGAGGGGGGTCCCTGTGCGGGTGGTACCTGCACAACATGGGGGTCACCGCACGGGTGGCGCCTGGCCACGGGGGGGTCACTGTGTGAGTGCTGCCTGCACGATGGGGGGGTCACCACGTGGACGGCACCTGCACAACGGTCCTGCGGGGCACCGACACAGGTCACGCCTGGCCACGGGGGGCCCCCAGGCGAGTGGCGGCACCCGGGTGGTGGGGTGACACGTCTGCAGCCGGTGCCGCCGCGAAGATGGCGCCTGGGCACGGCTCCGCCGCAACGGGGACGGGTGTGGGCACGCGGGTGGCGGCGACCCTCGCCGCACTGCGGGTGCGGGTGCGGGCGCGGGCGCGGTAGCCTGCGCCCCTGCGTCAGCCGTCATCGCGGCCTGCCCCGCCGTTGCCAGCGCCATTCCCAATAGCCATGCGCGCATCCCGCCTCTCCATCCAAGTCGTGCCGGCGTTCATACGCCACGGTTCGCCGCCGTAAAGCACGCGTTTCGACACGGTTACCGTCGCATCAACCGTGTCTTTACGCGGTTCGGTATAGATCGATGTCCAGACAGGGCGCGTCGCGACGGCCTGTACGGACAGCGCGGCGTGTATTCTGCTCGTATTGGTCGGGGAAGTATGTTGGACACGGCTCGGACGGCATGGCACG
>JAVJGJ010000002.1:1294679-1343816 GCA_035590215.1 Microhierax caerulescens
GCTCCGAGAACTTCTACAGGTGAGGGGGCCCCGCGGGCCCGGCCGGCCCCGCCGCCCCGCCGCCCCGCCGCCGCGCCCTGACCGCGCCCTCTCTTTGCAGCGTCTTCGAGGGGGAGCTCTTCGGGACCATCCCGGTGGTGCACGCCTCCATCGCCGGTTGCCGCATCATCGGCAGGATGTGTGTGGGTAGGTGCCGGCCGGCGGGGCCCCGGCGCTGCGGTGCGGACAGCGGATCGCCGCCTGGCGGGGGCGGGCGGCGCCCCTCGGCCGCAGAGTCCTTGGGGTCAGGCGTGGGGGGTGGGCGAGCGAGAAGGGAAAAGCCCAAACGTGCCCGGGGACAGCGCTGGGGTGGCGGGCGTGTGTGCCGCTTGGGGCCCGAGGTGGGCAGAGGAGCCTGCAAGTCGCCCTGGGGAGCGGGGCGAGGGGCCGGGGCGGTTGGGGTTGGCGGCTCAGTGCCAGCGCTGGCTCGGCAGGGCCCGAGAAGGGCCAGGCATTAGCAAATGTGAAAGGCAGAGAAAAGTCTTTAACTGGTCTCTGGCCAGTGAGACCCTGTTACGTCAGACAAATCTCTTGCTTGAGCTTGTCCTCATGAAAATCTTTGTCCGTGCCATCTTGCTGCTTTGCCGCAGTAAAGTAATACAAACGGGCAGCATCGCAGGGTGCTGTGAGGTAATTGGCATCTGCAGGGAAATTTCTAGTCAAAGTGTTTCATTGAGAACCTTCTTTTAGTTCTGTTGGAAAGAGAAGTGGTTAAAGATAGTGCCATTCACCCGTTTCTACTGTGCGATAAGTGTGCTTCGTCCTGGTGTGCCTTACCTGTGGCGCAGTGTTTTTCAACGGTAACGTTATTTCTCTTGGGCTGAGTTCGGGGCTTGGGAGGAGTGGATAGGGCAAGGGCAATTCAAGCCTTTGTTTTATAAACATCAGGAAAGTGGTAATTATTTTTTTTCTTTTCTGTCTTTGTCATTGTAGGAAACAGGCATGGACTGTTGGTACCAAGCAGTACGACAGACCAAGAGCTTCAACATATCCGCAATAGTCTTCCAGATTCCGTGCGAATTCAGCGAGTAGAAGAGCGTCTCTCAGCACTGGGCAATGTCACTACCTGCAATGATTATGTAGCTCTTGTACATCCAGATCTTGACAGGGTATATGGCTGTATAATGCTTTTAAATTCATACTGGATGCATGGGAAACGAATGCCAAGCTGCACTTTGGGTTCGTTGTTGGGTATTGCTGTACGTAGCACGGGGATCGGAAGAGCTCTGCTAACAGCTAGGCTGATGTCACGTAGGAGGCTTGTGCTGCCTCGTGTTTCCTTTCTTTTCAAGAGAGAAGTCTCAGAATTGGATTTTTGACAAAGTTGCTGCTGCTTTATGTTTGAGAGCTGATATCTTAATAGCACTAGAGAGAGGGGTGTGGTGTGACTGCAGGTGGTGAAGGCCCTTACAGTGTTGACTTTCGTTTTGTGCTAAAGGTGATGAAGTGGGACTTTGTGTTAGGAGTACAAAGGTTAAAAAAAAAAGGGTGTGTGTGTGGGATGGATCTCTGCAGCATATTATGTTTTAAATAAGTATAAAAGGTAGGGCAAGATGGCCAGAGAGGGAGAAATCAAAATAATTCACAGTGAAAACCTGGAGGGGAAGGAATTTTTTAGAGTTACGCAGAAGGATAAGACAGTTTTGTCCCAGTGGCCTGGGACAAGAGAGGACTGGTTCACAGGGAATGCCCAGAGAACAGGCGTTGACACAACTGATGTGCTGCCAGCATTTTCTAGAAAGTGGGGAGAAGAGCATTTCTCAGTAAAGGCGTGGTAGTGTGGTTAGTCATCGTGGCCCAGCTGAGTATGCACAGGTAACTGGAAATATCTGGAGTATAGATGCTGATTGGATTGCAATGGATTGTGAAAGTGTGGGCAGGCTTTCAAAGGGGAGGATCCCAGCTGAAGTTTGCATGCAGCAATAGCTTGACTTTGGATGCTGTGATACTGTTTTGCTGAGGATTTTATTCTCTCCTTGCAGGAGACAGAAGAGATTTTGGCAGACGTACTGAAGGTTGAGGTTTTCAGACAAACGGTGGCAGATCAGGTGCTAGTAGGAAGTTACTGTGTTTTTAGTAACCAAGGAGGAATTGTGCATCCTAAAACTTCAATTGATGATCAGGATGAACTGTCTTCATTGCTACAGGTCCCACTTGTGGTAAGGCGTTTCTGCTTTCTCTTGCCACTCTCTCCTAACCCAGTTCAGTTTTAATGTTTCTGTATCTTGGGGGCTCCTGGATACTGTTCCCTCTGCAGAGCTATTCCAAGTGGGAGGTAAAGGGAAGACTTGAACAGGGCAAGTCTTCTGAGACATTTTTGCTGTCTTTTCTCAGTCTGAATGAGCTGTTTAGTGCCTTTAGTTTGCTTCTGAAACATTGCTCTGCTGGGATTATGCAAATTATGCCCATTGATTCATACAGAATGTGTGTTGTCTGTGGTTCGGCCAAAGACAGTGTTTAAAAAAATTAAGCCATAAAATCCTGTGCCCGCTCAGTTGGATTTGTGAATTTCACAGTTGCTGTGCCTTTATGCTTCCTACTTGTTAGATTTTATTTCACTGAATGTCATGCAATTTTCTCTCTAGAGATTAAGTGCTGTCCATTAATCTTTTTATCTGAAATCTTTATAACTTTGTTGATGGCCAAAGCTTTAATCTTTTCAGGAGTGTAAGTTCAGGCCCTCCACTAAGGACTTGTCATAAGAAGATGTAATGAAATGTGCTGCTGTCGGCATACCCTGTTAACTCTGGCTGCTTTATTTTTTTTGGCTAGGCTGGAACAGTGAACCGTGGCAGCGAGGTCATTGCAGCAGGAATGGTTGTAAATGACTGGTGTGCCTTCTGCGGGCTGGACACAACCAGCACTGAGCTCTCCGTCATCGAGAGTATCTTCAGGCTGAATGAAGCTCAGCCAAGTACCATTGCTACCAACATGAGAGATTCCTTGATTGACAGGTAAGGAGGATCCAGGTCTGTGTGTGATCATGATCAAAGCAGGCAGGATTTTACTATAAAGCTAGCTATTCTCACATCTGATTTATTTTTTTATTGGTTTTTTTTCTATTATTTTATCTTTTTTACTTCCTCTTTGGGTGACTGACAATTGCCTTGTTGCAGAAGAATTTATTTCCTTGTAACTAATGAGCCTTCTTAGACTTGTCTGGAAAGTGTAAGGGTTTTTGTGGCTGTTATACCTTTTGTGAGAAATAGTATCCATTTCAACTTTCAGATGCCTTTTTTTTTTTTTCTAGCTGTTCAGTGCTTAGCTATGACATGAATGGAGTTTTAAAAGTTAAAATGCCAGTGGTTTTGCTTGGCATTGTGGCTTATGATTGTTTTAACCCATAAAATTATTCCAAATGCCTGCTGCAACCATTTCTGGAGCCACAAAGACTTAGGAGCTTGTCTGCTGCTGCCTTAAATCTTTTTTCCAAGCTTTGTTATCAAGGCTTTGCCCAAGTTGCCTTTTAATGGGAGATGGTTTTTCTTGTGTTGTGCCTGGAGCGGTAGTGATATAGGACCTTTCCCATTCGTTAATGTATGCAAACAAGGTTTAGACATACATACAGATGAATGTCAAATGCAAACATTTGGGTTTTCATCTGATTACAACTCTTAAATCATTGCTGTGGTGCTAGAGGTGTGTTCTTGAGCTACCTAGGCCATTGTAGCTTAGTGGCTGTGTTCTCAGTTACTGTGAGGATGTATGGGAATGGTTTATGGCAATAGGAAAGAATAAGGAATTCCTTCAATGAAGAACCCTTTGAAAGAGTTCTCTGTTGGCCCTTTACAGTTCTTGTATAAAGGCTGGATGTCAGTGAACATAACAGAGCCATAATTAATCTTGCTCTGAGCTTTTGATAACTACCTAGACCAGGCTGAGTGTACATTTTGCCTTTACCAGCTTGACAAGTCTGTTCTTATGGCTGGCTGCTGGCAGGTGTGCTTCCCTCTTCAGTCTTGTGTTCTAGGAAGGGAAATTACTACAGGGCCTTTGTAATTGGAGGTTGAGAACTGACTGTACTGGTGTTTTGAAATGCCTTCTGCTCTCTCTGGCACCTGTCTGCTAAATCTCCTTTTTCTTCTGTCTTTTTAGTTTGACATGAGCAGTGTTGGTTCCTGCAATCCAGAAAGCTCCTAAGGAGTGAAGTGTCAAGCTGCACTTTGGATTACAGACATCTAGACCTTCTGGTATTGTTTCTGCAGGCCTAGCCCAAGGAAGAGGCTACAAAATCAACTTTTTGTAGTGTTTTGTAAACTAAGTATCATTGCAAAAACTGATAAATAACGTACATAAATTACAAATAAGGAATGCTCTCTATCCCTTTGCTGACACTTTCCAGTTCTTCAGCTATGCTTTCTCGTTTTGTGATGCTGACTGAGCCCCTCAGATAAGCCCACAATATTTACTCCTCTGGCTCTTGGGTATTGATCACTAGAGATTATTTTGCCTTAAATAATGCATCGGTGTCTGCTGCACAGCAGTCTGTTTCAGCACATACATGTCACTGATCTTTTTCCCTACTCTTGCTGAAGAGCGGTGTTTCTCATGTTGGTAGACTTAAGAGCCCCTTGTCTGTCCAATACCAAAACCATTGTAGTTTACTTGTGACAAAATAATTCAGAAGCCAGCACCTGCTCTCTTGCCCTGACTGGCAGCTGTTCCCACAGGGCCAGTGATTTTGAAGTGATCATCCCTGATTAAACCTGGAGTTTCTCAAAGCCAGTCCAGGACTGTCTGTGTGACTGTCTGTGGAACAGACATTTGGTCTGTTGCCTGCAGATGTCTGGTGCCATGTGTGCTGCTTCTGAGGTGCCCGCAAGAGAGCACTCTGCGTGCTGTTGCCAGTGGGCTTTCATTTATTCTATAGGAGTTAGCCACCTACCCTGGGAAACGCTTAGCAAATCGAAAAAGATGTAAACCACCTCATCTTGAGTTATTTTGGAGACATGTTAAATCACACGGTTCTAACCAGTTACTCTGTTCAGTCAGATGCTACGGATTTGGGAGCTTGCCATTTAGGAGCTCTGCCCTTGCCAGGGAGTGATGATGGTGAAAAGGACCTATAGATACTACTTTCAGTTAAAAGAGAGTAATTTCATTCTAAACAGAGCTGATGCTTGCTGATCTCTTACTTCACTTGCTTTACTTCTGCTTGCCTGTTAATGGTGTCCTGAAGGCACAGAAATGTCTCCATCTCCCATCTTAAGGGTATGTGGAAGCTCCTCACTTGCTTCCAAAGAGCTGCATTGCTCAGCTGGGTTCTCTTGAGGAGTGCTGTCCTGAAGGCAATGTGGGCAGAGGTTTTTTTTTTGGCCCTGGTGCTTCAGGTTTTGTAGAAATTTAAGTAAACTTCCATTTTTGTTTTACTGTCTGGATGTTTAGGGAAGGTTTTGCAAATGTTGGTTGATTACAGGTTGCTCCTTAATAAAGATTGCCACAGAATCCTCCCTGATCATAGCAGTCCTGCTGTCTGGGCTGTCTGTAATGGTAAGCGAGCCAGGGGCTGCCATTTCCAGGCTGCTCGCCTTCCTTCGCCATTTGGGAAGCCTGTAAGCAGCTCATAGCTCCTTGCTACCACAGTTAACAATTCTTGGTGTTTATGGTGCCTTTGATATAGTGGACTACCTTTCTTGACACTGACTCCAGGTCTCCTCCTCTTGGCATATCTCAGGATTGAGAGTGAGAAGCTGCTTTCCTTTGGCTGCCTTGCAGGGCTCTGTTCTCTGTTCTTGTTCTATAAACGGCAAACGGTCTGACTTCTGTCGGTGTTAACCTGTCATCAAGTGTGGAATGGGTAAGGCTGAAGTTTTTCTCTGCAACTTCTGTAACTCGTTTTTCATTCCAGTTGATGGGCAGGAATCCTGGTTTGTATTGGTGATCTTGATGTGTGTTATGTGGTAAATAGTGCTTAGAGGTAAACGAGAAAAATAATTCACTCTGTGTAATCCAGATTCTTAAATAAAGACATGGGTACAGTGTTGGGGGTTGTGATATGACAAAGAGGGTTGGTCGCAGGGAGAAGAGGGCATTGCTAACTGGTGCGTGACCTTTTACAAAAGTTGCATTGAAGCTTGGGAACTGGAAGGTGGCAAACATAATACTCATTCTAAACAGGGGTTTGTGGGAATTTTGAACCGGTAAGATGGACCTATGTACAAGTAAACCAGAAACTATAATAACTAGTAGGAACATGGATACATGATATTATGAGTGGACTTACAAGTCCACAGGGGTGTGGAGAAGGTCTGTTGTAATGTTATTTGTATGTGTGAAAGGCATTTGGCAGGTTTTTGTGCCAAAGGCTTTTAAGGACTGTGGGTTGAGTGATCCTATGGAATGAGAGGGAAGCCCTTGTATATGCTTGAGGATGGGGGAACAAGAGTAAAAGGTTACATTTTCCAGGGGTTTCACAGGGAGCAATGCTGGGGGACACAACGTTCAGTGTTCTTGTGTCCTGTTTTGGAAAGGTGGTTGGATTCATGCAGGGAAGTTTTCCTGTACTAACTTACTCCAACTAGTAAGGATGAGGACAGACTGATGGGTTGATAGAAAGGTAATTTCAGTCCGGCCGAACGTGAAATGAAGCATTCATTGACTGACCCTTGTGATGCGCTTTTCTCAAAGGCAGTGGTCTGCAGTGGCGATGCCAAAAGGAGGCGTTGAGGAAGTCAGTACAATCAAGCTGTTTGTCCCCAGTGCTGGGTATCGCTACCGCAGGTTCTTGGGATTCTTAAAAATGAAATTGCTGACCTGTGTGGCTGTGGGTTACGCCCCACGTCTATAGACTGCCTTTGCTGTCGGGCAGTGGGAGGAAACGTGTGACTTCAGGTGTTATGAAGGGTTGCAGGAATGATGTGGGGAACGGTAGCTGATTCCAGCTGCGCTGGACACGTAAATCTGATACTGTGAGAAAGGTTTGAGCCCCGTGAGGAATGTGGCAGGATGGAGAAGAGTTGTCCTGAGGCTTTGAGGAAGGAATGAACGTCTTGCCAACTGCAGGTTCATCAAAGAAGTCATTGGGTGCGTAGCTTTGGCTGCCGTCGTGGGCTTTAATGTCCAAAACCTTTTGTCAGGATCCTGCACAGAGGTTTTTAAAAACCCGAGTCCTCATGATGCGAGATGGGAGATCCCCGTGTGGTTTGATGACAAGTTATAAGTTAGGAACAACTAATCCCTCTGACAGCGGAGGACCACCTCTGTTCTGACTGTAGCGATTGTGTGTCCCAGCACATTCCTAATTTACCTGGAAAAATGAGCGTGCTTTACTGGCGATGAAATCATTCGAAGTAGTCAGAAACTGGAGGGGGAAAAAAATGCTGTTGAGTGCAGCGTGGCAGGCGGCTCACCCAGGGGCTGCAGCTGTGCTGGAGGTAAAGGCACGCCAGGACTGCCCTGGCTGCACGGTGGCCCGCGCCGCAGGGTGGGACGTGCCCAGGAGCGCACCTGGAAGAGCCTTTTGGTGATGGGGTTAGAGCTGAGTGAGCAGTGCTGTTCCCTGCTCCCCGTGGGGGCAATATGGCCTGGTGCTGCGTTTCTGGACAGGAACGGGACCATGGCCGCCGGGCCTGGGGGTGTTCCAGCCGGGAGGCAGAGCGAGCCGGTGCTCTGCCAGTCACATGCTGGTTTGTAGCGTAATACCGAATCCCAGCAAAGAGCTCGGGTGTGGGAATACTAAGGAGTTATCCCTTACGCGAATACTGATGCTTGTGCCAGACTCCGGTCACGCCAGGACTGCGCAGGTGCTGATCTTAATCACAGAGAGATGGCAGGAGCGTGAGTGCAACCGTCCGGGGGAGGTGGGTCAACTGGGCGCCTTCCTGCCCCTGAGCCAGCCCTTGTGACTGCAGAGCACTGCTTCTCGGCCCCTTAAACACCTACACAAATAGCTCACGGCGCTGGAAAGCTCAAATACCGAGCATCTGCACCGGGAGCCGGCCATGAAGCAGCTAGAAAAGGCACCCAAGTGTTCCTCTGGTTCCTTGAAGCAGCAGTTCTCTGCGGAAGGCTGACTTTAGGCCATAGGGGCAGGCGGCGTGCCCTGGGGCAGCGGGTGCCTGGCCCCACAAATGGCTCAGCTTGCTGCAGGCACAGGCAGCTTCTTACTCAGGACAGGGTTTTGAACAGAGCAAAAAATCTACCTTTGGGTAGGAGGGAAAAATAGAAACAAAACCAGACATTTCTCTAGGTTGTAAATTTTTTTTTTTTTAATGATGGCTGTTGGAAGTTGCTCAAAGGTTTGGGCTGTCACAGTCCCAGAAGAGATGGCAGCGTACAGATGAGTTCGATGTGCCATGTGGCTGTGGTGTTCGTAGTGTGCATTCTACCACATATATAGTACACATAGCAATGTACGGAGTAGCACGTGGGGGGTGTGTGTCTAATTAGTAGCTCCGATTTCATTTGGTCCTTTGCACTCCTTCACCCATCATGAGATGTTGCCACATATTTTTCACTAAAATTCAAAGTTTTGCATCTACTAGCTTCTCACTTATTTTGTAATATGTTTGTAATATCTTTATGTTTAAACACAAACAGCTTGGCTATGGAAATCAATTGTGGAGGACAGAATACAGTTTGGGACCATGTGTTATGCGGTGCTAGTGGGCTTTGCTAGAAATGTCTATTTGTCTATCCTGCTTCACCATAGAAATATTTGAGCACTATTTAGAAATTGAGAGTGCTAACAATCTTTCTGCTTCTTTGTTCCTCATCATTGTAATTAGGAATTTTTAAATTTCTAAATTTAGAAATTTAATTCCTAATCTAAAATAATTCCTAATCTAAAAATTAGGAATAAATAGGTATTTTTAGCATGTTTTTCATCCTTGGATATTTTTTCATAGCTGACATTATAAAACTGTACTTTTTCTATACTAATTGGACATTCTGTGCATTGCACTTCCATTGCACTGAATAAAATTCAGTTATAGGCAGAGGGCTTACACTAATCACCTATTCCTTACAGTGAGTGTGCAAAGCAGTTCACATGCTTACGTGAATGGCACTTCTGTACAGGGCTGGACTTCACCGTTGCATTGCAAGAAACGCTTCTTCCACTCTTAACATGGCAGAAATACCAGCATCAACCACAAAACGCATTAAGCTTGTGGTTAGGACATAACATCCTAACCCATTCACAACCGTAAGAGGGATAAGCAGAAGCTACTGTTGTAGGAAGAGAGTTGTGAGAAGTTACTAACCAAAAGTTCAGATATTTATCTAGCCTTTACCTGATTTTTATGTCTCTGTCAAATGCGGCTAGTGATGAACTCACTCTACTGCATGGCATACTTCCTTTGGTCTTTGCCAAATATTTGCCTGTGAAGAAGTGAGCAAAACCAAAAAAAACTTCGAAGGCATACAATGTTTATAACATCTACAGGGATTGGATTTAGTTTTATAAACAGGCCTAATTCTTACTGTATCTTGACTATTTCAGCAAAATATAAGGACGATCTCACTCCAAACAAACATTTCCATTCTCCTGAAACCCAACATACAAATTCCACAATCTAATTATACATGCCACAACAACAATTCATCTTTTCCCAGCATCTTAATGGGGGCAGAGTGCAGTCTACATCTATACGTATTTCTCGGTATATTGGTTCATTGTTTCTTGCTGATGGGAGCTTAACACAATATATGATATTTAATTACTTCTTTTCATGAATGGCTCCCAAAACAAAAACATGTATTCCCATGATGGTTTTTTAGACCCAGTTACTTTGTCTTCAGATTGTCCCAATCTAGGGCTTGATGTTGCCAGGTTAACACTATGGTGTCTGGTTTGGTGCTTCTTGGGCTTCTGCTCTGCACTCTTTTACCTCTTTGAGTGCTTAGTGGTTCCTCATGCACTGTGCTGAGTGGCAGCGTTGAATAGTTATGAATGTACAAAACATCTGACCAGCAGGTATTGGAAAATTGTATCCAGGTAATTCCCTGGATTTTGTAATAAACTAAGAAGATCTTTTAGAATGGTTCAGCATCAGAATGTCTTCTGCTTACGATACTGAATTGTTCCTGTTCATAGGTTTCATGATCATAATTCATTTATGAGACAGCTATTAAAAAAATGGTTCTGTTCAGAGGTGGTTTAGCTACACTGGAGAATGCTGGGTTTAACAGGGAGCACTGGTGCAGGGAACTGAAGGAAGTTTCCCAGGTCAGTTGAAACCTGTCTTGAAGACTGATGTTAGAGTGAGCCTGTGGAGGATGGCACACCAAGACTGACATGTGACTGAGGCAGTAAGAAGGAAAGAGACTCCACACTGCAAGGCTGCCTGTATTTTTTCCAGTTTTCCTGCTTCTTTCAGTCCCAGGCTGTCCAAAACTTGTAGGTCACTGAAGTAGTTTGGTAGGCTTCTGAATGCATTTGTTTTCTTTTTTTCTTTTTTTCTTTTTTTTTTTTTTTGTCCATAGTCCTCATCAGATCAATGAGTTGAGGTGTGCAGCGGGCTGTGTCATACCCATTCCTGGACAGGTCTTTTGTAATACACAACATTCTGCTGCACCTCTTTGTTTTTAAACTGGAAGATCGTGTATACCAAGACAAGGATACAGAGAGACAAAATGCAAGGGATCACAACTGCGATCGCATTTACAGTGCTAGGCACATCGTTTATTGTCACCATAATATCCACATCGTCGTGGGGGAGGCGTCTGTCTTTGCTCCGTTCAACATCCTTCTGGTTACAGCCCATCCAGTCTTTGAGGATTGACCTGGGGTAGCCTGGCTCCACACTCAGTCTCTGGTTATCGAACTTCCAATACTCCTTCCCTTTATAAAAGTAGGTATAAACTAGAAGACAAAACAGAATATTTTTTCACTATGCCATTTCCAACTTGATAAGCTGTGCTTGTGTGAGGACATGCAGAGAGCCTGAGAGGCTAGCGGTGGGAGCTGCCTGGGCCAACAAAAATTCATCCAGGGCATCCTAAAACCATGGAAAAGTGAAGGTGGATTTGGAGCTAGGATTTAAAGGAGAAGCTGTAACCCTGGTTTGTCAGTGCAGTGTTGTTAGTTCTTTCCCCAACTGGAAGAAGAGGAAGAAATCTTCAAATTGGAGAAAGAAATGTGCTGGAAGGAGCCTCTGGAGGTCCAACCCCCGGCTCAGAGCACGGCTGCCTTCAAAGTATGTCGGACAGGCTGGAGCCTGTAACCGAGCTAGCTACAGGCAGGGCGCTACAAGGAAAATGTAAGTTTCAGCATCCTCGCAACCAGGGCCCGAGAAAACCTGGGTAGGGGCTTTTGTGGCAGCAAACCCAGAAAAAGTCCCCTTGCTCCCCCTCCCAGAGCTGGCTTTACGATAATGTGGTCTAGCAGCTCAGGAGGTACCTGGGCTGGGATGAGGGTGAGGAAGGATCTCAGACGGCCGGGTGTGACCCTAGGACTTCTGAGCCTTGACTCCGATCTCAGGAAATAAACCACCCCGCACCCAGCCACCCGAGTGCCAAGGCAGACAAGCTATTACCGCGCTGGTGGGTGTAACGACCGCGGATACATACAGCCTTCTTTGCTGATGAAAGCTCCCTGCGGAGCCTTGGGGATTCCTCTCCACACGGTGATGGGCTTTGGGTATCCTGGGTCTGTTGCTCTCTTGTCCTCGTTGTACCTCCAGTACCTGTCGCCTTTGAAGAAGTAGGTTTTGCCCACCGGCTCCCAACGCAGAGCCGTGTCGATGCCTTCCCGGGGCAGACAGCTTCCCAGGTCCACCAGACTGTGTGGGTAGCCCGGCTCTGCTGTTACTTCTTTAAAAACCCAGTATTTATCTCCTAGAGATGAGTGGGGACACACAAAGAACAAACAATTTGCCTCAGTAGTAGTTAAATCAATATAAACATAAAACAGCCACAACGAACCACAGCATGTGGAGGGCTTCCAGGCTTTACTGTATTACGTGGAAGAGCTGCTCCTCCTCTTCATTTTAAACCTGAAACCTCCCGATTTCATTTGCTGCTCCTCAGCTTTTGTTTTGGAAGAGATATTAAACAACCCTGTCCCATCTGCCTCCTCCAGGCCAGCCACGACTTCAAAGGCTTCTCTCCTACCCCGTCGGTCAGCCCTCGCCCAGGCGTTCCTTGCAGGAGCTCAGCCCATAGTTCTCTGTCCTTTCTGTTGCCTTTCCCTGAGCCTTCTCAGGTTCTAATACAGCTTTCCGAGCTGAGGGACCGAAGCTGCAGACATGAAGGCAGAAGACCAGGAACAGTGTTTGTGTGTGGATGCCTGCTGTAGCTTTCCAGCTGCCCTTCCGTGCTTACAGCGCTGTCAGGTTACAGGATCCTGCCCAGCCACTGGCACAGCGCGGGGAGCACATGTGGGGCCCAGCATCGGGTGGGAATTTTGTCTCTTTAGGAGACACTTGTCCAGAAAGGTGGTTTGGGAGAGCCCTGTACCTGGAGGGGCCCTAATGCCCTGCTGAAACATAGTCAAGGACTGGGCAGGAGACCCACACTCCCAGGGAAATAGGAGCTATTTCTTCTTATCACATGGAAGCCAACTTCCACTAATCAATATTAGCTTTACAGAGCCATTTCCTGGCAAGGCCAGCGCGCATCAAACTATGTTTTAAGCATTAGTGGTTGCCTGAAGGAAAAGGACAAGGATGCAGCATAACTGTTTTCACCATCTCGTGCCATAGAAGGGGAGTGCAGTGTGAGGCAGGTGGGTTGGCTGGCGCCAGAGGGTACTGTACCTTTGAAGAAAACGAATTTTCCATCAGACCGCTCATAGGCCGCGTCGATCTTTGCAGGGAGGCCTTTCCAGAACTGCTCGATTTGCATGGGATATCCCTCCTGCACTCGGTTGTTGCGCAGACGCCAGAACCAACGATCCTGGGAAAACCAGAAGCATCTTCAGACTGACTATTTTTATCTTGCAGTCAAATCAGGCTGGGCGTCCAGCAGCAAGCGCTAGAACCCCTGCCTAGGCCCCATAACCATTCCAGAAGTCCTGGTTCAGCTGACCGCTCCAACGCAGCCCCACACTGTCTCCAGTGAGGGAAGCGCTTTTTGGGGATGAAGATGGCAGCCAAAAGGGCGAGAAGTTGATTGCTGGCGCTGTGAAAAAGGGTGGAAAGGAGAGGAAAAAGGAGCAGGGGGAAGTAAGTCCACAGTTACATGTGTTACGAACTCATTTGCAAGTGATGTCTCTGCGTGTCTTGTCACCAAGGTGTCACACTTGTCCTGGTACAACTGGTGCTCAGCTGTCAGACCCCAGGAGAGCCACACAGCCTTAACGTTACCTGCTGACTGCGTGAAGCACACAACGTCCCAGGGCACTATGGAATATCCCCTTAGGTAGGAGGCCATTAGTTAACGCTGTAGCGGATGCTCGTGGGTGAGTAAGAGCACGACAGAGCCTGTGAGACTTCTCCCAGGTACTGTCCCAGCCTTCAACTATTTTCAGTTCAGGCATTTTCTACCACTGATGTGGTTTGTCCATTTAATGACCTTCAGTATAATCCCTCTCCACATTCACACCCACTGGGCAGAACGAAAGCCACAGGTACTGTGGGATGGGACCACGGATTTCCATACTCAAGGCACTCTAATGCAGGTTATGAGCAAAGTCCCTCGCTCCTCCCCAGCTGCACAAGCAAGGTTGGCTGAAAGGCCCCAACAGCTCCTGGTGGGCTGAGTGCGCCCAAAGCCCAGGGTCCGAGCGTGCCACCTCCGGAGGCGAGGAGCCGTACCCCTGGTTAGGCACTGCTGTTGCTTTCTGGCTTTACAGGTGGCTCCTCTCTGAGCCTGATGGTGCCTGAATTCTCCACCAGTGCGTCCGGTTCACATTTTGGTGCACTGGCTGCCTGGACATTTTGTGAATCCCATCAGCACTGTTTCCAAATATTACAGAGCCAATCTGCTTACATTTCCTTCTAATATTGCTCACCCATCAGCCTCAGAGGAACAGAGCTATTTCACAGACATTGCAAATCTCACTGTCTTATACTTCTATTAATCTTTTCCAGCAATAAAACTAAAGACAGACTCATGAGTAAGCAGAAATTCTTAGTACCTTGAAAACAAACATTTCTCCTCTAAAGAGAGCGACGGTGTTAAAGTTGCCATCACAGATGTTTGGTTTTGTGCCAGGAGGAGATGGCCTATCACCCAGAGGAGGACTGGGAGGTCTTGGCTGTCTCTCGTGTTTTCTTTCCGAAGTGGAGTGAATTCTGCGAACAGGAAGAGTCGGTAAAGGCCTGGTTGGCTCCAGGGGCTCCACAGGAGGACCTAGAAGTGAAAAGAAAAATGTATAGCAAAGTGGAGAAGTTTGGCTTTTCTGTGCTTCCCTCGCAGTTTTAAAAGGCAACAGGCTGGATGAATAGCGTTACGAGGAATGTACATACTCCTTGTGCAGAGCTCATTCCCTAGAAATGGGGAGCAGAACAAGATGCATCCACACGTGAAAGATGTCCCGAAACAGATGAGCGATAGGAACTGAGGAAGAGCAGTATGCTTTTGTAGGTCTTCCCAAGAAAGCTGGAGCTAAAAGGAAGGAGAGCTCGTACCAACCACATTCCAAACTGAAATGAAAGGTAATAACTCTAGAAATGTTTAGTAGATCACACACAAAAAAACCCCACCACCAAACAAAAGACCAACACAAAAAAAAACCCAAAGCCAAACCAGAAAAAAATTAGTGTGAAAACCCATGCTACAGCCTAAGGGGAACTGCAGGGCAACCCAGAAATTAGAAAGCAATTACTTTATTACAGTTTGGCCACCCGTCGTTGCTTTCAGAACACCACGGGAACGCTGATGAACAGTGGTGACCGGGGGCCATGCTCTCATTCAGATGGTGCCCCCCACAAGCACAGCTCTCCCCTTCGATCCTTACCCAGCTCAGCTCTGAGATCTGACAAGGCTGCAGGAATGTCAACAGTTCAATTCATTCAAATTCAAGAATGTCAAAAATACAAGTGACCTAGACTTGGAGCAGAGATCTGCCTTTAAACCGACTCTGCCGTAGGGCAATTTCATTAACAGCGATAAAATCTGGACCAAATCTAAGAGACTCACAGATTTCTTGTTGTTTCTCAGAGAAGGCCACAAGTTACTACCTGATGTAGTCAAGTGGGATTTGATTATTTATTTGCCTGCATTTTGGTTGCAGTCTCTTCCTGAACAGTGCTTCTGAAGGTGCTACGTAGCCCTGCTACTGCAGGGCAAACCTCCAGGAGTGGCAAACCGGGGGCTGTCACGGCTGCTGAACCAGCCCCCCCGTTTCAAGGGCTCGGGAGCACCGCTGAGGTGCTGCGCACCCGCCGGCACTGGGCACGGCTCATCCTCCCAGGCCGAGGAGTTACCCTGCGGGGGTGACTGCCCTGCCATAGCCACCGAAGGGATTTACGAGTAAGGAATTACGATAGCCACAGAGGCTACACCTGTGGGAGTAGAAAAGGGCTTTTGCAGATAAACATTTTGAACTACGCTACCTAAAACGATGGTTAGGTGCCCAAATCCCCATGTCAGCTCAGCTATTAAATGTTACATTTTTCAAATGGTCCCTATAATAAATCCGTGCTTAAGGTGTCCTGGAAGTGACTGCCTTAGTGAAAATCATCACAGCTAGCGACAAAGAAGTCATCAGAGAAAACCATCACATTTAGTTGTTATTAAGGTTGTTAACATTAAGAACCCTGTGCGTAGGTTCAACGGGTATTATGTTCAGAAAGTACCATGGATGTTATGTTCAGCAAGTACCACCACCACGACACAGTCCAACCTCCCGCAGCACCAGCCCAGCCACCTGCGAGCCCTCGGAGAGCCTAGTGCCGAGCACCTGGTGCAGATACAGCACATTTTCCAGATTTCAACCCACAGAAAACCTCTATAATGCACGACAAATTGTTCCAGTGATTAAGCCCTGCCACTGCTAAAGTCTGTGCCTTACCTACTGTCTGAATTTGTGCAGCTTTAGAATCAGGGTTTTTTCTTATCTCTAGAATCTCAACATCTAATCATTTACAGATCTTGATGAGGCTGCTTTTTAAATGAGACCAGTTCCTTCTGTCTGTTGCTGCAATGCATTTTGGTTTTAAGATCTTGAGACTTAACTCTTACAACTCTTTTCTAAAGCTTTTCAGATGGATTATTATATTTCCTCATGGTGACTTGTCCTCATAACATGATATTTTGTACCATATGCAATTTTTATTAGCAACTATTTTTATTTACTTTTATTCTAGAACTTTTATAAAAGTATTCAAATAGTGCTAACAGAAATCCTTTAGATGAGGATTCTCTGTTGATGATTATTCTTGGAAAGTGTCTACATGGAACGGATGAGTATTACACCGATACTGTGTGTTTCTCATCCCGCTCCATTCAGAGCTGTTCAGTGCCCAGTATCTTAGCAGATCGTAAAGTTCTTTAAAATAAATCCTTCAGCTGTGATACTGCTGCCGCTAGCGATCTCTGAATTTTCCCCAAATGCTGTGCAGCAATGTCTCCAGACACAGCCCTCACAGGAGCCCCAGGGCCGGACCCCCTCCTCCACCAGGCGGTACGGGCGCTCCCACACTAGTGGTTCAGTTCAGCCCAGGAGCTGCTTTCGAAGAGCTGCTCCACCGTTCGCAATTTCTGTGCTTTGGTTCACGCGGACGTTCATGAAATGCGTTCTTTTTGGACAAAGCTGAACTTGAAGATGCGCTTCTGGAGTGCATCTAGGACATACTGCAGCTGCAAACAGGCACCGCAGGGCACAGCTAGAGCTAATCCACAGTAACCACCCCTTCCCCAAAATGCGTACACAGTGGGTGGCCAAGTCCTCAGCATTCTGTTTTACTTGACATCATCCCTAGATACTGCTGTATCGACAGATGTGCGGCTACTACCCTTGCTAGCAGCCACAGGCACCGTTTGCTAATACAGCCAGAGGCAACCTACTGTGGTGGGAAGCACGTGGGCTGTGCCCAGGCACCTCCTCCCACAAGCGGCACAGCTACCTGGCACTTCTGGTTCAGGCTGGAAAGCTCATGGAGAAAGGACCGAGTTGGTGCAGTGGGAAATGCTGCAGAGGAAGGGATGGGAATGGGGAAAGAGGCCCCAGACAGATCTTACACGAAGAAAGCCTCGCTCCACAAGTGAAGAGCAGGTTACAGCCTGCCCTGCCCTTGCCGCAGGACAGCAGCCACGTGCAACTCTCTCCAACGTTCAACTTCAGTGCCAAAGTCTGCCACAGCCTTCTGCAGATAAAAGGGAAGTTAAAATAGCACCTGCATCCCAGGTTTTAATTAGCCTGAAGATGCCACTGGAACAGAATGTCGCAAGGCAGAGGCCGTTGTACACTCTGCAGTCAGGACGGTGCAAATCAGCAATGATGCAGGTGAACCAGAGACCTGCACTAACCGCATTAACATTTGCGGGAGCAGTGGGAAGAGATCGCAGGTCGGGACCAGCAGTGGAAGCAGGGCACACACTCACTGCTTGCGCCGGCCAGACCAGTGGGGGCATACTGCTCCGGAGGGGGCACCTCGCACGGACAAGGCCTCCCGCACATTTTGCGGGTGGTACCGCAACTTGCCTGGATGCAAACTTTGTCATTTCACTTAAAATAATCCTCTAACTGTCTTTCCCTCCCAGCCATGGATTTTTCCTTGCTATCTCTTGTTTCTCTTCTTGTTTTTATGTATTCTGGGCCTTCTAATTTATCCTGACTGAAGTCTTGTCTCCTTTTGTGGTTATACAAATTGCATTTTTATTTTTCAATGCTGCCATTGCTTTGTCACCGAGCAAGAGTCGACTGGCAGCTAAAGTGGAAGGTAATCCTACAGTTATGCACATGCAAAAAGCAGAGGAGCAGACATACAACATGAAAATCCTCAGATCCAAGTGCTAGGAAGGTGGAATCTGGGTTGCAGTTGGGAGGCTGGAAAGCAGAAGCACAGCCTGTCCACTGCTGAAGAAAGATGCTGTCTGCTAAGACCGAAGCCGCTTCAGAGCACAGTCTGGCATAAAGCAGAATGAGCAGACCCTACAGAGTTTGCCAGTCATTCCTATTTCCAGAATCTCGTCACAGTAACCTGCCTCCAAAGCAGACAGCTAACGACAGGGTGTAACAGGCTTACCGGCAGCAGAGATGACCGTGCAAACAGAGTTACTTAAAGAGATGCTCGCACCTTGGTATGTATTACAGGAACCGATCACACCCACCACGGACAACTAACCAGGCAGCATCGCACACAAATCACAGCCTCTGTCACTACGTTTCCAAGCAACTTCAGAGAATCAGTCAGAGCAAAACTCATTGAGAGAAAAATAAAGAGAGAAAGGCTATTGCATGAATCTGCAGCCGAGCATGAGCCCAGCCTCCTCGTTACTGCATGTGATGCCAGCACCGGAGCCGAACCCACCCCCAGGGCTGAACCTGCAGCCGCTTCCAGATGGGAAGCAGGTAAGAAACCTCCTGGAGCTGGAAACCCTGTGTTCTGGGGGGAAGCAACTTGCTGGGACTTTACAGACAGTGTGGAGAAGAAGACTTTCTTCCTCTCTATCACAACCAAAGCAAAGAATGTCAGAAAGCTTTTGGGTCACAGCAGATCACCTTCAGAGTGTGACTTCCACCACTGGCACTTAGCCTCCTCCCTTCATGCTTCCTCTGTCGCAGACCATCTGAATACCAAGGTGACCTGTGAAGATAACACAGAGAGAGGAGGCATTTAGGAGCCACTGTGTCAATAGTTGAGGACAAAATATAATTATACCGTCCTCCTGGCTATTGACAGAGTGTTCCCTCAACCGCACAACACCTGCCTGGAGGCTCAGCACCCGCCAGAGCCAGCCCACGCGGCTCTCCCAGGCTCTCCCAGCCTGCGCTGCAGAGGATGCCCTTTGTTTCAGATCAGGGGAGATAACGATCCACCTGCAAACCATGGCCTATCTTTTGTCTTCTTAATATTCGCTCCAAGAATAAAACTATCATCCAGACTACAGGCAGGCAGTTACATTTCTGAATAACACACAGGAGTTTTTTGGCTGTGAAAAGCTGAGCTACCTGCATGTTTCTGCAGGACTGTACCGGCTGTCCAGCTACACACGATGGGCTCCTCAGTTTCAAATCAAAGTGTATGATCCAAATGAGCCAGGGAGAGCGAGAGAAACCCACCTGGCTGCTCTGCAGACACCAAGCCAGTGGACAGAGGCCTCTATTCATATTAAATGAGCCAGCTGCCAACAAACTGTCTTCAGGACGAGAGGCAGTGCACCCACAACAGCTCAGAGCTCGGGAACGATGCATTTCCCTCGCTCGCTTGGTAAACCTGCCTACAGAGCACTTTGCTCGTCTGGGGTCAAACTTCAGCAGTCAAGTAAATCAGCTGTTTCATTTAGTTTGGGTGTTCTTGCCACAGGGCACTACAGTCTGCAGAACAAGCCCCAGCACCCACAGCGTACCCCCTGGCTGGACAGCCAAGGCCCTCATGATCATCGCTGGGTGGCAGGAAGGGTTTCTTGAGCCCTGCTCGCACAGACGTTCTCCTCTGAATGACCAGCTTCCACCCAGGTGACAGAGCATTCACCCAGAAGGCAAGCATCCATGGCTGAAATCCTTGCCCTAAGCCAAAGGGAATGCTCTCCTGGGCTCTGTAACGAGGCGATTCACCTTACGGTTAGGTTCTCTGCTTTGGGGGCAAGAAAACTGTGTCCAAAATTCCCAGGCTTAGGTAGGCAAATGATGAGAGTCTGGGGGTCTGCAAGGTGCTCCAGCTGTGGTGCTTGCAGCCCAGTTCCCCTCTGGAAAAACTTCAAGAAGCCTGACATCTGCTCCACTGCAAAACAGAACATTTTGTTTATACTCAGAAAGATCTGCAGGATGAGAGAAGTACTTCATGCCCAGCCAAAATACAAAGCAGCGCTTCTTCATCAGCTGAGGAACCTCCCAAGAGAAGTGGGCCCCCCCTCAGCTCCCCCTGCACCGGGGGAGCATCATCAGCTCGCTCCTCTCACACCCACTGGGTGCAGCGCCGGGGCTGAAGGGGGGTGTGGGTGAGTCCCTGTGTCAAGGCAGAGTCCTCCAGGTGCCAGGTGGACCCCAAGGACAACAGCGGGAACCACCCGGCTACCCCCTACCTGTTGTTCAGAGGAATGGGAATGGAGACCGGGCACGTGGCAGGTGGGACTCAGCGGATGCATCAGAGGTGGCGTCTGGTATTTTCTGCTGGGTCCAAGAGAGTGTCTGGACAGGAGGACTGGTGCAAATGAAGGGATGCAACAGAGACAGGGAGTCTGGCAGCTCTGCAACGTGCCAGAGATGTGGCACCTGGGCAGATGCCTCCAGCTCTCTTATTGCCACACATTTTCCTTCCCCTGCCCTCCTACAAGCACAGCACCATGGGGCACAGATCCAAAAGTCCCAAAAGTCTTGCAGCTTCTACAGGTAAGGTCTTAAGAGTTACTCCAGCCCCACGTTCGAGAGGACGTTATCAGAAAACAGTCCTATGCCTAATGTCCCCAGGTCCTGCACGACAGCAATGCTTGCTGACCGTCCCACTGACAATGCAGGACCGCCACGTAGGCCATTTTACATCAGGTCTTTCTGCCGTGTCATGACAAGCCGTGTCACACATACTGTCGGTTACAGGGCTCTGGGATTGCTCTATGGACCAACACTGGGAAAAGGAGAGGCAGGTTATGAAACCTGTGCTCCCCGCACAGGGATAACGATGCCAGCAGAAGGTGCTGCTCGCTCATGGACACTGTGCCCCGCCAATACCCCGTTCCTGGATGTCAGAGCTGGTGTCATCTAGTTCCTTGGCCAGGGGCTGCTGTGGTTTCATGACCACCCTGGACCTCAGCCCCCATGGACACTGACTGGGAACTCTCCTCTTGAGCTGCAGAAGAGATATGCGCTGCCCTCAGTGAGATTTGGGACGACCCAGATCCTTGAGATTGCCTCCAGGCTTAATGATGGGATCTGTCTTTGAGTGATGGAGAGACCTTTCCTTGGTGACCTCAGGCTTTGAAAGGGCCTTGAAGGTAATGGTCTGCCAGCTCCAAGCATCCGTGTGGACATGAGTTTTCCCCGCACCTCACGTCAGCCCCTCTGCTCCGCAGGCAGAGGCCTCGCTCCCTGCCTACTGCACAGGGCACGCGGAGCCGGGCGGGAGGGCAGGAGCCCCAGCGCTGGAGGCTGCCCAGCTCACCTGTGTGACCAGGCCGGGCTGAGCACGTCTGCTCCCGCCACCGCGCCGCAGCCGGCTCCAACACTAGCCATCGTTACAAGAGGCAGCCAACAGGATCGCCCGGGGGCCTACGTGGTGGTATTATTTCCAGTTTAATTCCTTCCTGGGCATGTCACTTAGGACACGGGCACATAAGTACAGCGGGAGATAATCCTTCTGAAAGAGACAGGTAAAGAAGAGTCATGATGCTCCCCTCATCTTGTCGAGGGACATGCTACAAGAAGCACCTGCCAGAAGGTGGGAGTACCGCCGCCCCCAGCCCACCCTGCCGCACAGGGCGAGCGGCCGGCCTTCTCGCCATTAGCTCCTACGTGGAAGTAACGTTTTAAATTTTAAACTGACATATACTAAGCAGCATGAAGCGCAAACAAGTTCACATCACCTACTGCCTCTTAGGCAAGTTTCGAAATAAATCCAGTAGAAAATAACTCAATAATTCAATAAATCATTATACGACAGATTTAGACACATCTCTAATGGATAAACACAGATACAACGTAAAAAGATATTTGAAACGCATCATTCTCAAACGGAGACAATGGACTTAAGCTTTAGCACAGCCTCTGTTCTTTGTTCTAGCAACTTCAGTGGAATGAAAAATGGGAAGTTTTAATCGAATGCACATTTTTAAAAGGGATGCTACAGGCAAGGCAGTGGCTCTGGCTCTATGGCTTACTTTGCATAGTAGGTTCCTAAATAACACGTATTGCGCACATGCTGCTGCACTGCAGAGGATGTCCAAGCAGCGGAAAGCAGGAGGGTTTGATTTTTGGATCAACCCAGGTGCCCTGGTAGATGGGCTTTTTGGGGGGGCATTGCCAAGGCACAACAAAGCAGATTGGCACTGTGGAAATAAAACACATTAGTTGAATGTTCCTCTAAAGCTACAAGAAGGATATTGCAGCAGTCCCTCCTCAGCTGTAAGAACTCAGATGAAAGGATCTGTTCTCATACCGCCAGCGCCACAGAGAAACATAACCTGCATTTTCCATCTTCTCTCTGTATGCCATAAGAGTACAACTTATTTTTAAGCTAAATTTTAGGTTTTGGAGTGTAACTCCGTGCTAAGGGATGAAATCTCTACCTGGGGAATCAAAATTGCTCCTTCTTCTCCCTGCAGGACTAGTTATCCCTACGGCCACCAACACCACCCCCAACCCACTCCAGTTCAAAGGCCTCTGAAAGAGCCTTGTGTCATTCCACGACAGCCAACCAACCAACACCTACTTACTACCTGCACCAGGCAGCAATTAATCCATACTCCTTTTTCGAAGCCGAGTTAAGATTTTAAGCATATTATACTGCATACAGAGAATCTTAACACAGAGTGTGGCTAAAGTTTAATATCACTGTATGAGTGAAAACTAAGTGGAAGTGTAGCAGTGGTGCTGCCAAGCCACAGGCTGCACAGCACTGAGCGATCTGCTGTCAGAGCTGTGCACAGGCGCTGCGCAGGGCTCTCACAAACTGCCAGGGCCCTGGCCAGCATCACCCGGTACCTCCATGCCCACCCACGGGTCTGGAGCCCCATTTCAGCTCAGCCCTGGGCACTGGGCCCCTGCCCAAGCTGTGCTGGGGAAGTGCTGGTCCCCAGCTCAGCCACAGCTGGTGTTTGTGTGAACCACAAGTATGAAGAAGCGTGGCTGTCAATTCCTTATCTGCTCCCTTTCCACAAAAGCATCTGAAAACAGAAGCCACTATTTTTTCTTGTTTGCACTTTTACTGTCAGTGACAAATTATTTTTTTCTGACTAGTCAAAGTTCACAGGAACTAAATCAACATTTCAAAACAGAAACAGTATAATGACATTTTAGCAGCTTTCATAAATGAAAACTTAGGTATATTATTTAATAAAAGTTCAATACTTACAACCCCAGAACTTTATTTCAAAACCATCCAGACTCTCTTATTATCCTGAGTATTTGTATATATACTATGTTAAAGTATACACAATTAAATGATACCGTAGGACAACTGCCATGCAACTTCATCCTGGTAACGAACAACAAAGAGAAATCTTCAGCTGCACTAATGGGAAGAGCCAGTTCCCCCTGGGTGTACTTCAAGCCACCTTATTTTAAATGCTGGACCTTAGCTAGCTGCCTTACACCAAGGATGAACTGCACTCCACAAGTGCCTGTTTTTTCCCATTGACCTGACAGGAGCCAGGGAAACTAGCAAAGAAAGAGATTTAGGCATCTACATTTGAACAAGTGAATCTCATTCCAGTCTCAAAAAAATAAAAAACCAAACAACAAAACCCAGATTCAAACAAATGACACACAGTTTAGACCTCCAAAGTCTTGCTGTACTGCTTTAGAGTGTTACAGGTCTTGGCCCGGATTCTATTAGCAGCAATTTAAAATTCACTGGCAGATCACTGGTGCAAACATCGACTAGTGTCAGGTCTGCCACCGATCCCAGCAGCAATCCCTTAGAAACACCAGCCTTCCCACTGACAACCATCTTACAAAGTTTTTTTTCAGGTCTAGTTCATATAATATCTGCTCTACTGCTACAGGGACCCAGTATCTGACTCCGAATGTCAAGCAGCTGCAAACGTTGCACAGCCACACAGCACAGTTGTTCTATGCTATATTTATTAAGTAACTTCTCCATCCAACTTATACTTTCCTCAAAGAATGAAATCAGCATTGTTTGACAAAACCTGTCTTCCATGCGCTGTCACAGACTGTGGCCATTAGCATCTTCTAGCTCAGCCTCCCCTTGACTGTGGCTCCTAAAACCTGCATTTCCCTCTGCTCCCAGAGCCTCCTCCAGCCAGGAATTCTCTGGGGGTCCCTGCCCTCACACCCTGGTACCCGTGATCCCACCATACGGTACCACATCATCACTAGCCCCTTGGTTTTCTGTCATAATCCCTCTGCCTCTTTTTCTCGAGCCCATCTCTGTGGCACATGATGCAGAACAATGCAAATAAGAAGTGTTCCCTAAGAAGATCCAAACTTTTTTTTCCCTGCCTTCCATATACAGAGAAGAAAACTTGAGTACATAAATACTTTTTACCTTTCCTTGACGTTCCTTGTTCTTCGCATCCTTCCCCTCTGTTTGCACTGGCTGTTCCTAACGGCCAAGCCCTGGGCACAGCAACTGCCTGTTGTTCCCTTTCTAGTGCTCCCTGATATTGGGAACAGCGAAGGATGGAGCGGCAGCGAGATCCCGGGGGTTCGGTTACCCTGCCTGGTGCCACCGAGACAGCCATCTCGCTGCTCAAGGGCACTGAAGGGTTCCACAATGGGCCGTGGCAGGACACCCAGCCCAGCAGCAGCATTTGGTGGCCACCTCCTGGGGCTGTAAAAGCCTTACTAGAATCGAGCTCAGTGTAAAGAGATGAGAGGATAGTGCTGCTCACCATAGATTTTCTGAATTCCTTGGAGGTCATCCTGGGGCAGTTTGAAGTTGTGTGTTTCCATGTACTGGTAGAAAGGAGCCATGATAGCACTGGGATCGTTGGAGTGTTCCAGCCCCAGCGCGTGTCCCAGCTCATGGACTGCGACCAGGAAGAGATCGTTCCCTGTGGAAGGAAGGCACAGCCCGGTTAGCACACAGCCACAGCCTGACGCAATCCCAAGCCCCGCTTATTCCTGAAGCAAGAAGCAAATGCTTCGCTATCCTACTGCACAGCAGGTCACCGCGACAGGTCCTGGAGATGGTTTGTCCTGAAACTGCACAGCTTTTACAGTCGTCATCGCAGAGTGGGCAGCAGGCTCCTAGCCCGTGACCACCAGTGACCACGGGCACCCTCAGGCCACGTAGAACAGGCAGCTGCCTGGAGCGAACGGGTGCTGACTGCAGACTCCTTTGCAGGGAGTTTACAGAAAGCGGCCACCACGCTGCTCCGACACCATCGTGTCCTTATCCGAGTGCTGCCGGTCTGCTCATCAACAAGGGTATGTGGTGGGAAGGGAGCCCTGTCCCCACTTCTGGGTCCTCCGCTGCCATGCTCTGATCCGACCTGGACCACCAGATCCTAGGCGAGATCTGTAAGGCGCCTGGCAAGGCAGAAGGACAGAGAAGACCAGGGCTGACGCCACCGTAGCACGTGTAGTACCTGGGACAAGCCCATCTCCTCCAGCACAGGCTCCTCGACCGCTTTTACTCTGCTGGACTCCTGGCACTGCCACGTCTGCGGGAGGTGAGCGCAGGCAGCACCACGCTGCCGGAGGCAGAGCCACACCGGGAAAGGCTGGGTCGCATCCCGGTGGCAGGAGGGAGGAGGAGGGAGGAACAGAGAAAGGACGTGCTCCTGACAGGATGACAGAGCTGAGGAGCCTTGTCTGGTCCAGAAGGTGGAAGGAGTGTGAAGCAGGGGCACCTCCAACACCGCGTTGCAGGCACACACTCCTCTTCAGTCCCATGGATCTGGGATCTTCATCTCCTTGATCTGGTGTGGTCCCTGGATGTCCTACCTCACGAGGGCACCTTGCCATGGGAGGTGACACAGGCCACGCCGTGTGAGGGATGACGACACAGCCAACAAGGACAGATGTAAGACTCTCCCCATGTCAATAAAATGCCTGAGCCCTGAAATCCACCTGGAGCAGGCTTCCCCTTTTTTTGGGCTCTGCACAAACCAAGAGCACTTGCAACCCAGACATGGGAGAAAACCGCTGGCACCGGCAGCTCAGCAGCTGCTTTGCAGCATCTCTAAGCAGCTCACCTCCACTCCTCACATCTCCAAAGTGCACCTAGCTTAACACAGTTCAGTTTTGCGTACACGGCTGAGCTCCCTGCTGTCACCCCTCAAAATGTGACAGCACAGGTTCAGGGGTCTGCACGACTTCACAGCAGGGTGCTTTGCCAGCATCTCCAGACACCTAAAGTCAGTAACAGAGTGCTCGACTGGTCATAATATACCACACCAAAATGGTTAAGTTGTCCGAACATTTCAGTTGGAGGGTGTAAGCATCTGAATATGCAAGACAAGTTAAAATACACCAATGCATTTCAAATGTTCAAATACAAATGTCCAAAACCATATATGGGCTAAAATTTACCCACGTGTTTAAAATTCCAGACTTTCAGTATTCAGGAAATCCAAATGGGGACTTAGTGAATTTTTCTCTCATCTATTGCTGAAAAATCTGGTGTGTACAGAATAAGTCAATAAAATATCCAATAGCACAGTATAAAAATGCATTAAATAGTTTCATGGTAAAGTCTTAAGGACTGATCGCTCTTCACGGGTTTTCAAAAACACAAAGTTTAGAAGATGCAGTTTTCAAAAGGGATTCAAAGACTCTAAGTCCTGTTGCTTACGGACTTACTCTCCTGTAATTAATTGTAAAAAATTAAATGGACTTACTCTCCCGTATCACTTAAATGCTCAAGAAAGCATAATTTTCACTGCTACTCACACATGGAAACCCATAGGTGTCCTCTTTTCAGCTGGGATAGAATTAATTTCCTTCTTAGATGAAGGCTCACACCTGAGGAGCTATGAACAGCTGTGGTGGTCAGGCCAACCAGCTCTTCTGCTATTGACCAGAAAGGCACCTTTTCTTAGTTATCCTTATGAAATACCTGTACCTGGAGACAGACAACTGTGGAAAACAGCTGCTGCTGCTGTCCAGTTCTAAACCACCATTTTGACTGACAGTGATGCACAAGGATGCCACAGGACACAAAAAATTTTGGCTAGGGAGCTCTGCTTCTTTGCATCTGAAAGTAAGAAATGAACCTTCCCAGTACTAGCGCAGCCACAGAGGACAGGCCAGCGCTGCGGTGGAAAAGCTGTCCTCCCGGGGGAGGGTACATCGCTACGAGGCCACTCGGACTGCAGGAGCAATGTGCTGGGAGGTGGTGGCTGGAACAGATGAAGCAGAGCTAAAGAGAATTTCTAGGAAATGAAGCGACTTCCACAGAAAGGACAAGAAGCTCCTCTCCGTTCCCAACAAATACTCTCGATTCTCAATGCTGTGGTTGCTTCTCATCTCAAAACCTTTGCTGAAAGGCAGCAGGACGATACTAGCAGACACAGCTTCCTCTCCTTCTGCTCCCTGCTCTGGACAAAGATTTCTCACCACTGTTTCATCCCCTCACCTTTTTTTTGTTTTGTTTTGGCCTCCTCCCAGACACATCCATAGTTCTCATTCTTCCAGCATGCCCATGTCATCCGCTTTCTCCACCCTGCTGTATTCCATGAGGGTGGTCCCCACTCTGAAAGAGCTAAGTCATTCTCAGAGGGCAAGTGGGCAGCATGCATTTTGTTGTAAGATGAGACAGGAGAAGAAAAAGTCTAAGACCATTCCGTAAGCACAGAGTGCTTGAAAACCCAGCTCTGGATTCATCATCCCATTTCTCTTGAGAGGTCAGTTTTCATCAATAACGTTGTTAAGCAAGAAGTTACCCTTACTTTTGTAAACGGTAGGGAGTTTCATAGTGTGGAAAAGAACACACTCTTCGTTTTCTTCTCAAAGGCTGGGCTAGGATTTGCTCTGAAAAGAAAATCTCAAGGTATAAAACTATTGCCTGACAGCGTACTTATCTCCTCCCACAGCCCTTGGCTTGGAGCTGTGACAACTCTTTCTGAACCATTACCCGCTGCTGTTTGGCAACCGTGCACTCAGCTGATCTGCAGATCCTTTCAAGAGAAAGGAGCCTGTACCTCTCAAATCGTTTGTTAGTTCTTGAACATGCAATAAGGTCTCTAACCTTCATGTTCTCCACAGTTCCTGTCTGAGCAGCACTCTTAATAATGCCTGTCCCCTTGGAGGAAGATTCAGAAGAGAGGACTAACAGCCTAGCTCGACACTTTGCTACTCATCAGGAAACAAGGTCAGGCAATCAGATAAAGCTCCTTAATTTCCTCTTCAACCCTCTCCCCCAAGACCAAGACAAAAGTAAAACTTGTATAGCAGCTGCCTAGGTAGGACAGGAGGGTGACGAAGCTCCCTTGCTTTGCCTGTGCAGGGAAAGGTCCCAAGAGAAATCCAACCATTTCCCCTCATTTGCACCACTTGTACAAAACAAACCAGTCTGGTCAAAGACCTTTCTCCTTCCTGATTCTCAGGAGGCATCCAAAAAAAACCACCAATAAGCACCAGAGAGAGGATGTCCCTGTAAAACCGGGGGTAGTTTTATAAGTTGGTTCATTGAGTGAACTAGCTTGACCTGCTATGCTAAACAAAGGAACACAGTTAATTTAGCTTTGAAGTTGCTGATGTGTTTTCCAAAACAATATTATAATCTAAAGTTATAATCCAAAATTACAATCCAAACTGAGGACACACCTGTAACAATACAAAGCATCGCTCACTATCATGACGTCAAACCTGGTGAACACGCTGCTTATCTTACATTCAGTTTAATAGCTCTATACTCCCCATGCACACACCAGACACAGAATACACAAAACCTGAAACATACCTTTTAGTCACATTTTCTTAATTAAAACTAATTTAATTTGTGTTCAGAATAAACCTCCTGTATTCCCAATTGAGCTAACCTATATAAATTGCAATATAATCACATATCAAAGCCAGCTCCTTGGTTTAGCATTCTCAAATTGTTTATAATATACTACCTTTTCCTGCCGAGAGAAGAAACACATGGTTTTGTTACAACACAGAGAACACTGTAGTCACAGATAAACTGATTTATGTATGATCTTCCTTCTAGTCATACACTCCATCACTCATGCTTCTTTGATTTTCCTCTTCAGCTGGAAAAGTGGCTGTAAAATCAGGTAACAGACATCCTGAGAAAATGCCTTCTTTGTGAAATTGCTAGCACGTGCCTTCTTGCACATTTTGATCATTTTAATTATGAAAATCTATATAAAAACCTTTTCTTTAATTGGCTAAGTAACTCACTGCATAACAGGGTGTCCAATTGCTGTAGGTCAGCAAAACCACTCACTTAAATGCCTATCAGTTCACAGCAATAGGTCACAGGGATGCTATTATGGCAATGTTGTGACACTACTATCAGTATTTACCCCCAAGCATGACATCTATATATATAGCTGTAATGAGCGTAGGTAGACTCTGTAGAGCACCTAGCACAGTGGAGTGTAAATCCAGGACGGAGCCCTAAGACAAGGGAAGTATAAATACTGTATATCTGATTAATAATAGAAAAGTAACTGTGAATCTCTTATCTTTCTCATATTAATTTCATACTTGATGAATTGCATTATTGTGCTAACACATCTATGTATTGCAATTTGCTCAGACATAATTAAAAAGACATATGAAGGTTAAATTTTGAGATTTTATTAAGGTAAGAATGATACTGAAGAAGTCAGATCATTGGTTGTGACAATGGCACGCCTAGGGTAATTACAGAAAAGATGGTGTAAACTAAACATGCTTTAAATACACTAAAACGATCCCTTCCACTCTAACAGCCATGTAGAGACATTTGTTTTCCAAGCACAACTTAAAGAAGCTTTAGGGCTACTCTAAGCTATGCCTTGGCTCCACCTTCAGACCTGGTAGGTCTGAACCGTCAATCAGTAGAACATGCGATTTGTCTGTACTCCTCCATTCACCTCCACAACACTATAACATGCTCTGCTCAAGGAAAGCTTTTCAGTCTTCTGGAGATCCTGAAGAAGTGGTGATACTGCTTTTTTGCATCAAATGAGATGTGGAGAACAGCTTGTCTATCTAGAAAGGAAGGAAATACAAGTTAAAAAAAATACAGGCTTCATTTTGTTCATAAGCTATTATCGTTATAAATGTAGCAATGAATATGATGCATCTTGAGGACTTTACGAAAGCTCTTAAGAGTGTCTTTAAACAACTTCACTGGAGAAAGAAGAATGAGTGATATGCAGTCTTAACAAAAGCTGTACCACAGCCACATTGATAAACTGATCTCCACAGGATCAAGTGACTGCAGAAGGACAAAGAACCGCATTATATTACCAATCATCATGAAAGACAAGGCAGCTTGCCATATTATCCCTGAAAGGCAGCAGGCTAACTCGGTCTGTTACTTGTGTTACAGACCTATTAATCTTGCAAGCTGTGCTTTATCTGACATGGCACAGATGGCACTATGAGGACAACTTCCTGTAGAAATTCAGAGGAAAAGTATAAAATATTTTTCTGGAATGTTGAGATTAAAACTGACCGAGTGATGTGGAGGCAAGAGTGAGCAGCCAGACAGAGGGGAAGTCGTGACTGCTTCGTCTGGCTCAGCAGCCTGACGTTCAATGGAATAAGAATGTTCCGCTGAAAAGTTTTCCTGTATCTTTCACAAGTATAGGTTGCAATTCAATACCAAAGAATTACCAATCCTAAAATTAAAACTCATATTTGCCTATATTAGCATATCATTCCCTTATTTGGTAGAACAGATGGTAAAGAAAAATGATCATAAAACCATGGGAAAATGTAGATATTACTTTCCTTCCATCAATCTTGAACAGCTATGCTGGTGGTTTTATTTTTTAAAAGTACTAAAATACAGCAGGGTCTACAGACAGAATTTAATACTTGACCCAGCTGTGGAACAACCAGAAGGCAACTACAAAACCAAACCAAAACCAGTATTTTGAAATAGTGAGAAGGCTGGCCCAGCACGTTCCAAACAGGTCCTGGCACAGGCAGTGCAGATACAAAGTTTGTGCTATTTGGGATTCTTTTTTGTCAGCCAGGTTGAAATTATATTCAACTCCTGGTGCTGGCAACAGAGAAGGTGCTGTTCTGGTATGAGAGTAGCTATGAGAGTAGCTCTTTGCCACAAAGAGGGTGCCTTCTACCTAGGACAGGAGATGTACTTCTGCCAAGGACAGGCAACTTACTGTCTTTGTCCTCCCTGACACAAAGGGTTCCTCAGGGGGCTGTAAGGACTGAGTAGGACTGAGAAGTAAGAGAACTGGGATGTAAGAGGCACTGCCCCCTCAAAGTGGCATTCTTGGTGGATTTGGGTAGAGAAGGCAATACTAGTTAAAAAACTCCGCTCTTCTTCAGAAACAGAGGAGAAAATAAATAAACAACTCCTGAGTTTGCTGCTTGGTTGTGATGTCAAGACCTAGAGTAGTGGGTGTCTGCCGATGCTGCAGTCCACCTCTGACTGCAGTGACCAGCAAGCTCCATTCAAGAATTCATCTAGTTTTCATTTTTTTCTCTTCCTCAATGCCTGTTACTTTACTCCTCTCCCTTTCAGCAAGTGGAATACAGCAAGTTTATTAGAGATACTGCTGTGTTTTGGCTCACTTCACATCATCTGTTTCTGCTTTACAAAGGAGGGCGGCAAAAAGAGACTTTTTGGCTCACCTTGATTCTCGTGACCTGCCTTTTTTTTTTACAGTTGATTTTTTTTTTCTCTTCTTTTTTAAGGGAATGACACATCATTTTGATTCTTACTGTCTCCTTCATACGAAACTCAACAGTATTTCAATCTCTGTGGAAAGAAGTATAATATTTTACTTCGATTACACAGAAATCAATAGCATTCCAAATACCTACATAACTGTATTCATACTCTGTGTATTAAAGAATTACTGACAAAAAAAATGGAAAATCATTTCCTTTACAGAACACTGTGAACATCAGGTGAATTTACAAGTACATTGTTTTGAAAGTGGAATTTGTAAGTGATCCTTATCAATGTAATTCATCAAAAAGTAGCACTGTCAATACTGCAAAGCTTTACAATCCAGACTGCACTAGCACAGCACTACTATAATGCCACTTCTATGTGCGTATGACGACAGCATATACAACAAGGGAAAGCACTACTTACAGAGATACTGTCCGGGAGTGAAGAATAAGAATCTGAAGACAGAAGTCTTCCACGTGTGCCAGTGGGCTTTCTCTCTTCACTTCGCTTTTGTAAAAAATTTTCATTTGCAAGTTCTCTATTTTTGGCCTTCAGTGTTTGGATTGACATGACAGGGATGTAGTCTCAAACTGTTACTGATTTAAGCTACCTGATTTGATTTCTTTTTTACTCTCTTGAGACCATGCATCTACATGCTTGCTCAGATTTGGTTCAACATTAGTAAGTTATTTATTTTAGAGTACTCCGGGATTTTAGAGAACTCTGGCTTATGGGAACAAGTCTCTCTTAAGTAGTTACAGAATGAAACCAATGTTAAGTAGGTATGTTCTAGAGACTAATGAAGACCAGTTCAGTGTTAATGAACAAAAGTACTGGCTAACATGATCTAGCATGATCTGATGGAGTGAAGTATCGTAAAAAGGCCTGACAGAATAAATTGACATTTTAATACAATTTATGCCACACGACTTCCAACATCTATATGAAAGTCTTCTATGTAACAGGTCTCTTGCATTAAAGGGCGCGAGTAACTTCAAAGCAGCTCTGATTTTCGCTCTGAAAAATACTGATGCTCCTTTTCAACAACAGTGTCAGAAGCCTGAAAAATAATGATGGATTCAAAATGCCATTTGTTAGAACAAAACTCTTTAGATGTGGAGATGTTCTGTACCTGAGAAATCAGAGAAAGAAAATTAAAAAAAGTATTTAACAGCCAAATAGCACAAAGATTATGTGTGTACTGTGTTGTGAGTACATGCGCTGTCAAGTTGCTCATTATATTGACAGTTTGTAGATTGTCTTTGCTGGCCTCAGCATTTTGATAGAAAATGAACATGAAAAAAAGTGGTAAAATAAGAAAGAAACAAGACCGAAAGCAAGGCAAAACGTAGAGGAAACATGAATTAATTGAGGAGAAAAGACTACCAAGTTCTGGCAATACGCTGGGTGAAGGCACAGAGGTTACGGGAAGCTGCATTTTCTTTTTCGGCAAGCATGCACTGTACCCGTACAAGTCAGGTAAGTGGGTTGTAAGTAATAGTAGAGAGTCAGCCTAGAACAGTAGATACCAACACAAACCTCAAAGAAAAAGAACAACCCAACAACTGATACTCTTCATTCCTCTTAGTCGCCTCCCTCCACCTGAAACATCACAACTGTAATCAAACAAATCAAACAGAAGAGCGTTTAGTCAGCCATGTTTCCTAAGCGACTGGAAACATTTGCAAGTCTTTGATAATAAAGAACTACCTGACCAGGTAAAAAAATGTCAAACCTACTTACACATACCGCCTGCTGTTAGGGCGTCTGTTATATAATACATTCTAACATACATTCAATTTTTATATGATTAATCTAGTGAATGCTTACAGCAACCTTGTACAACCTTGCAGTTAAAAATAAAGCAAACAGTAAGAGGTGGTACTCCAAAAGCTGGGGTGGCTCTGAGGTAAACCAAGTCAGAAGAAAGCAAGAGAAAGACAAAAACACTTGGCTACATCTGTTCCCTTACCTGGTTCACATTGTGGCCACTTCAACCTTCCCCTGGTTGAAAGGAGAGGAAAGAGGTGCTGGGAACACCATGACAGTGATGGGAGGAAGCATGTGCACAATCCCTTGTGTAAGAGTTTAAACTGAGCGAAAACCTAAAGCACCTAACTGGAGACCTAGAGCTCTAGTCTGCAAGCTAATTTTCAGAAGCTGAGAACAAAAAAGCACGGTACTTGAGTACTGTTTCTCATTCAAGGCCAAATTATTTAGGGCTCTGAAAGACACTCATACCTCCAAGATTCGGGAATCTAAACAGGGAAAGCCACGCACCTATTCCTTGAGACAGTCTGTAGAAGAACCTGTTCTAGATAGACAGTCTATTAAGTATAATGCCATTGCTCAGTAACTGCATTTTTTGAGAAGAAACCTTCTATATTTTATCTCTAATGGCTTCTGGAGTATTCAAGACAACTGAGCAGAATCAAGTACTCTGATGTAACGGTAAAGGCAACAAGTAACAGATGCATGGGGACACCCAAGATGCATCAAATGGATCAGGGCAAGGGTCAGTGATCTAAATGGGACAGACATCAAGCAGAGGCACTGCTGCAGCAGAAAATCTATAGGTGTCTGGGCAATTTTAAGAACATTGTACTTATAGCATGAATAAAAAGAGTACCAGGACATTCAGGTTCAAGCTCACGTTGATTTGGCACACCCGATTTCTTAACAAGAACAGCTCAAGCTGTGACAGCAGAGTGGCTCTCTCAAAGCTTGGCTAAATGCCTTTGTCCGTGCAACTGGATTCCACTGTAAGCGTAGAGGTGAGAGATGATCCCACCTTTAGGAACAGGGATACAAATGTCAAAAGAATCAAGAAGGTTTGTGACATTAATACTGCTGTAAAACTCCGGTGAAGACACCACTTTGAACACACCGACTGGCAGATTACACGTCAGCGCAAAGCTATGCATGCCCCCCACCAACAGGCACAACTGGCTGTCATGCTCACTGGCTATCAGTAAGACTCTCCTCCAAAATTAGCTACTCTAATCAAAGCATTCTCCTTGAGATCCTCGCTGAACATTCACATGAGTCAACTTAGACAGTATTTGGCTGTCCTGAAAAAAAAGCTCAGGTTCCTGAACATATGCGATGTCCAGATGGTGGCTTCAGGAGTGCTTGCTCTGATGTCCACATAGATGCCCACTGAAACAATGCCAGTCCTTGTGGTAGAATCACAAAGAAAAACTGTCCCGTTCCTGTCCTCTGTGGCTAACAGAAGCCTTCTCAGAAGGTGGTTCAGACCCTTTTCCTCCAGAACTTCTGCAGAAGCTCCTGCACAGACTTGGCACTGAAAGTGGCCCGTTAGCACCAGCACTAGCAAGGTAGAGGCACTGCCATTTTCAGTGACAGTGGCAAAGCAGGTGTTGTCACTACCAACAGAGTACATCTGACAGCTACATAGAGCCATACCTACACAGCTAAGCAGCCAGTACCTGCAGCGGGTTGGCAGGCACCACATATTTAGTGGTATGGTGCTGACCGCATGGGTAACAGCAATAGACTTTTACTTTTAAAAGGTCACGAAGATGATGTGCCTGGGATTATTATTAATCCTATTTAAAATGTTTAACTGGAGATTAAAATTTACTTCCTGTAATTAACCTGGATTAAGCCACGTGCAATGCAGATTATCTAAACTTTCAGCCGCTCAGGATTCCTCTTCAACCTGTTGTTCGAGGTACATTCATATATAACCATTATGTTCATACAAAGGCTAGGAAATACTCGATTTGGCCAGTTAATAGTGGATTTCACGCAGCACCTCTATGCCTGAGCCAAGTTAAGACACTGAGGCAGCCAAGAGATCCCAGCACAGCCAAGTCTGTTTACCTCTTCCAGGCACAGGCTTTGCTGCCTACAGCGAGCAACATATGTCAGCGGCTGCAAGCCTCGAGATGGGTGGTTTAAAGTTTGCTTGGCTGCTCCTACAGCGCATTTCAAGCAAAAAAAGTCCAAGACTTTGAGAAAGTGGAGCAAAGTCACCTTTGGTGTCCCTTCTGGTAATGCAAGCAACTGGGATGCATGTCAATGCAGGCAGTCTCAGTAACTCAGTGGCCACATTCTGCGTCTGAGCAGCCAGGAGGGGCAGCTTGGCCTGCGACAGCTACGCACCACACACCGCTAAAAGACAACTCCAAAACCAGCTCCAGTTACCTCCCAGTGCCCATATATCAAAATCTAATAAGCTGGAGCCCTTGCTGCTACAAGTCTGGGATAAGCTAAAGGCCAAGAGCTGCTTTAATTTCTGTTGAGGAGCACCTTCCAACCGTGATCATGCCAGTTGCTCCTCACTGTGTGGTTGTATAGATGATTTATCTCTAAATGTAAAGCCACACTCCTCCTCTTTTTCAGTTGCATCCTGTTTGCCATATCACTTCTGATTTGCCTGGATCTCTCCGAATTCCAATATTCTGCTTCATGCTTCTCGCTGCTCCCACTTGCACTCTCATCTGAAAACTTAACAAATGCATTCCATACCCCATCATCCCAGTTAACAAGGGCTGCTCCGGGAGTTCCAACTTCCTACCTGGTTCTACACATCTTCATCATAATATCATCTAAATTCATCTTACACAGCTTGCTTACAGGAATGACAGAGAAGGCAGTACAATTAAGATGATAAATCAGCTATCATGAATTGAAAGTACAGTATTACTCAGCTAAAGGAATTGTATGCATGAGCAGAACTGTAACCAATATCCAGGGGGAAGGAAGCTTTGCATGTACTTTGAAAGCCCAGGCAGGATCACTCTTCACAGCAGAGGATAACAGAAGTGCTGGTGCTCGTGCCCCTATTACCATGGTCACAGGAAGACAGCAAACAGCATCACAGCTATTACAATTATACTAGTAATTTTAAAGGACATGGTAATGGTCTTGCTGTCCACAAGGGGCAAAATCAGTATTATATAATGATCATGCAAAACAACAGTGAGCATATAAATCTCAACCAACTATCCACTAGCTGGTGTGATAAAATTGCTACTGAACCATAGCAGATTACCACAAACATCTTTACAAGGTAGAAGCTTTCATCAACGGGATATATCACATTCTTGATGTACAAATCAGAGATAGCTGTTTTCACAGAAAGATCTGTTCAAATAATTCTTTTTTCCTGACTGGATGAGATGTCATGCAAAATGTTTCGCTTTTATCCATATAATTTGCACTGCTAATGAAGACTCCAAAACAGTTCTTTTGTGGTGTGACAGCTGCATCCAAACATGGACTTACTGAAACTCCTCAGATGCCACGACACAGTAAGACAGATACAGACCAACGAAAGAAAAGCTTCAGTTCATACCGGTTTGTAACAAAACTATATGGCCTAAATAGATCAGCCAAATAACCTGAGGACCTACCATGCCAGTTTCAGCATCCTACTCTGTTGAGTAGAGATTTACCTTTACAATTGTTGCAATGCTAAGAGAGCTTTTAGGCTGATTGTTCGTATTTTCCTTTCAACCAATACACGTTCCTGTCAGGATGGAACAGGATTTCCAGAATAAACCAGAATATTTTACATAGCGAGATTTTGCAGGTTGATGTAAAGATACTATTGTTACTTCATGACTATTTTAAGGTTTCTGTAATCAGTGTATGGATGCTCAATGGCCAAAACAACTCCTTATTCGCATCTGAATGAGAATTTTGCTACTGAGCTCCTGGTAGGGTATTTTTATTCTCTCACTGAGAGACTTCTTCAGTTCCAGACTGAACAACCCCACTGCCCCACAATACTTATCACAAGGACAAGCAAGACCACATTCAAAGAAATACTTCCTGTTAAAAAGACAATACTATCCTCACTAACACCTTATTTCCAATAAAAAAACCAAAGAGGCAGTGAACTGGTCACAGTGCAGGGAACCTCTGACCAAGAAGAAACTTTTTGAGACCAGCTACAAGAACTTCAAGTAAAACACAGCAGAAGCAAGAACCTGGAGCTAGTTGATAGCTTCAATGACAAGAAACAGTGAAACAGAAAGAAAAACCCTCCTAAAAAGCCCTGGAGCATCCAGTGAGGAGACAGGATATTGTCATATTTGCATACCAAGGCTAAAAACACAAGCAAAACCAAATTCCTTCCATTTAACACTCATCTATAATGCTTTGATTACAGGCTTACCCCGCCATACTCAAAATTCCCTTTCTGTCATCAGTGCTTTCCCCAATGAAGGGGACAAATAAGACCCCACCATTCTCAACATCCCCACTGGTGACTTTTTTAAAAGAGCTTTCAAATAACTATGCCACCCAGTCGATGCAGCACTTTAGCTGAAAACAAATACACAAGTGATGTTTATCCTGAAGAATGGAAATCTCAAGTCTTCTATCAATTTTCACACTCAGAGTGCACACTAGCCCCATAAATACCAGTTACATGCACTTTGAGGACGTTACTCATGACAGTCACTCAGCATACCAGAGAAATGTTTTTGAAAGAGCCACATGGATACTCCATAAGAAATAGCTTTTATTTAAAAAAAGAAAAAAAAAAAGAGACCCTCTACTCATTGTATACATTGCTCTCAAATACCATCCTAAAAACTGTACCAAAAAAAAAAATTCAACAAAGTGATAAACTATGTTAGAACATCCTACCCAGTGGAAAATTTTCCCCAGAGCCATCCCTGCCAGTCTTAGTTGCCTCCCAACCCTGCTAAGCTTATTGTCAGAAAGAAGAAAAGTTAAAAAGAAACTTTTTTGTGCAGAAAAGGAGAAGAGAAAAAAAATCACAAACACGTACAACTTGTCAAAACCTTCCCTTCCACCTTCCTGTAAGGACCTTCTATGCCAGACACCAGTGCTCCCCAGTGTCACACATAGGCTTGCCTTGTCATACCCAGCCCACAAGCCGCCCTCACACCCCACAGTTGAGATCAAACAACTAAGACCAGAATGAACTCGCACAGATCACTGATCAAGCACAAACACACCTAACAGCTGCAAAAGCAGCTCTCACAAGGTAGTAACTCAGCCTCTGATTGTCAGTCCTGATCCTCAAAGGCTGCCCTCCAGCCACAAACGTAGGAATAAAAATTCGTAATGTTTCAAAATAGCAAGGCACTGCTTCTCTGCCACACTATAACCTCCCACACTCTCCACACTCTACATCCCACAGGCTATAACCTCTTTCTCTCTCTGCCTACATCCAATCTAGACATTTAAACATGCCAGGAAGCATTACTTCCCTTTCCCCAAGACGACAAGTATATAATTTCTGCCTTCCCACAAATCAGCATTCCCCACATTGAACTTGCCAGCTCTATTTCCTTTCAAAGATGACTTGATAGATACAGACTCAAAACTCTGAGGGATTTTCCAAATTTGCATTTCATTCTCAAAGAAAGCTGTCACTTTCAGGTCAGGCCTGAAGGTGGCTTGCATGCCTGAAAGCTTTTCTGCTTTCCAAATTACACCAATCTAACGAAAGACATTACCTCTGCATATGTCCTTAGACATCATGGCCACAACAACACTACTATGGTTTTACAGAGTTCAAAAATCAAGCCATATTTACATTCCAAGTAAACTTCTCATCTTTATAAAATGTTTCAAAATATGATTTTGAATCCCTAAAAGTTTAAAGACATATTGTCCTTCCCAAATTACTAAGACTGTGGAAATTGAGTGGTATTTTATGTAAAACTCTGGTTTTCCAACTTAAACTTTTTTTTAGTTTAAAGTAAGTAAATTTTGTAAAATAAAAAAGCCATTACTATCCTCAAAGGTTTGACAATAGATCAGAAAGTGCTCATTGCCATTGGAGTAAGATAAAGCTGGAAAGATGCAGACTTTTCATTGCTTAATATGACAAAATCCAGTTGTCCTAATCATCAGTCTTCCTTAATAAATCAGCCAGCCCCAAACCTCTGATGGAAGGAATTATGACCATACCCAGACTGGGAAAACACATATGGATCAAACCAACCTGACATTCAAATGTCTTCACTCTATCAACTTCCTAATCACCATTACAACTAACTGCCCTTGTTAAGTACTCCATGAGATACAGAGTTCACATTTCAACACTCTCTTGTTCACCTTTTTCCTCCCAGAGCCTTGATATCTGTAGCAACTACGGTCAAAATCTTGAGAGGTAAAAAGCCAGCACACGCTTTTCTGTTCACTCCTCACCATTCACACATGTGCACAGAGGCATGCAGAGTCACAAGCTTACTAATAAAATTATTTCCCCACTTAAGACAGAATACACATTTTACAAAATGTTTGAACCACTATATGGGAGGGGAAAGCTCCACTACCCAAACACTTTCTAGTTGAGAGCCTGTCTGTGTGTCTACATTCAACTCATCCTTGTTTTGAAAAATGACCTGCACTCTTACCATCGTGATTAGAATTTCCCAGGGTCCACGGCTCATCTGAATCAAAGTGAGTATCTCCTCCTATTCCTGGTCCAGGAAAGTAAGCGTGAGCTAGGAATCCACCTTCTCCATCAAATGGAGAGCTGTCTCCATGGAAACCAGAAGCAAAAAATATCATAATATCTGCCTCCTTTCTGTCATTTTTAATTTCATGGTAAGGGACCTCTTCAAAGGTAAGTGGTGTCACTCTTTGCCAAACATCAAATGCCTGACGAATGGCTCTCCTTGTATCAATCTCTCCAACCTTGGGGGTATAGTTGTGCACACTGCGTGAATGAGAAAGAAGGGTGGTTTAAATTTGCAGAATACATTCAAGACTTCATATTATAATTCCAATACATAGCCACACCTACATAGTTTCCATTTCCAAAGGGTCTTTATTTTTTGCAGACACTACTTTGTGCATGCAAAGTTTTGCTCTTACAAATAAAGTCACCAACAAAACTACAGCCCTGATCTGAAGGCTACATTTATTAATAAGAATCTACCTAATTAATCAATCTTCTACCACTTTCTGAAAACCTGACAACCTTTAAAATCTTGGTGTAGACAGCTAAGTAACTCAGTTTAAAAATTCAGATTTTGTCTGAAATTATTATGCTAAAATGGAATCGAGTGTATGAAAAAGGCTTACTAAAATTCTTTTTGAGAAACGAACCTTTCAGTAAACTGCACAACCTTAGTTACATGAGCAGCTTCATTCTCAGGACTACTCAAAATACTTAAGAGCTCACAGGAGTGATGGACCTACCAGTTTTGTGCAACCCAGCCCATGTCAGCTGATGATACAGAATTTGGGGGTAGGTAAGGTGGAGTTTAACTGCACAGAAATTTCCCATAATTGTAAACTTTAGCTTAAAAAGTGCTGTTCATGGGGTGGTTTTTGTGTGTGCGTATTACAGACTCAAGACCTATTAAACTTAGGTATTTCATATTCCCCAAGCTATGTCATAGAAACAACTACCAGTCTTTAATGAAACTGGCTTAATTTAATATGACTGACAGCTGAAACACATTCAGTGGTAAAACAAGATACCTATCACTTCAATGGCAGGCTACAAATTCTGAAATTGGAAAGTTAGACAACTGCTAGTTTGACAACGGCAGAAGTGAAGCCACCTGACAACCTGCTTCCCGTGGTTATGCATACGCTCAAGATATGCTTGATTCATATGATTATAAACCAGTTTTCTCTAAGGTCCAGAAGAAGTTAGAAGCAGGATCTGACTCTCAGATCTCTGCATAAAGAAGATGTCCCTTTACAATTTAAAGGAACTATTATTGGTGGAAGCTTTGAAGCAGTCCTTCCTTCCAGTCTCTGCAAGTCCTAGCTGTTACTTGAAGAATCCTCTTCCTCCTATCTCAGAGCTCTCAGCAGAAGCAACAGAGTGCCCCAGCCCCTGATTCTTTCCCTTCACACCATCATATTTCTTCCTACACATTCTGGCACCCTCTCCATGCTGGTCACTCACATTTCAGCCTCTTCACCACAGACTCACTTTCTGTCTTAGCCTTGCTCACCCATATCTTCTCTTTAATGTCTACATGCCTAATTTTTACTCCTCTGCAACCTCCCTTCCCCCTCCAAAAAAATTAAAAGGCTATACTTTCAGCTAGAGGGGGGGGTAATTTTACTTTGAGTTGACATTCTTATTGTCAGAAATTTCCACTGGCATCATTTGGCAATTGCCTTTCAAAAGCTAAGGGCCTAAATGACTCAAAATACATCTCTGGGAAACACTTGACACTTGGAGCCCACTTCAGCGTACTGCCTCAGCAGGCCTAAGGCTGGACAAAAGCAAGATTTCTACTACATGAGCAAAAGTAAAACATCTGCAGAAATAAATATTCAGTAAAATGTTGCAAATCAGTAGAGGGAGAAAGCATCGCACCTCTAGACATGATGTTCCTTCTGCTTTAATGGTTTGTTAAAGACGACAAATGATCTAAGAGCTACAGCATTAGATTTCCAAGGGAATAGAAAGGGGCTTACTAGGATTTTCCTGCCAAAGTTACACAACTGATGGCTGGGATTTAGGTGTCTTTATGATTATTGAGAAGAGACTCTTCAGTTACTCCAGTACTCTGGAAGTATCCCCCCCCCCCATGTTCTGAGAATGAAAGCCTCATCTCGGCATTACAGGGAAAATCCAGTTTTCAAAAGTACTTCCAAAATTTGCATACCAAACAAGTACAGAACATTTTTTTTCCCCAAAAAGGGGCAGGGAAGGGGCTATACCTGTAGGTTATATGCTTCTGTCTCCACTTTTGTCCAGTTAGTGCATACCGCTTTTTCCTCCGGCTGTGGCGTAGGTGGGGGTGATCTGGAACTCCACATCGAGGTTTCTTCATCCATCTGGAAGGGAAAGAAAGAAAAAGCAACCTAACAAAGAGTTCTGAAAAGAGACTCAAAAGAACTCAGGAGATGACTGGAAGACCTCTGAGGGATGGCCAATGCAAACACCAAGAAAGGCTCAGTCTTCTCTCTCTCTCTCTCGTTTAGGCTTTTTGCTGTACACCCCACCCCTGCTGGTGATGAACACACCTCAGCACACCAAAATGAATTCAATTTTCCTTTTGGAAACACAGATGCCAGATCAAGTAGCCCTTATGCCTGACAAGACCTTAATGATAATGCCACAAGAGACCCAGATCAAAATTGCATGTGCAGTGGGATCAAACTCTCCTATCACCTACTCTACCCACTCTCCATTTGTTAAAGTGCTCATGTGCCAGTAAAAAAAATTCCAGATCATGACTCACTAGGTACGATTGAATCACTGCAGACACAACCCTCCCAGATAATGACAAAGGCTTTCACCTGTAATGACCAGAACAGATCACTCCAATCTGTAGGTCACAGTCACCAAACCTTGTTAGGTCCCCCAAGAACACACTGCAGGACATGGGATGCAGAAACATGCCACTGCCCGGTCACATGCGAGAAGAGCACTGTAGCCAGTCTCGGCTGATGTCTCACACAGGACACCACATTCTCGCCTCAGCAGGGCTTCCCCCACGTTCCTGGGCACCTGGAGGACAACTTTTACCCTCCAAATGCACATTTCTCCTTCACCTGCAGCCAGCCAATGGCAAGTACTGCATGTGTGCCCACATGCTTGAGTCTGAACAATGTACATCTTATCTATCAAAAATACTAGCTCCACAGCTTTAGGAAGGGAGTGTCTTTCCGTCACCAGTGATGGTTTACAAGACCTCCTTCCAGGACACCTTTTAAATAAAAACCCAAACAGACACTTGTACAGCCTCACAAGAACATTCTCTCAGAGCACACACACACACGCATGTGAGCCAAGCAGCTGACCTTTCCTTAGTCCACTTCCAAGGTGTAAAAACGACTGGTTCTTACAAATTTCAGTGCGGTCACCTGTCATCTTCTCTCCACCAAGAACAGAGCAAATGAGAGCTGTTATACATATTGTACTGTACCCGACAAGAACCCAAGCTGCACGTAATAAAGCTAGCACAGATCTTCCCCACTTAGGTTACCTTACATTTATCAGTATGGCATGTCTTTCAAAAATCTGAGCAACCTGTAGAAATCAGATCTGTCTTGCCCACACAACTGCTGCCACCTTCAAAGAAAAGCAGTTACATCTAAGGTCTGCTTTTAGAAAAGCCATATTAATTCAACCTCAATACACTGTGGTTTTCCAAGTGTCCCTTATTTGTGTTCTTTTGCATTGCTTCTACCACTCTTGTAGGGAGACGTTAGGCTTATGGTAGCCTGTATTCTCCTAGATATTTCCTGAGTTGTTTTTTTTTTTAAAAAAATTCAGTTGTATCAGATAGTACAGAGGTTTTAGCATAACCTTACACAAACCTCAATGTGAATTAGTTTTTAATCTCCTGAGCTTCATGAGGACTCTGGTACTCTGAACATCACCATCATCAGTCCCTGACTAGTCATAAAATTACCTTCTGTTTTATCTTTACTAGTATCATCTAGAAGACAAAAAGGTAGCAGGGGAGAGCTACCAAACCAACATGGATGTGTAGGACAAGCTACCAGCACTTTCCAGGACAGTACTACCTATGCTGACACACCAGCAATACATCACCAGTTCCCTCACATCTCAACATCTGTTTCACATCTGAAGACCACTGCCCTTCCCAGCCCCTGCCCTATTCCAAGCAGGCTGCAGGAGATCACCACCACCCCACCACCCCATCAGTCCCACGCTATCAAAGCCAATCAGAACCGCATGGAGACCCGACCAAAAGTTAATTCCCTCAAATACAGTCAACCTCCCCGTCCCTGTGCCAGCTCCATCATAATGCAGGGACACAGGGCTGTTCCAGAGGCAAGCTCCAACACAGGCACCCTGGGCTTTAAGGGCTTCTCGAGCCAAAGCTTCCAAGGTACCAGCATTTGCAGAGCTGCTGGTGGTTAACGCTGCACACGGCTGCCCAACTCCTCTTTCAACTCCATTACACTTGGGCCTGCCTGAACTCCCACATTCTACCACAGTTTGTTCCAGAGCTCAGCCACATGCTTCCTGAAACAGACTCGGTAAAAAAGCCCAACTACCTGATTAGAGCTAGAGAGTACACAAGTTGTCAACAGCCTGTGCTAATATCAAGCTGAGAATGTTTATCTGGATCAGTTCCCTGATTCTACTTCCCTGACATATGGGCTCTAGTCTGATCACATGGGCCAGGGTACAAGTCCAGCCACCTCTTCTTTTCTCAGCAGGGCAGATCTACCACAAAATAATTACAAAGCTGCAGCTTGCTGCCGTTGACCTTCTTTAGCTGAGCTTTTTGACAGCCGTTCTCTACTGAGCAGTCTGGATAACGCTTTCTGTGTTCCAGGGGATTTATGAAAACACATCACATGAGAAACAACAACAAAAGACAATTACATGAACCAGGATTCAGGTACTTACGGTTGCTTCCCCCTTCCCACCCCGCCCCCCTTTTTCTTTTTTAAATGGGGACACCAATAATGCTGGATCACCAAAATTTATACTTGGCACTGTTTATGAGTAGGCTATTGTGTTCCTTCAGTTGCCTGGCATGCAGAAAACAGGTAATGTCCAAAAGCAGTGACATCCAGACAAACCTGCTTTCCCCAGTTCAGGCTCCAAGCCATTCACAAGACTCCTAAATGGAGGAAGCTGTCACTCCCAATGACCTACTTCACACTTTGACTTATTCTAAAGTCATTTTGAAGGGACAGGGCATATGATGCTGAGAGAAATGACAGAAAAAATCAAAATTGCAATCTCAAAACTCTTAACAGACTGATATAACAGCTTAGCAAATGCCTGAGCAATTCAGAGCCAGCCTGCCTTGCCAGCTCTTCTTTTACTCAGCTTCTACAACCAGGTCTGAGGAAGTGAGAGCCCAGCCAGGCCTAGCCAGACATGTCCCTCCAGCTCCAAATACAGGCTCAGGGCTAACAGCAACCAGAGCCTCTTTTTCCTTTCATGTAACGTCTAGGTAGGTACTCCTGCTCCACTCTGCCATACAACATATGGACCTACCGATTCAGGACGGTTGGAGGCAGAGCAATCACACCTGCCCGCAAAGCACACCCACATTTGGTTGCAGCTGAGGGTTCAAGCCTCTGCAGACATGAGTTTCAGAAGAGGGAACCAGCTTGGTTATTCACCCATCAGCCTTTGGGACCCCTGCCCATACATAAACTCAGTAAAACGCAGGCAACACTTTCCTTTCCTCCAGAAAAATACTTTCACTTAGTAAAGCAGGACTCCCATATGCAGTTTGATCCCTTCCCCATCACCCGCAGGCAGCAGAAGCAGCTCCCTAACCTTCCAAACTAGCAGCCCAATACCACAGGCCCTTCTTCCCCCACCCCCTCCCAACTTTTAAGCATCCCAACTGCAAACCTCCACACACCAAGTGCACACACACAACCTTGCTCTCTGACTCTGCTTCAGCATTCACTTACAAACTGTGTTGCTATTAACGGCAAAAAGACCTCGGATGGAAAATCCCCACCTCTAAAAAGCATTTCATTTTCAACTCATTTGAAAAGGAAACAAACAAGATTTTCTCTATCCATCAATGGAGAACAAGGGACTTTTCCTGTGAGCTAAAGGAGGGAATGTTACATTCACTAGAAAGGCACTCCTGGTCCAAGATGCCCCCCTCCTGCCTAATTCACTAATTTCTTCTGTTTCTCCCTCTTCTTGTACTGTGGAAGGTACACAACCAAACCCCTTTGTTCTTCACATTATTTGACTTTGTGCCACCTTCTTCTGTGCCGCTGGGTCCCTTTTGACAGCAGAGATTAAGAACTAGGCAGAGCACACTCTGAAAAGTCTGCTATAAGAAACGGTCAAGGGAAAACTCTCAGGCTGGGCCTACACAAGTTCTATTATTTGTCATTTCTTTTTTTGCTCACCATGAGATGCTTCTTTCCCCCAGAAAGCATTAGTAAGACCTTATCGGCATTCTACTTTATTCAATAGATGCTCCCCTAGTCCAGACCCACAGCGTACAAATTCAGCCAATACATGACATCCAGGCACTCGGATGACAGGAAGCCAGCCAGATAGCAGCAATAACCACCACCTCCAGCACAGCCTCTGCAGTATATTGAAGAGCAAGCTAAATGCAACAGCCTGCAAAGAACAAAGTTTCTCCAGCCTAGGTGATTTAGACCAACGCTTCTGTGCCATCAACACACCGATCGCAAACAACAAATAATACATGGTCAACATAAAGCAGAGAACATCTAATGTCTGACGAATGGCAACTATCGACAGCTACATAGTCCTGACTATTGCCATCAGACTACAACAACTGACTTCAAGTTGGAACTATAGATACCCACAAATAGCATCTACGAAGATCCACAACTCCAATTAATTGACAAATACTTTAGAAGTCATTTCTGGAGCCACATTTTCACCTAAATCCAGACAGAGATGGAAATAAATGAAACCCTTGATGTTCTCTGCTTTCAAAAACTCACAGGATTCATGTTTTGCCTGTGTGCCAGCAACGGGGATCTATGTACAAAGAATGACATTTAACAAGAGCTTCTCCTCACAAACAGTACTGTTAGCAAAAAGAAAAAGTGCAGTTGTCCACACATAGTTAGTGACATCTTTTCATAACCAAGACTCCTGGCCGAGTCAGTCAAATCTATCCCTTCTGAGGACTTCTTGTAGCTTGAATAATTACCCAGGCGATATGAAAATGCATTAAGAAAGGGAAAGACAAAGTTAGCCCATGTTAATCTTACTCAATAGTTGTCTGGTCCAAAACTCCTGTTACTGGGATCCCATAAAACTGTTGCATAGTAGCAACTGCGGACTGCACAGCTTTTCCCGACTGCAAGGCAGACATTTGGCTGTCAGATGGAAGTAAGTAGCCGTAAGTTTTTAACCAACCCTGAAAAAGAAAGAAACAGATGGTAAGATGCCACAGGAAATTTTCAACTTAACAGATCAGAACGTTTCCTCAAAAGAGTGAGTGACAAACTAGCCCCAAAAAAATCAACCACCTCTCTTTTTTTGGTTAGCTTTGGTAATATCATCTGATCTCCGAGAAGGACTGAAGCTTAATATCACCCGTCCTGACAGGACAATGCAGATCTGCCAATTAAAAATGGCCATCATCCCTGCTGAGTAACTGGGGCAGACTTAGGTCTCTGGAACACCAGAAACACCCAAGAAGCTCTGGCCTCATTGCAGAGACCTCCTGCACCCCCACCACCTTGCCAGTCCCCACGGCAGCGTGCTCCCAGTAACCCACTGCCCACCGCCTACTGCTGCCTCTGGACCATCACTTCAAGCAACCAGCTTAACAGGCCTGGGCAATCCCTGCAGACACAGGTCAGCTTTAGGCTTGCCACTGAGCACAGAGGTGTTTCTTTCAAAAACAACAAAAAGAAAAACCCAATAAAAACCCCACACACAGAAATGCAGACTCTGGTTGGACAGACTTTTCCTCTACTAACAGCAGATATCTAGAAAATTGTCAGAACAGGAAAGCAAGCCAACTATTCAAGGAGCTTTGTCCCTTTTCCCCACCTCCTCCCCAAAATGCAGCCTTAGATAAAACCACACGTCAAACTCGTCAAAATACTAAGGACAGCATTTTCAAAAACACCCATTAATTCAGGACTTTGTTCCTCCCCTCTCTTCCCCCCACCCCCTGCTCTGATACCACGAGAAAAGGGGATATTAAGTGACCGCTGGCAAATGCCAGTACAACCTGAACAAGGCTTGCTTTCCTAACTTCCCACCATAACTTCTCATGCACTCACTCCCATGCTCCTTTCTACTGGCCAATACCCTGGCCTTCTGCTTCAGTACTTAGATCGTGACTCCCATGAGATTGACGCGTATCCCGTAAGCTTTTTCCAGCCAGGAGGACAATCCACCTGACGCACAGGACAGTCCTCAACACGCAAGTGCTGACGAGCCACCTGCGTGCGCTGCTCTCACACCAGCAGCCTGACCCCTCGGAGCTGGCGGCAGAGGAGCGGCACAGTCTTCCCTCAACATAACACAGCAGCGGGAAAGGGACTTGGGTCAGGAGGAGCACAAGAAGGAGAACAATCTCCGTTTCCTAGTGGCAACAAGAAGATACCAGAATCCACTGGGAAGAGAGGAAGACCTTGCTTCCAAAGCAGAGAACGAAGGTACAAGAAAACACCTGGTCCGGGCACGTTAAAGCTCACCAGTCAAGGGACATGCAGCGCTATTCCGGGTGGACATCGCCGACGGCTCCAGGCAAAGCGAAGCCGCCAAACTGCCCGAGGGGCGGACATGTGCTACCCGCCTTGGCACCGCTGCCCTCCGACACGGGCCGCCGCTGAGCGGCATGAGCCGTCCTTGAGCGGCAAGGGCAGGCACGCTGCCCACGGCGGCTCCAGGCCGGCCGCCCCCGGCCCTCCCGGCCGCCCCCGGCCCTCCCGGCCAGGCTGGGACGCGGCAGCGTGCGGGGGAAGGGCACGCCGCTCGGGGCCCGCGCAGGCACCCCGGGAAGCCGCTCCCAGGAGGCCGGTGCTGAGGAGCCACCGGAGCGGCGCGGCTGCCCTCGCCTGCCAGCCCCCGGCCCGCCCGGGCGGAGAAGCTGCCGGCGGTGCGGCCGCGCACCACAGCCCGGCCCCAGCAACCGCAACCGGCCGCTTCGGAGGGCGGCACGGCGGGAGCCTGCGAGATGCGGCCGCGGCGGCGGGGCCGGGCGCGGAGGAGCCGGGGAGC